>JAHLJS010000007.1:54671823-54999449 GCA_038502445.1 Eremochloa ophiuroides
CGGCGAATTTGGTTGGGGTGACTTGACGGCGATGAATTTTGCCGAGAAACGACGGGCGGTCGCCGGAGTCCGAGCGGGAGAGAAAATGGACACGAGGATGCTCATCGGCTTTAAAGGGACGGAGGGCAAGGGGATAAGGTCAGGCTCGGTCCGGGGCCCCCTATCGGCTGCTCGACAACGCCGCTCCCCGCCCACATCGGCTGGACGGTACCCGGCGCCGCGCGCGTCACGACTGAGGAAGAAGAACAGGGGGACCCCCCCTAGCTACAGTAGACCAACCCCAAGTCAATGCCTATTTTGATTTGATTCACTCTGATCCAGCAGGAATCCGAGGAAGTGTTGAATATGAAAATTGTAGAGAATTTTGTGTAGATCACTTTTGCTTTTGACAACAAATTCAAATTCGGTCAAAATTTCAAATTACAGAAAGGGGGTAAAAGTAGGGTTTGAATTTCAAACTGAAATTTTAAAATTACTTTTGATTTTCCTCAACAACTTGAAAAATAGTCAACATGAAAGTTGTTCTAGTCAGTGAGCTTGACAACTTCTATTAAGGGAGTTTTTGAAGATTCTCAATATTTTTGAAATTAAAGTTTCAAGTTTGAATTCCTACATAGTAATTGGAGTTTAATTTGAATTTTTATAATATAACTTTAAAATCTTCAAAAATAAAAGTTGTCCTATTTTAAAAGCTCTACAACTTTCATTAAGACACTTTCCTCTAATTCAATATATATTTTGAATTAGGGTTTTAGGTCAACTCTGGGGCTTAATTTGATTTCTATTAATTTTTTTTTTGATTTTTGATTAAAGACATAGTTACACAATCAATTCCAAATGAAATCCAATCACTCTAGGAGCCCTAAGCACAATCATATGTAGATGATTAATAATAAACATGATGACATGGCAATTTAGTTAGGCAATAATACCAGAGGTATTACACGACCCCACTATGGGGCCCACCTGGCTCTGGTGATGTGGCAGGATCCGTGTGACATCCTACCCAGATCAATTCCACCATCAGATCAACATGTGTTTCCATTCAACGATGGAGAATCAAAGCACACGGATCAAGGCGTGAAACAATACAATCAAGGCAGAACCAGCACAAGGCAACACTCTATGACTGGTAGGGACCACACCTGGCCGAGCCCACCTGTCATAGGGGGTCGGCCGACCCCCCTGGTGCCTGGCCAGGTCGGTTGGCCCCCGCGCCTTCCTGCATGTCTTCCACGTGATGAAATCACCACTGCCGTCCATCCTAAGGCGGTATTGAGGCGGTTCATCCAAGGGAGGAGAGGCAAGGAGCACACGGATCGCTGACGTGGCACCTCTCAACTCTCCCCTATAAATAGAGGCTGTCATCACCCTCTTCAATGCACCCAAGATACACAAGATACACAAGAGACAAGAGAAGCTCCACTCTTTAGTAGTAGTAGTATTAGTCTAGTGTGGGAGTTAGAGTCGAGTCGAGCTACGCTTGGAGTCTCCGGAGTCGTCTGCTGGAGAGTCTGGTATAGCTCTTGTACCTTTCCTTCTGTAAGACTTTACTTTTATCAATATATTATATTTACTTTACTTTACTTTACTTTACTTTACGAAGTCTCTAGTTAGTGCTTTACTATTCATTATAGTATTGTTGTGTCTTGTCTTACCTTATAGTCGAGTTATATTAGATAGTCATCCTGTAACTAGCTCACGTGTGTAGTTCTTCTCCTGTCATAGGGTGCTTTAGTTGTTGGTACGCAACTAGAGTAGTAAGGCTTAGTGTAAGCGTGGTGCTTAGACTAGATTTTGCCTTTGAATGCCACTTGTCACACGGATTGTTTGTGGGTGCTAGCATGTGGTGACAGCCCTGTCTAGTGTTAGTATCCCTCCACGTGTTTTAGGCAAGTTCTTAAAAGGTAGGCTCCCATAAGATAGTAGGCGCTTCGGGTAGAGGTTATATCCTCTATTGTTTCGCACTACCCCCTACACGCCGGAAGTATGGTAGCTGTCTTAATATAATTCATCCATTTGATAAGATAGTTTACAAGTGTAAAGTAAGTGTCATAGGAGTCTTATACTCACTCGTTGTCCTCCCACATAGCTATACTCTACTAGTTATCCTTAGTTATCCTAAAACCTTGTCGTGTCTTGGTGTCATTACGCTTTCCTCTATATATCGATTTACCCCGTATCACTAGTTGATACTAAGTTGCTATAGACTTAAGGATCTCTCTCTTTTTATTAATTATTCCTAACAACCACTTTCCCTTGGGATAAAATAAATAACGATACCTTGGAATACTCCCGGGTGAAGTGCTACAGCGGTGTATTCTGTGCGCTTGCGGAATTATCCAATGGACATAAGGAATACCCCTCAGGGCACTTCTGGCGCCGTTATTAGAGATAGCCTAACAGCCTGTCTCTGGTGGTTGCGCTAAAAAGTGTCAACAAGCATTTCTGGCACCGTTGCCGGGGAAAGCTTCAGTCTAGGAATATTAATAAAAATCGAATCCAGAGTCTACTATCAATTTAGTTATCGATTAGTGTTAGGGGCTTACCCTTGTCTGTGTTTCTCGTTATCGTGAAGCTAGACAGTGCATAAGCGGTTTCCAATTGCCGTCAAATTTCATTGAAGATCCTGAGCAATTGTTGAGGAGAACTAGACGCCGTCAAGTTCCACCTCAAAGGTTCATCTCAAATCTGAATCCGTTCGAGGAAAGAGGCTCCGCACTATCAACCAATGAAGCTATGGCCCAAAAGACCATCTCTGAGTTCTTTGCACCGTCGGCTGACAACATTGCCACCGGTCTGCAGCTTAACTTGGGGGATGCTACTTTTGAGCTCAAGCCAGCACTGATCAACATGGTGCAAGCCAATCCATTCTGTGGGAAGCCGCATGAAGACGCCAATGCCCATCTCCAGCATTTCTTGGAGGTGTGTGGTGCCTTCACTATCAAGAATGTCTCGGCTGACGCCATCCGTCTTCGCCTGTTCCCATTCTCACTGCCTGGGAAGGCGAAGCAATGGTTCTATGCCAACAAGAATGAAGCTACCACTTGGGAGAAGTGCGTCAACGCATTTCTCAAGAAATTCTTTCCAATGGGCAAAACCAGTGCTCTCCGTGGAAAGATCTCAAGCTTCCAACAGCAAGCTGACGAGACGATTCCCGAAGCATGAGAACGCCTCTAGGAGTACATTCGTGCTTGTCCTCGTCATGGAATTGAAGAATGGCTCCTAATCCAAGGTTTCTACCATGGGCTGACTGGACTAGCCCGTAGTCATCTTGATGCTGCCGCTGGAGGAGTATTCCTGCAACACAATGTCAAGGATGCCAAAGACCTCATTGAAAAGATAGTTATCAACCAAGGATGGAATGAGGAGCGTCTCCAGCCTAAGAAAAGGGTATGCACACCGTTCATGAGGTGGACATGCTCTCAGCAAAAATGGATGTCTTGATGAAAAAGATTGAGGAAGGTTCCAAAAAGGAACAAGAGGCCATTCGAGCCACTGCCACCGCATGAGCAATCGAAGCTGATCCATGGTGCGAGGTGTGTGGAGGAGAAGATCACTCGGGCAACAACTGTCCCGAGACGAAGGAGGAAGTGAGCTTCATCGACAACAACAACAACAATGGGTATCGACCCCAGCAACAAGGAGGATGGAACTCGCGCCCCTTCTACCAAGAAAACCAAGGTAATGGTTACAGCAATAATTTTAATAATTCTTATGGTAACTAACCTTCCTTAAAGATCTTGTCTTAGGCCAATCTAAAATCAATGATAGCATAAACAAGTAAATAATGGCTAATGATAAGATTCTTGAAAATCTTAGTGAGAAAATGGATAGCTTTAACACTGCTATGAAAAATCAATTGAGCTTTAATAAAATTCTAGAAACCCAATTAGCTCAAATAGCAGCAGCTGTCCCATCCTTTGAACAAGGTAAGATTCTAGGGAAACCTGAAGAACCAATTGAGGGTGTAAAGTTAATTTCTACGAGGTTTGGTAAGCCTCCGATTAGGCAAAACCCGGGTTGCCTTCTTGACCCGCCATTCATGGCCAAGAAGAGTGACCCCGGCCATCCTACCTTGACCTGCGAGATCGGGCCGCACACCTTCAACAATGCCTTCTGCGACCTTGGATCTGGAGTGAACATCATGTCCAAGGTAATGTATGCGAATTTGCTAGGGGGACCTTTATACCCCACTCTTGTCAAATTGCAGATGGCCGATCAATCCATCCGGTTCCCCGAGGGATTGGCGAGGGACATCCTTGTCAAAGTTCAAGATGAATACATCCCCGCCGACTTCGTCATTCTTGACATGGGGGCCGATGACGAAGTCCCCGTCATCCTAGGAAGGCCGTTCCTCAACACCGTGAACGCCATCATCTACGTGGGATCCGGCCAAGTCCACTTCCAACTCCTAGGTAAGAGAATTAAATGTCCTTTCAATGGTTATAAATCGATGCAACAGGTAAGGAAGAACATGTGGAGAAACAAGCCACAATATACACCCCGCCGAAATAATCAACCGCCGAAGGCCAAACTGATAAGTAAAGCTGAGGTGGTGAAAGGCTGACTCTGCTGAGTCACATGCATCAACCAAGAAGGAATGGCGGAAGAAAGAGGTGCGATCATCACGATCCCTATCTCCGGGACCGACCGATGCACCCGAAGAATGAACTCGAAAAGGAGAGGTCCTGCTCTACGGACCTAAAACATGGAGCCCTTGCTGGTAAGGTAAATCAGTATTTATCTCATATTTACTTGTCGCATTTCAATTCTTGCATTTTTGCATTGCATTTCATATTTAATTTTTGAAATAATTTATTTCGACAGAATAAAATAATTAGATAAATAAAACTTGAGTAGAAATGTGTTGCTCACACCTGAGGTGGTGGGACCACCCAAGGTGGGGTCGGCTGACCCCACCATGGGGCCCACTCACCTCTGGTGATGTTGGTCTGGTGTCCTGATCACTGTCTCAACTTTAATCACCAGCTTAATTTGAATTTGGTCGACAACTTTTGTCATGACCACTTTCACATGCTCCAAGGAGAATCCAACACCCACCACCATCCAAATTCTGAAAAGTGGACACTTTGGCATGCATTAGTGCTCCCATGGTCCATGGGAATCACTTTAAAGCATGTCCCCACTTTTGTCATACACCTTTCTCTTTCACAAAGCACTAGACAAAGGAATCTCTGAAAATTTCATCACTTTTGGTCCACCACTAGTCTTTGCTTTACTGGACAAAGTGAAACACACTGTTTAAAGCTGAAAAGGGGACCAAACATGGGTCGTCCAACCCATGTTTAAAGCCCTATCTGCAAAATTATGTTTGAATTCAAATAGATTCCCTGTCCAAAGGTGAAAGCAGCTCTGACACTGCCATTGTGGGGTCGGTCGACCTGGCCCTTGTGGCTTGGTCACCAGCCCTTCACCTCCTATAAATACCCTTGCATTGTGTGCTCAATCCCACACCCAAACTAGCTGAATCATCTCGAGCACACAATCTCTCTTCTTCTCTCCATTTGAGCAAGTTCTTTCTCAAGTTTAGTTGTAGTTAGGCACTCAAACCAAAAACTCAAAAATATTGTAGTAGTAGAAGCTTGCCTTGCTCTCGTCTTTGCTCTCAACAACTTGTTTGTGGAGGTAACCATACCCCGCAAGGACTACTAACATTGGGATAGCTAATGCCAAAGCTAACGCTAATCCCTGTTGTCGTAGTGTGTTGTTGTGTTGTCCCATCGCTGCAGGAAGATGAAGAAGTTCTCCTCCGCATTCAAGAAGGCCAAGAGTGTCGTAGGGAGTTCCTCCCGATGACCCCGCCATGAAGAAGATGAAGGAAGAGAAGCTCAACCAAGACAGAGCTTTGGAGTGCCTCCTGAGAGGACGCTCGACCCCGAGAGCGACCTCATGTTGAACCAAGAAGAGTACTAAAGGTAGCTCTCCATCCGACATCGCGGTTACGAACATACCGGCATCATCGGCTCCGTCCTTTTGGACAACACAGGTATGACCATGGAGTTTAATATTGTTTTCAATACAATTGGGTGGGGGAAGCTTTTGGGAAGTGCAAGAACTTGGAATTGAAAAACTCACCATGGAATTTCTATGCTCTTTACAAGCCACTGATGATAATGTCTACTTTTGCATGTTCAATCAAGAGTATAATTTAAGTTGGGGAGTTTCTAGTATGGCACTTGGCTTTGATAACAATTGTCATCTAGATCTAGTTAATGCCACAAGAAAATTTGATAAAGCTGAATTCTAGAAAGCCATAACTGGATCCAATGATTGCTTTGAGCCTAAAACTGATGAAATCCATAATCCTACTTTGCGCTTGATCCATTATTGGATGGCCATAACTCTTCTTCCTGGCTCTAATGTGCAAATTCTTCTTAATGATGAACTAAGACTGCTATATGCCATGACTAAGGAAATAAAAGTTTCACTTGCTAAAATTTTAGTCCGCTTTTGGCTTGGTATTTTTCGTAGAAGCGAGCCTATATTCTTTACCTCCTTTATCACTCGCATTGCTGAAACAATGGACTTGCTAGATGAAAAACACTACTTTGAATACATTGCTTCTCCTAGAGACATTATAACTGAAGATTTCTTCATAAGTGCTCAAGTCCTAAAAAGAGATGAAAATGGTGATCTTAAAATGATTTATCCAGGCCATATAGCCGAAATCTCTCTCCCATGTGAGAGGCGTCGGTTGTATGCACTGCGTACACTAACCATAAATCGGGATCGAGAGGCAAGAAGCCAAAATGTTGCAGAAACAAGAAGGGTGACAAGGAGCATGTCACAAGCCGCTCAATTTGAGCTAGGCGGCACATCATGAGCTGCAGGGGGATATGAAGAAGAAGGCAATGAGGCAAGTTCCATGGACATTTTAGGGTCCATGGAACGACTTCAATAGCACACTCCAAGAGTGCGCACTCCCCGTCCGTCCACACGGGCGAGGGGTCGTCGAAGCCAACGATCGGAAATGGATCAACTCATCAATCACATGGGCGCAATGCAAGTTGAGCAAGATGCAACTCCAAGTATGCCACAACAAAATGCCCAATTATTGCAAGCCATACAGGATGAAGAAGCACAACGCTGAGCGGGATGGTTCCAATACTATCCGCCACCACAATGAGCAAAAAGACAAGCTTGGGGGAGATCCTCTCCCCACCAAGGTAAGTATTCTATCCTGGCTATTTACATTATTTTAATTTATTGCATTTAAAAAAATGCATAAGACAAAAATACCAAAAATATTTCCCTTAAATCCATATGTCTCATGAATGTTTATCTTCCTCATGGAAATGATGAATAGTTGCTTTGTTAATGTTTCTTTAATGCCTAGTTTACAACTGAGTATTTCTTTGAGTATGGATCACTTGGCTCATTTAAATCATCATGAACCTGAAAACTTTATGGATGCTAAGTGCTAGAAATAAGTCTAAGTTGTTGTAAGATATGATATAGTGAAACAAGAGCTACTATAATATTGTTCTAAGCATGCATGATTACTGGAGATTTATTTCTTAACAATCAAAACTTTGTTGTTCCTCAATGGTGATAAATTCCTACCACAGCCATATATGCTACACATGTCTAAAACCTTCCACATAAGCTATTTGCTTTGTATTAAGTTTTGTCAAGTCTTGTTGACCCTTATTGAGAGTCTTATCATGCTCTCAAGATCAAGATCATGTACACACCACATATATATGCTGCTTCTATACTGGAAGTACGCAACCACATGCCTTTTATTTCCACCAAATAAATGCTCCATGTGTTAAAGTCATAGAAAAATCTCTCTTAGTTATTATGATAGAAGAGACAAAATGCTATGCAAAATGAAAAGAAAAAGAGAGAAAGATGGACACAAGAGAGTCCATAGAAAAGAAAAAAAATAAATTAGCAAGTCTAGGCTCATGAATAAAGAGAGGAAAAATGATAGCCATGTCTCTAAAATTTATTAAAGAGAGATACAATTTCAAATAGAGGGGCATTATAGTTCATATTTTCCACACACTTGCATATCTTGATCTAGGGGCACGCCACTTCTCTCTTTGGATCCAAGCTTTGACTCTACAATTTATGCAAAGTAAGTATTCTATACTATTTCATTCCTACCTTAAACTCCACATAAGCCATTCTTAGAAGTAGGACGATAAAAACAAGACAACATTTACTTTGTGCCTTGGTAAGGAAACATACACCATTTGAGCGACATGAGAGAACCATATAAGGAACATTAAGTTTTCTTTTGCAAAACATTGCTAAAACCTCCAGTATGAAACTTGCAAAGAATGAGAAAAGTAGTGCTCAAGTTAAACTGTTCTGTCTCTCAACCACCTAAGGCAAAGGAAAGGTCATTAGCCCCATAAAGGACTAAGGTAATATGGGTGAATTTTTATAGCCAATTTTTCCATTCAAAAGAGAAGTATTTTGTTGTGCACATGGTACTATTGAAACATGAACATTGCAGCAACTCCTGATTCACCGAGGCTAAGTTTAATTATTTGCTCGGGATGAGCAAAGGTTAAGCTTGGGGGATCTTGTTGATGGTGGATATACCATGAAAATCCACATTCAAACACCGTCAACAGGCCTCGGATTCAAGGGAGAATAAACAAATCACGAACATATTTTATCAATAACTAGTTCCACTTGTACTCTTAGCTTATGAATGCGGGGAAGATCAAAACAGAACAAATTGGTGCACTTGGAGCCCAATATGTTGGGTCGGCCGAACCATGTATTTGGGAACCAAGTCATCACACTTCAAGACATCACTTAGAAGAGAGGAGAGCTCAGAGTGGGCCCAAGTGTGGGTCGGCCGACACCACCATGGGGCCCACCTCACTCTGGTGATGTGGCAGGATCCGTGTGACATCCTACCCAACTCAATTCCACCATCAGATCAACATGTGTTTTCATTCAACGGTGTAGTATCAAAGCACACGGATCAAGGCGTGAAACAACACAATCAAGACAGAACCAGCACAAGGCAACACTCTATGACTGGTGGGGGACCACACCTGGCCGAGCCCGCCTGTCATAGGGGGTCGGCCGACCCCCCTGGTGCCTGGCCAGGTCGGTTGGCCCCCACCGCCTTCCAGCATGTCTTGCACGTGATGAAATCACCACTGCTGTCCATCCTAAGGCGGTATTGAGGTGGTTCTTCCATGGAAGGAGAGGCAAGGAGCACACGGATCCCTGACGTGACACTCCTCAACTCTCCCCTATAACTTTAGTTGTTGGTATGCAACTAGAGTAGTAAGGCTTAGTGTAAGCATGGTGCTTAGACTATATTTTGCCTTTGAATGCCGCTTGTCGCACGGTTTGTTTGTGGGTGCTAGCAGGTGGTGACAGCCCTGTCTAGTCTTAGTATCACTCCACGTGTTTTACGCAAGTTCTTAAAAGGTAGGCTCTCATAAGAGAGTAGGCACTTCGGGTAGAGGTTATATCCTCTATTGTTTCGCACTACCCCCTACACACCGGAAGTAAGCTAGCTGTCTTAGTATAATTCATCCATTTGATAAGATAGATCACAAGAGTAAAATAAGTGTCATAGGAGTCTTATACTCACTCGTTGTCCTCCCACCTAGCTATACTCTGCTAGTTATCCTTAGTTATCCTAAAACCTTGTCGTGTCTTGGTGTCATTACCCTTTCCTCTATATATCGATTTACCCCCCTATCACTTGTTGATACTAAGTTGCTATAGACTTAAGGATCTCTCTCTCTTTTTATTAATTATTCCTAACAACCGCTTTCCCTTGGGATAAAATAAATAACGATACCTTGCAATACTCTCGGGTGAAGTGCTACAGCGGTATATTCTGTGCGCTTGCGGAATAATCCAATAGACATAAGAAATACCCCTCAGGGCACTTCTGGCGCCGTTATCAGAGATAGCCTAACACCCTGTCTCTGGTGGTTGCGCTAAGAAGTGTCAACACACATCCAGTGCTCGGAAACACTGATGAAGAGATGACGAAGTTTCTGAGCACATCCAGTGCTCAGAAGCGATGACGAGGCGATGACGAAGTCCCCGAGCACATCCAGTGCTCGGAAACGCTGACAAGGCGATGACGAAGTCCCCGAGCACATCCAGTGCTTGGAAATGCTGATGAGGCGATGACGAAGTCCCCGAACACATCCAGTGCTCGAAAGCGTTGACGAGGCGATGACGAAGTCTCCGAGCACATCCAGTGGTCGGAAGCGCTGACGAAGTCCCCGAGCACATCCAGTGCTCAGAAGCGCTGACGAGGCGATGACGAAGTCCCCGAGCACATCTAGTGCTTGGAAGCATTGACGAGGCGATGACGAAGTCCCCGCATCTAGTGCTCAGAAACGCTGACGAGGCGATGACGAAGTCCCTGAGCACATCTGGTGCTCGAAAACGCTGACGAGGTGATACTCGAGCTTTGTATATTCGAGTGTCTATAAAACTCTTATCCGACGCGCTTCCCTTTAGTGGACTTAAGGTGAAATGAAGACGGTTCATGAAACGACCTCGATTTCCGCGAAGGGAAATCCACAGGCTCGAATTGTAATTCAACAGATTGCTTGGGACAATCCATGAAATTACCCATATCTCAGTTGACACCAGGATCCATACAACTGGTAATTAAGTCTTACATAAACATTTATTACATCGCCACATTGGCGGAATCAACATTCAGAGAAGCTTTAGAAGATGCCGAAGCGATTCATCCTTCACGGCCAACTTGAGTGTAGCACGTGACCCTATTCCTCGTCATCATCTCCCTCGAAGTCGTACTCATTCTCGTTACCTGACAGCAAATTTATCAGTACGATTTGTACTGGCCACGGAGCCCACCTATGCAGCATTTGCTTTGTGGAAAGTGGATGCAAGGCTATACAAGCAGACCTATAGGCTGAGGTTTTCCTATGCAGCTGTAATCAATGTTTAATTAGTCAAGTTTTATCACCAGTTAACACCATCATCCCTTTTCCCATCACCACACCTCACATACCCACACCTCACTCTCATTCGACAGGCCCAACTCCCTCTCGGGCCTATCTCAGCGGCACACTACCACAACGGGTACACTGCCGGAAAATTGTTATCCAGGGGGAGAAAAGAATATGCTCTCATCTAATAGTGGTTGCAGAAACATTAGGAAAGGTCCATAGCCATCGAGTTGGCTTATGTATCGATCGATCAACCATACACTCTGCAGAGGTTTTACTACTCACAAGATTAGCCATCATCGATGCTGTACAATCATCTAGGCAGAATTCCGGGTGCTTGCTTGCCTAGGTCGATGCCACCCTGCCACTCAGCCCTGGGACATTCTGGATCCAACACCATCACACTGAGACTGGGAGACGCAGTACTGGGCCCCATCAGTGGTACTGCGCATCTAGAACGGTACGGGAATCTGCCATCCGTCACCGTCCACCCTTATCACCTCTCAACCTAGCAGTAGTGGCACCGCCCTACCAAGTAGTCCAGCCGTCTCCCGCCCATCAGAAGCGAGCGAGTAGCAAGGGAATCCAGATGTTTTCCGGTCACTAGTCAGATCCTAGGTTGTGACCAAGCAGGCATCTCCACTTAGGGGATACTCTCCCCGTGCCATCACGGCACCTTCGCTCACGGGACTTCAATGCACATCCCGGAACCACCTCATAAGTCATTACCCGCCACAGGTATCTCTCAGTGGGGATGCCCAGGTTGCACCCCCGGCACTGACTTGCCCCACGGGCTTGTCTCACATCCCACTTGGTCGACATCAACCCTTACCACGCACCCAAGACGCACGCAGCACTCTCTCCCAGTGGTTATAATCAGTTATGCACCGTCCCAATTCCACCACATAGCATATAGCATGTAGTAAGTAGTGGAAGAGTAACAGTAAATTAAGCAGCAGCTAACTAGCAGCGGATAGCAGGGTAAAGTCTTATCAAGGCAGGGAATTCAAATATACTACCATGCAACCAATCCATACATAATCATAAAGCAATAGCAACAATGTCATTTGCAATGCGTAAATAGGATCTAAGGATTTGGTGGGACGTGGCACCTTCGTAGTCATCTCCTAGCTCCTGAAAGTACTCGTGGTCATCTTCCTTAGTCAGATCCTCCTCCGGCTCTGAAATCGAACACGAAATAGTCGCGTCAGTGACTCCTATAGAGTATTTCAGAAAAATCCAATAAAATAAAGAGCCAAATGCACACAAACACAGTCTTAGATTGTAGATCTCATTTTTCTGAGAATTTTGATATATGGTGCGCAATTTTTGGACATCGAATGAATAAGTTATGAATTTCCGAAGATTATCCTATTTTTTGAAAATGGGAAAATTGGTCGGTTAATCTGGGGCAGCTCGGGATTGGTCCACGTGGCGTGCGGGTCCAGTAGTGCGGCATGTGGTGCCTCATCAGAACACAGACCCGCTGGTCGCCCACCAGGTGTTCGATGCTGGTTCCCAGAGAGTCGCTGGCGTCGGCGTAGCTCGGTGGTTGGTCGGGCGAGCTCGACGTTGGTCGGGGGGCATCGGCGTAGCTCGGCGGTGGTCGGGCGAGCTCGGCGGTGGTCGGGGGTGGTTCTCAGAGGTCGGGGGTGGTTCTCAGAGGTTGGGGGTAGCTCGGCGGAGCTCGGTGTAGCTCGGCATAGCTCGGCGTAGCTCGGCGGAGCTCGGCGTAGCTCGGCGGAGCTCGGCGGGGCTCGGCATAGCTCGGCGGAGCTCGGCGTAGCTCGGCGGGGCTCGGGCGAATCGGACATTTGGGCGCCGAGGGTGCCGCTCTCCCGAGCTCTCCTGGGGAGGCTCGGGCGAATCGGAGATTTGGTGCGCCGAGGGTGCTGCTCTCCCGAGCTCTCCCGGGGAGGCTCGGGCGAATCGGAGATTTGGTGCTAGCAGGGTTCCAGGGCGTCTGTTCAAGGCGGCGGTGTCTCTCCAGTGTGGCGGAAGATGACAGGGCGGCGATGACCATATTACGGCAAGACAGGGCTCGGCTTTCCCTAATTGGCGTGCTCAGGCAGTCGTCCGACCAGATAGTGGCGGGTTAGAGTCGTGGTATGGCCTCCTTCTCTCCCTCGGCATACGGCGGTTCTCCGACGAGGTGGAGGCGCACGTAGCCAAGGCGACAGACATGATTCGGTGCTCGGCTATCTACGCGGCGGTGCTGAGGCAGACTTGGCGAACCTCGTCGGCCTCTCTCTGCAGCGCGAGGCGATCGGGGGGTACTCGAAACGGATTTAGGCGAGGCGGATCGTGTCGGCGGTGATCACGTTTCCCCGAGAACGCACCTCACGGTGTTCCGGGCTATGGAGGTTCGATCTTCCGCAACTAAGCTTGTCCGAGGTGGTCGGTTTTTGTTCCTGGTCGCGGTATTGAGATGCTCCGGTCATTGGCGGCGATATCGCCGCGACTGTGAGGTTCCGGCGGGGCTAAGGAGGTCTTCTAGGAGATGTATACGCCTCCAGGGTCTATGGTGATGGTATACCAACTACCAATTTTGGCTACCGAGATTCCCAAGGTGCTCGGTTGTGGCGGCGACATGTCGCCGGCGGCGGCTGACGACGGCAAGGTGATTACGGTCTCGTTTTGGCATAACCGGACGTGGTTCAGTCAAATTGGCGTGACTAAATGGGCATACGTCCGCTTAGGGGTGAACTAGTGACAGGGCAGGGCCTCCTTTTGGCTCCGGTCCGCGGCGGCGCTCCGGCGAGGTCGCGGCGCACTGCGGACGAGGCTTCCTCTAGCGCTTAGATCCGCGTAGCTAGCTCAAGGGGTCGTGGCGGTGCTCCACGACTCTCTAACCTATACGGGTGCTAGTCGGATTGCTCGGAACGGGTGATTCGGCGTCGGAACGCGTCGGTGGTGAGCGCGCTCCGCCGAGAACGCGTCGTGCTGCGTTCTCAGTCTAGCAAGCTTATAGTCCGGGGGTTTCGGCCGGTCGCATGAGTGCATGGTGCAGGTGATCTTCCTGAGCCGGTAAAGGCTCGTGCCTGCGCGTCCCGTGGGCGGAACGCCATGGCAAAAGCAGGGCAAGGTTCGGACATGGCGTGCGACGGCTCACCGTGGTGTCAGTGAAGCTAGGATGGCGATGCAGTGGCGAGTCGGAGCCGTGCAGAGCGATCGCAGTGCCGTGCCGCTCCTCGTCCGCAGCTCGGGCTTCTCCTCCGTGTCCGGCTCCGGCATGCTCCGCGGCGGCGGCGCTCCGGCAGCTTCTCCTCCTCTGCTCCGCCCTTCTCCTACGCTCTCTCTCTCTCGGTTTGGTGCAGTGTGCCGGTCTGTGCCGCGGTGGCGGCGAGGGGAAATGAGGGTAGGGCTTTGGGGTGAGCTCCTTTTTATAGGCGAGCTTGGCTAGCTCCAATGGTGAACGGTCCTGATCGCGCTCGACCGATCGAAGGGCCGTGGCTCGAGTGGATCTAGGGCTCCGGATGGGCGCGGGTTCGCTTGGCGGCCAAGAAAGGAGGGGACAAGAGGGGAACAGCGGGGTCAGGGCTCTGCCATGCGTGGCGCTGTCGGTCACGCCATTTGTGTGACACCCCCGGCAGGCGCGTCGCCTTCGTGAGGAAGAGAAACAGTGGGGGGGGCCGAGAGCGGCTGACAGCCGGGGTCGGGTGGTCAGCGGCTGCGGGGAAACGGGTGAAACGGTTGCGCGCGTGCGGTCGGCATCGCGCGTGCGCGCGGTGTTGGGCCGGTCCAGTGCAGGGAGGTGGGGTAGAGAGCGCGCGCGGGTGAGGTGAGGAGAAGAAGGCCGGGCTGGTTTGGGCTGGCCTAACTCTCTCTCTCCATTTTCTATTTTTATTTTAGTGTATATATACATATATTGCCCATTTTAAATATTGAGTAAATACAAACATAAATTGCAATAAATCCCAAATGTGATGCATAGGCTATTATTCTATGTGAATGGAATTAAAATGCAAGCTATACTCCTTTATTTACCAAATTCATAATGAAACCTATATGCTTGCACAAGAAAAATGGGTTTTCATAATAAATAAATGAAAAATTTTAATTGGTTGGGATTTTTAGATTGTGTGGATTTTTAGGGTTGTTACAGTTCACCTTCTCTCTTGCGTGAACGCTCAGTAACCATTTGAACAAACAACTATTACTACCTCCCCTAGCCGTCGCCTTCTAGGGTTTTGGAGTTCCTTGATTCAAAATCTGATTCCGCCGAAATCTCTTCGATTCATCCTTCCGCCATCCAAATCCGCAAGCAATTTCGAAGAAATGGCGCCCAGAAAGAGTATGCGTGTGCCCTCGAAGAAGGGCAAAAGAGCTGCAGCCTGGAGAGTTCCGCCTGGACAATGAGTGGCAAACTTCGACAATGACGGAGAAAGCCATTTTGACCCTGGTAGCAAAGGGGTTACTGCCGAATCGTGCCACCGCTGGATGGAGGCCATCAAAGGGTGAGCCATACCCTATGCCCAATACCAATGAGATGACTGTCTTCACCGACTATTTCCTCCGTGGGTTTGGTGTTCCTTGCCATCCCTTTTTTCGTAAACTTCTTGATTATTATGAAATCTCCTTGTGCCACCCTCATCACAATTCTATTTTCCACGTCTCCATTTTCATCCATCTCTTTGAGGCTTTTATCGGTATCCTTCCCCATTTCAATCTCTTTCGCCACCTGTTCATGCTTGTGAAATCAAGCGGAGGGGGTCTTGAATCACCGGGGAGTGTATCTGAAATTGAGGGACGGGATGTCCACTCATTATCTTTCAATTCCTCTCAATACGAGCCTTCAGGACTGGAATAAGAGATGGTTCTATATGCCGAACCAAGATCCTCCTGTTCGGTGTGCTGTCGAGCAGATACCAGAGAGGAAGTCAAGCTGGTCGGACAAACCCAGATCCGATGAGATGGAGCAGGTGAATGAGTTGTTGGATATTCTGAAGGGCATGAATCTGAATGGGGTTGGAGTAGCTGCCAGTTTCATGAGGCGCCGAATACAGCCCTGCAAGGAGAGGGTTCACCCTGCTTATGAGTGGATCGGTGAAACTAATTCGACCAGAGAGGTGGCCGATCACATGTCAGCTTCTGAAGCTACAATGAGGCTGAAGGAGCGTTTTGATAACCGAACGCATATCGACAACCGAGGACAACAAAAAGCTTTGCACATTGGGAATCCACCGCCCGAGGTTTGCTGCTTGTGAGTTTCTTCTTTGTGTCTTCTGTTCCGAATGTTGATCCCTTATATCTTATTTGATTTGTGGAAGATGCTTGACTAGGACCGGAAGGTTTATTTTTCGGAGGTGCCGACTGCAGAGTGGCCCGAAGGAGTCAACCCTCGACACCATTACCAGCCTGGTAGCGAGGATGAAGACTCCACAGAGCCCTCTGATGATGAAGACGATGCTGACGACGAGGAAGAGGATCAAGAGACCCTTTCTCAGCGGGCAGCTCGTGGTAAGCGACCCATGTCTCAAAAAGCTGGCTCGTCGAGTAGAGTTCGGAAGCCTGAAAAACCGGTGGAGATATCCGAGGAGCGGACCCGTCGTCAAGCGGTGATCCCTAGCTCGAGTGACGATGAAGAGCCGGCGCCAAAACAGTCAAAAAGGGGAAGTCCCTCCGACGAGGAGTCCTGGTCCCGACGAGGGGACTACTAGTCGGAAGAAACATTTCACGCGGAAACGTCGCCGGTCGGAGATGTGAGTATTCGTATCTTGCCTTTGCTATTTCTCTGTCGAGCAGTCTTCTCTGCTATCTTTGGTCATGGAGTCCGCATCATTCTCCAGGGGACCCTCAACCGAAGACGTCAAAGGAGGGGCGAGTGGAGGGGTTGTTGGTGATGAGTCAGCGAAGAACGGAGGTAGTGGTGGTATCGCCGCTGGGTGGCCTTTTGATCATGAGTCACCGAAGAGTCCGCCAGAGCCGCAGCCGGATCCTCTCACGTGGGAGCAACCACCACCACCAGAGCAGTGTTGACTCTTCTTAGCACGACCACTAGAGACAGGGTGTTAGGCTATCTCTGATAACGGCCCCAGAAGTGCCTGGGGTATTTCTTATGTCTATTGGATAATTCCGCAAGCGCACAGAATATGCCGCTGTAGCACTTCACCCCGGGAGTATTCCAAGGTATCGTTATTTATTTTTATCCCAAGGGAAAGAGGTTGCTAGGAATAATTAATAAAAAGAGAGAGATCCTTAAGTCTATAACAACTTAGTATCAACAAGTGATAGGGGGGTAAAACGATATGTAGAGGAAAGGGTATTGACACCAAGACACAATAAGGTTTTAGGATAACTAAAGATAACTAGTAGAGTATAGCTAGGTGGGAGGACAACGAGTAAATATAAGACTCCTATGACACTTACTTTACTCTAGTGAACTATCTTATCAAATGGATGAATTATACTAAGACAGCTACCTTACTTCCGGTGTGTAGGGGATAGGCGAGACAATAGGGGATATAACCTCTACCCGAAGCGGCTATTCTCTTATGGGAGCCTACCTTTTAAAAACTTGCCTAAAACACGTGGAGGGATACTAAGACTAGACAGGGCTGTCACCTCCTGCTAGCACCCACAAACAATCTGTGCGACAAGCGGCATTCAAAGGCAAGATCTAGTCTAAGCACCACGCTTACACTAAGCCTTACTACTTTAGTTGCGTACCAACAACTAAAGCACCCTATGACAGACGATGAACTACACACGTGAGCTCGTTATAGGATCACTATCCAATATAACTCAACTGTAAGTTAAGACAAAACACAACAATACTATAAAGAATTGCACTAAGTAGAAACTTAGTAAGGTAAAGTAAAGATAATATATTGATAAAGATAAAGTCTTACAGAAGGAAAGGTACAAGAGCTATACCAAACTCTCCAGCAGACGACTCTGGAGACTCCGAGCGTAGCTCGAACTTGACTCTAACTCCCACACTAGACTAATACTACTACTAAAGAGTGAAACACTCTAACTCTTGTGTTGCTTGTGTATCTTGGGTCTCTTGAACAGGGTGATGGCAGCCTCTATTTATAGGGGAGAGTTGAAGGGGCGCCATGTCAGCGATTCGTGTGCTCTATGCCTCTCCATCCTTGGATAAACCGCCCTTGAACCGCCATAAGATGGACGGCCGTGGTGATTTCAGCACATGGGAAACATGCTGGAAGGCGGTGGAGGCCAACCGACCTGGCTGGGCACCAGGGGCAGTTTGGCCAACCCCCCTATGGCAGGTGGGCCCACCGAGGGTCTTCTAGAAGGAGTCCCCACCTTGTCATGGAGTGCAGCAGTGGCCTGGTCCCACCTAGGGTGGTTCGGCCGAACCACCTCTGGTGAGTTGGGCCCACCACTGTGGTCCCCATCTATCATTGATTGTCCCCGTGTGTTGGTTCCACCTTGGTTGCACGTTTGTCACATTGAATCCTTGTGCTTTGTTTCTCCATCGTTGAATAGAACCACATGTTGATCTGATAGATGAAATGAGCTGGGTGGAGGGTCACATGGATCATGCCACGTCCCCAGCGCCAGGTGGGCCCCATGTAGGGTTTGGCCGACCCATACATGGGCCCACCCTGGCTCTCCTCTCTTCTAAGTGATGCTGTGCACTATTTCTTAATGTTTCTTGGTCTGTGTGATCTTTGCTACATTCACAAGCTTAAGAGTACAAGTGAAACTCGTTATTGATAAAATATGTTTTATGTTATGTTCATTCTCCCTTGAATCCGAGGCCTGTTGATGGTGTTTGAATCTGAAATTTTAGGGTATATCCACCGTCAACAAGCAGCCACCATAGTCTGTCTTGACGCCACAGACCTCGCCGTCAGCCCGAGGCGTAGAGCAGCAACCTAAAGGAGCTGGAGAGAAACGCGAGTCCATGCCGGATCCGCGTGGACCAGCAGCAGCCGGTTGGTGATGATCAGGGAGCGAACACGCAGGCCGATGAAGCATCACACGGGGCGGCTCCGGATCAAACCAGGGACACTATGACCAGCCATCTTCAAGCGCTGCACCTCCTGACCAGGATGTTGAGGAAATCTCCCGGGAAGCTGCCGGCGAGGTCCCTCCAGCGGTGCTTCGCACTTTGAGAAGGACCGGTAGTACATAAGCCGTCGTAGTGGAAGAAGAGGAGGCGGACGAAGAGCTGGAATCCCTGAAGATTGACATTAATGAGACACGCACCGACCTTAGGAGGGTGCTCCGCTGTCTGGGTCAGTTATCTTCGCGTGTGCAGGTAATCTTTCCTTCTTTAGTAAGATGCTTATCTTGTTTTTATTTGCGGTTAATTGCTTCATTGTTGTCGATCAGGTGGTCCATGATACCGCAGAAGATTGCTGAAAAACTCTTCATCGCTTGGCCAGGGCTGCCTTTAAGAATGAAGAACTTCAAAAGGAGGTAAAGCGCCTTAGTGGAGTGATGGATGACCTCTGGGAGCAGCGCGACACGTTGCAAGAACATTGCGCCGATTTGATGGAGTCCTGAGCAGAAGCTGTTGTAGGACAAAAAAGGTGTGAAGGCCATCGTAGTGCTGGTTATTTTATCCCATCTTTTCCTGTCTTCTCAAGTCCGGTGTCTTGATTTGTCAGATCTACAAGATTCTTTTGAAAGTGCCGTGAACGGAGGTCTGTGTGTCTTCATGTTACTTATCTGTGCTTCATTGTTCTGCTAGAACATGCTGATTAGCCTTCTTCTTAGTACAGTCAAGGAGCTCGAGAAGGAAGTGTCGACATTGCGGGAGGCAGCTTGGAGAAACGAAGAAACACGCCTAGGTGAGTTTCTTGCACCTGTGGACTGCGGCTTTGTTACTTCTTGTTGACTGTTGTTGTCCTTGCAGAAATCGAGCAGAGGACACGAGCAGCAGCTGAATGACTTGTCACAGCGGCTTGAAAACGCCGAGGGGCAATATGACGCTGTGGTGGAAGGAATCAAGCCCGTCCTTGACATCATCGAGTACGCGCCTGCCGATTCGCCTGTAGGATCCATTGGAGAGAGAGCGCCAGAGCCATTTGAGATTATCTGCCGTAGCCGTGAAGCACCGCGACACTTTAAGACTTTCTGCACCGACGTGGCGGAGAACATAGCAGCCCATGTGCTTGGCGTTGTACGTTCCCATTACCCCGGCGTGAGCAATGACAGGGTGAAGGACGGTTATGCTCGTGGGACCACGGAGCAGCAGGAAGATCAACTAGAAGAAGAGGCGCAGCCTGCGGCGGAGCTCTTGGCGGCAGACATGCAGCTATTCCCGACGGAGAACACTTGAAGATATCTAAAAAAGAAGTTGTGGGTTGCCTGTACAGCAAAAACTAGTTAATGTAATCGAAGGTTATGGTAGATGGGACTGTTCTGAATGAAGTTCGTGTAAACTTGTTTTTGATCCTACTGTGATTGCCGAGTATTTTGAGCGTCGTAGGACGGCTTTTGGCGAGGAGCCGGAGTGTGTAACTTTTTGGAGGGTTCAGCGATCAGTGCCCATTCCTTTCGACTGGGCTTGTGGAGACACTATTAAAACTGCCCAAGCGTCCCTGGGGCTTACGTAGTAGCGAAGATTAACGGCCCAGGCGTCCCTGGGGCTTACGTTGTGGCGAAGCTGCCTGTGCCTAGAAGGGCTTACGCTTATCGTGGGTGATGGCTTCCCGAATCTATCAGGACAGTCGGTGAAGCCGCGATATTGGGCAGCCTACTGAATGCAGGGCTTATGCGTCGACGTAGTTGGGCTGCCCGAACAGGTGCGGGGCTTACGCGTTGACATAGTTGTGTGGCCCAAGCAGTTGCGGGGCTTATGCGGCGATGAAGTTAGATGCCCGAGAAGGTGCGGGACATATGCATTGGCGGAGTCGTGCCGTCCGAGCAGTTGCGGGGCTTATGCGGCGATGAAGTTAGACTGCTCGAGCAGGTGCAGGAACTTACGTATTGGCGACAAATGTTAGTGATTTGCTGATCTGCAAATATCGACACATATGTGTATGGAAGCAATGTAAGTTTTATTGATGTAATAAAATGGAAATACACATATCTGCCTTGACATGCTGTCAAGGATAGAAGCGGCAGAGATGTTCGATGTTCCAAGAGTTGAGGATGTCGATGCCGTCGAGGTTGCACAGTCTGTACGAGCCTGGCCGAGTTACGGCTTTGACCATGTATGGTCCTTCCTATGGAGAAGAAAGCTTGTGCATGCCCTCCTTACTCTGCTTGCGGCGGAGGAGAAGGTCACCGACCAAGAAGAACCTGCCGTTGACGTTGCGGTTATAGTATCGCCGTAGTCCTTCGAGTTACTTCGCCATGCGTACGCAGGAGACCAGGCATTCTTCTTCGAGCCTATCAATGTCTTCTGCTCAGGCGTCGTCAGATATTTCTTCATTGTAGTTTTTGACTCGAGGAGCTCGGAAAGCAACGTCTGCCGAGAGCATCGCTTCAGATCCATAGACCATGAAATAGGGAGATACGCCGGTGTTTCGGCTGGGCTGGGTTCGTAGACCCCAGATTACTGCCGACAGCTCGAGGATCTAGTTTCCTGGGCTTCTTCGATGACTTCGTGTAGGTGCTTCTTGAGGGCGTCGAGCAGCATTCTGTTTGCTCTTTCCACCTGACTGTTAGCTCGAGGATGAGCCACCGAGATGTATTTTACCACGTTGCTTCTTTCGTCGCAGAAATCCCAGAAGTCGTTTCCGGTAAAAGTGGTGCCGAGGTCGGTGATGATGATGTTTGGTAGACCGAAACGTTGAGAGATGTCATTGAAGAACTCCGCTGGCTTTGGCCGTTGTTGCTTTCACCAGTGGCTTGTACTCAATCCATTTAGAGAATTTGTCGATCGCGACGTAAACGCAGCGGTATCCTCCTTTAGCGGCCTTGAAGGGACCTATCATGTCAATGTCCCCATGTGGCAAAAGGCCAGGACGTAGGGATGGTCTGTAGCTCTTGGGCTAGGACATGTATCTGCTTGGCAAAAAACTGGCAGGCTTCGCAGTGCCGCACATTCTTCTCGGCGTCCTATACAGCGGTGGGCCAGTGAAATCCTGCTCGGAAAGCCTTGCCGACCAGTGTTCGTGAAGCCGCATGGTTACCGCACATGCCTCCATGTATCTCCTGGAGTATCTTGATGCCTTCTTCTCGTGCTACGCACTTCTGAAGCACTTCGCTTTTGGCATTTTTACGCATAAGCTTGTCGTCGACCAGGACGTAGTGCTTGGAACGGCGTAAGAGGCGTTCTGCTTTGATCTTTTTGTCGGGAATCTTGGCTTCGAGTAAGTAGGCGATGAAAGGGGCTCGCCAATCTTCTTCAGAGTTGGAGACGCATGTGACCATCTGATTGGAGGGAGAGGCTTCTGTCTCCTCTTCGGTCTGGATGGACGGGTTGACCAAGTCTTGGATGAAGACACCCGGGGGATATCGGCCCGTGATGAGCCGAGCTTTGACAATTCATCGGCTGCCTGATTTTCAGCTCGGACGACATGGTGAAACTTGATGCCCAAGAATTTCCCTTCAAGCCTTCTGACTACGGCGACGTAGGCGTCCATCTTCTCGCTGTAGCAATCCCAATCTTTATTTACCTAGATGATAACTAGGGCAGAGTCCCCATACACCATGAGCCGCTGGATGCCAAGCTCGGAGGCGATCTGTAGACCGTGTAAGGTGGCTTCGTACTTGGCGGCGTTGTTGGAGGCTTTGAAATATATTCTTAGCACATAGCAGAGGCGTTCGTTGGAGGGCGATATGAGGAGCAAGCCGGCGCCTGCACCTCCGATGCTGAGGGATCCATCAAAATACATTGTCCAGTGTTCCTCCCGCTTCGGAGGCGCTGACTCCTGCATCTCTATCCATTCGGCGATAAAATAAGCCAACACATTGCGGATCGTTGTTCGGCTGCGAAAGTCGATGGAGTAGGTTCCTAACTCCGCAACCCACTTGATAATTCTGCCGTTGGCATCTTTGTTATGGAGGATGTTGCTGAGGGGATGTTAAGTGACCACCGCTATTGGATGTGCTTCAAAGTAATGGCGGAGCTTGCGGGAAGTAATAAGGATGGCATAAATCAACTTTTGGACCGTCGGATAGCGAGTCTTGGACTCGTTCAGGACTTCGCTAATGAAGTACACTGGACGCTAGACTAGATACACGTGACCATCTTCTTCTCGCTCGACCATAATGGCTGTGCTGACGACCCTGCTGGTCACGGCGATATAGAGTAGCAAGGTTTCAGCCTTCATCGGTGCCATGAGCAGAGAAGGATGTACCAGGAATTGCTTTAGTTCTTTGAAGGCCTTGTCAGCTTCTTCTGACCAGACGAACTTCTCACTGGCCTTGGTTGGCTTGAAGAAGGGGAGCCCTTTTTCGCCTAACCTTGAGATGAATCGACTTAGGGAAGCCATGCACCCTGTGAGTTTCTGGACATCCTTGACGCTGGTCGGTGGCTTCATTCGCATGACGGCCTCTATCTTCTCTGGATTAGGGAGGATGCCTCGTTTGCTGATGATGTTACCGAGCAGTTTGCTCGATGAAATGCCGAAGATGCACTTGGAGGGATTTAGCTTCCATTGAAAAGCAGACAACTTCTCGAAGACTGCTTCGAGGATGGAGATGAGGTCTTCAGCCTTTTGGGTTTTTTATGTCGACAGTCATCAACATAAGCTGTGGCAATATCTGGAATAAGGTCATCGTGGCATGCCTGAATAGCTCGCTGGTATGTGGCGCCAGCGTTCTTCAGGTCAAAGGACATAGTCTTGTAACAATAGGCCCCGAAGGGGGTGATGAAGGAGGTTTTCTCCTAGGTCTTCTTCATTCAAAGCGATTTGATGATAGCCAGAGTAGCAGTCGAGGAAGCTGAGCAGCTCACAGCAGGCTGTGGAGTCGATGACTTCATTGATGTGGGGGAGACCGAAGGGGTTTTTAGGGCAGTGTTTGTTGAGATCTAGTGTAATAAACGCACATTCTTCATTCATTATTCTTTTTTCTTACAAGAACCAGATTGGCTAACCAATCGGGATGATACACCTTCTTTGATAAAGCCGGCAGCTAGGGCAGGGCTATTTCTACCCAAATAGCCTCCTTCTTTTCTGAAGAGAATTGCCTGAGCTTCTGCTTGACGGGCTTGGCGGTCTTCGAGACATTCAAGGAATGCTTGATCAGCTTCCTGGGTACGCCGGAGCATATCCACAGGTTTCCATGCGAAAACACCGACGTGCTTCCTGAGGAAGCTGACGAGTGCGTCTTCCTATTTGGGGTCAAGATCTGTCCCGATGCGGATCACCGGGGACAAGGACCATGTCCTTTGGCTCCTTGTTCTTGGTCGCAGCTCTAGGAGGGGTCTTCTCTGGGATGACTTGTTCTTTGGGCGCCAGCTTCTGTGCATCTACTGCGCACGTCTTCATCAGGACGAAGACGTCGGTGGCCTCAGCCATGGCGATGGCCTCCTTCTCGCAGTCATATGCGGTCTGGAGTTTGGAGCGTACCGTGAAGATGCCGGTCTCTGTCGGCATCTTCATGACGAGGTAGGTGTAGTTGGGGATGGCCCCAAATTTGGCCAGAGCTGGGCGGCCAAGGATGGCGTGGTACGCGGCGTTGAGGTTAGCAACCATGAAGTTGATGTACTCAATACGGAAGCACTACAGGGTTCTGAACTGGACGGGCAGATTGATCTGTCCTAGGGGGTAGGAGGACTGCCCTGGGACGATCCCCAGAAGGGAGCTGTGGTCGGCTCCAGGTCTTCTGCTCGGAGCCCGAGCTCTTTGGCGGCTTCGGAGAATAGGATGTTGAGGCCACTCCCGCCGTCGATCAGCACCTTGCGGAAGCGGGTCTTGCGTATCACCGGGTCGAGGATCAGTGGGAAACAACCCAAGTACGGGATGTCCGTCCACTGGTCGTCTCTGCTAAAGGTGATGGCCTTGTGTGACCAAGGAGGGAACTTCGGGTTGGCGATGGAGGCGTTGTAGTTGGTGACGGAGTTGACACGTCTGGCGATGAGCTTCTGCTCCCTCTTTGACTCCATAGCTATGCGGCCGCCAATGATTATGTAGACCGTTCGGTGAGCTTCAGTGTAGCCCAGAGGCGGGTCATCATCACCATCACGCTTGTCTTTGTCGAATTCGAGGCGAGCCTTCTTCTTTCCTTCCTCTTTGAGTGCCCTGGAGAAGCCGTAGCAGTCTCTCATGGTATGTTTGTGGATATTATGGATGGGGCATTGACTGTCGAGGAGTTTGTCATAAGCCTCTTCATAGTTGCGCTTCGGGGCTGGTCGGGTGTTGTAGACCTGGTAGTGACGACACCTTTCTGTAGCTCTAGAACCTTCTGGTTCATTGTGGCGACGCCGATTAGAGCGGCGCTGGTCGTGGTGGTCGCATTCTTCGTGGCGGTAATCTCGCCAGGCTCCTCGGTCATCATGGCGCCGATCAGCTTAGCGGTCGTCGTCCTCGTGGTGCTATCGGTCAGGGAAGCGGAGGCGGCTATGGATGGAGTGGTGAGCCGCTTCGTTCCTGTCGGCGTACTTGTTGGCGATGCGCAGCATCTCGGCGATGGAGCTTGGTCTGCTGCGATATAGCTTCCTCTAAAGTTCTTCATCAGGTCGGAGGCCACGTATGAAAGCGGAGATGGTATCAGCATCCGTGACACCTGGGATGTTGTTTCTGGTTTCCGAGAAGTGCCCAATGTAATCCTGCAGAGATTCCCGTGACGCTTGCTGAAGCTTCTCATGGTCGTACTTCGTGCCTGGCTGCTTGCAAGTAGCACTGGTAGTTGCTGATCAATTGCTTCTTCAGCTGTTCCCAAGTGTCGATGGAGTTCGGCTTCAAACTGAGAAGCCAATTGTTGGCGGATGCGTTGAGCATGACGGGCAAATAGTTTGCCAAGACGTCTGAGTTTCCTCCAGCAGCTTTGGCCGCGATCTCATAAACGGTAAGCCACTTCATGGAGTCGGCGATGCCGTCATAGGTCTCGACGCCGACGACCTTGAAGTTCGAAGGCCAGCGCACCGCCTGGAGTTCTACTATGAAGGACAGCTTGGGAGCGTTCTTGTCATTGATCGGAGGACCGTGTGTTTCATCATACTCCTTGCAGCGCTCAGTTTCTGCTGAGTTCCTGGCTTCCCTCCGATTTTCGATGCACCCGCGGAGGTCTTTGGTCTTCAGCTTCTCACGGAGGTCGGACTGATTCACCTCCTGGTCACCATCTTGGCGACGACGTCTTCGCCACCGCGGGAGTGGCCGCCATCTTCATGAATTATCTTGGTGGCAGACGCAGTGGAGTGCGACAGGGGTGGCAAGTGTTCGTCATTGATTTGGACCTGGGCTGCCTGGAGGTAAGCCGTGAGGGGCTCAACCTCTGGAGTCTGGGCCATGTTTCTGGCCTCCGTTATCGCGACGGCAACATTCACGCTTGGAGTCTCATAGACCTGGTGTTTTTCGACCAGATCGAATTCTTGCTCCAGGTTCCGCACAGGACCATTCCTTGCTTCAACTCGTTGCTCGCGGCGCCGTCTTCGATCGGCGTTTCTATTCTCTCGAGCTACTCGGGCTTCTTCATTTTCATTAGGATCCGGAGCGCTGTCGTCACTGATGATGAGGATGGGCCCACCCATGTACCGACCAGTGGGAGGAGGTAGATCAGTGAGATCATCGCCTTCTGTGTCGTCATAGTCGGAGTGGTCGTTGTCAGCGATGATGAAGGTGGAGCTGGTGCCGACGTAGTCGGAGATGACGTGGTCAGGGCGACGCAGCAGCTGCGAGATGCTGGAGGCCGTGTTCCGCAGGCTGAAAGGCATGTAGCCCCTCGTGAGATCTCGGGTGACTGCTCGGGGCCGAAGCTCGACGATCCGACCTTGTGGAGTGGCGGTGACGACTAGTGTCGAGTCCCGCCGGGTCGCGGATGGAGTTTAGCGCCGCGCCCCCGGTGAGTGATGGAAGCGGTCTGCAGACAGTTGATCCGTAGCCAACTCCAAGATCTGGCAGCTCTCGGACAAGCCTTGGGAGACCCGATCTATAGATCCGATCAGGTCGCTGTCGTTGATGGTCTTCCGGACGTAGCGTGGAAGGCTTCTTGCCGGATCGGAGGCCATCGACGAAGATGGAGTAGACGCAATCTGGGCCGCATCCAGGATCCTTCCTTCGCCATCGGGGATGATGACCCAGGTGATGGAACCCACCGTGAAGATCTAGCCTGGCGTCGGGAGCCCTATGGAGCTTGAAAACATCACCATCTTGCTCGCCATGGATCAGGAAGCACACCCCTACCTGGCGCGCCAACTGTCGACAGAATGCCGACGATAGTCTATTGAGAGGTATGCCCAAGGTAGTAGATGATCGGTGAAGGTGCGCTTGAGACAAACAAGAGTAGCGCAGTAAGCACAGGGCACGAGGTTTATACAGGTTCAGGCCGCCGCGAGGCGTAATACCCTAGATCATGAAGATTGTTGACAATTGTTAACGCCTAATTTTTGTTATCAATTATCCCTGCATTACACATGAATATCTAGTAGAATAAGGTTATTGCTAATAATTTCCACGAGTTTTGGTGAATTGTATATTTTCCAGGGGATTATCCAGAAAAGCTTAAAAGATGAATTAAAGTGCTTAATTATCACAAAAATTGAACGCCAAGGCAACATACGTCATCGACAAGCTAGAAGCCTCTAGAAGCCACCCGAAGCAACCGGGGCCCCACCTAGCAGGTGGTGGGGCCGGCCGGCCCCAAGGGGGGCCGGGCGATGCCCCCCTAGGGTTTCATGTGCCGCCTTCCGGAGTCTTCTTCCACCGCCTTTAAGGAGTCATCTCGGCCCTTAGTTAAGTCGGTTTGATCCTACGACACGCATTCATCCTACCGGGCTATAAATAGAGGACCAGACCCCCCTGGAGGGGGCCAGATCAAGACCTGAAGAGCCAGAGGAGTCCCGGCCTGTCGAAGCCTCTTTGTAGCTGTATTCGTCTGGATTCAGCTCCCTCGCCTGGAGCTGTGTTCTAAGGTACTTTTGTATTCAACATTCTGATTCAAGTAAGCATTTGTTCTTATTCGTTCTTAAGTTTGCAACTCATATTGAGTGCTTTAATCTTGGTAGCTCCTAGATTGAAGTAGTAATTTGTAGTGTAGACGTGGTGTCTAGGCTATAATTACTTGTGAATGTCCTCTGATTAGCCGGATAGTGGTAGTTCGCGTAGGTGACAGCTACGTTGAGTCATCTGTAGTCCACTTCCCGTTGATAGGATCGATAGGTGTATATGTGCTTGGTAGGAGAGAACTATGATTTCTGCTCTTATACAGGTCACTGCCCAGTTAGAACGATATTATTCAAACCTTACCGGTTGTTGAAACAAGATAGTCACTAGCTATTTCCTTATTGTTGATATTCTCTGGATTGATTGTGTTATTGGGTTAAGAATCAATAGACTTAGTCAGTATCACCTATCTGTGCGGTTGCGGGTACTTTGATAGTAATAATATTTAATAGAGTGCAGTTAATTTATACCAATAAGCATTTCTGGCGCCGTTGCCGGGGAATGGTTTGCTGATCTTGACTATAGTTTATCTTAATCTTGTATTATACTTTTATCTTTTACCTTTTTAAACATGGAACCCATATCCCAACTTTTATACCAGTATGGAGCACCATCAGGATCGTATCTCTAGCCAAAAGAATTATCTAAACCTATTACATCATCTGGCTATGAGTTACGCCCGGGATTAATTAAGTTAGTTCAGGAACATGTTTTTCTGATAGTTCTAGCGAAAGCCCCTATTCCCATTTAGCTTATTTTGAGCAGACATGTGCATGTCTGCATATCAAGGGCATGGCAGATGAAACTTTAAGATAGAAACTCTTTTCATTTTCATTAACAGGAAAAGCAAAGAAATGGTATAATCGCTATGTTGGGAGTAGCCAAGGAGATTGGAAAGTATTACGTGCTAATTTTTGTCTTAAATTTTTTCCTATCGAGAAAGTCACTAAACTTCGTTTTGAAATTATTGAATTTAAACAATTAGATAACAAATCATTAGGCAAGGCTTGGGAACGTTTTGATGGATTTATAAATTCTGGACCTAATCTTCCTTTGCCAAAACCTATGCTTTTACAACATTTCTTTTTAGGCCTTATTGATAAAAATAAATAATATCTTAATTTGGCCGCGGGTGGAGTATTTATGCATATTACTGCTACACATGTTAAAACTATTCTTACTAATATCCTAAATGATCTCCCTGAAGAAAAAGAAGAGTTGTTAGAAGATGAATTTTTGTCACTCAATTCTAAATTTTTGTCTGATTCATCTCAACCTTTACCTGAACTATCTAATGATAAGGAGATAACTCCAATTTCTGATTTTATGCTTGAATTTGAGGATGAACTTTTCGATGATTATGGAAATACCTCATATTATCATAAAATTATAAAACCTCAAGTGTCTATGAATTTTAAAAATTTTAATGTTTCATATCCTACTGATTTAAAATTCCTTAGAGAAATATCAAGAGAATTGATTTTTGTTATGAGTAATGAGTGGTTGATAGAATCTGAACTTTCAAATGATGTAATTCATTTAAATTCTCCTGCCACTACTATTAAATGTCAAATTGATGCATATCCTTTTGATGCCTTTTATAACCCAATAGTAGGTGTCAATATTATCTCTTACATTTGCTGAAAAGTTTTTGAAAGATATGCCATTAATTTCTATGAATAAATTATTTAAAAGTCGTTCAGGACATATTATTTCTAGTTCAGGAGTTTTATGTGCCCTTCCTATTGTGATTAATGAATTCCGAATTTTGCTGAATTTTTATATCTTAGATGTTTGAGATTTTGATGTAATGATTAGATTACCAATAGGAAAACTTTTGCGAGAAGGTTGTACGGGCAATTTAGACATTAAACTTGGGAAAGGAGTTAATCTCTCTATACCTATAACGCATGCATTGAAACCTAAGGTAGAGCCACTTCCCGAGTTAGATCCAATAGAAGAGGCTAAGGCTGTGTCATTTGAAGAGTTTATTGAACTTGATTTAGAAGATGATACCCAGTTCTTCATTAATGATGAGGAGGAGGATCCTATTGATCCTGAACCTCTGGATAAACTACTAGAGCCACCTAAGCCTTCTATTGAGCTTAAACAACTACCTTCTGATCTTAAATATATTTTTCTAAATAATGATCAAAATTCTCCTGTGTGATTATAAGTGATAAACTTTCTGATGAAGAATCTTTTAGATTAATAATTGCTTTAGAAAAACATCGTTCTGCTTTTGGCTATTCACTCTAAGATCTTAAGGGGATTAGTCCTGTTTTGTGCACCCATCGCATTTCAACCAATCCAGAAATTACACCTTTTAGAGAGCCCCAGCGGAGGCTTTAAAATGCGATGAGGGAAGTTGTTAAGAAAGAGGTCTTAAAACTTTTGCATGCTGAGATTATTTATCGTGTGCCGCATAGTGAGTGGGTAAGATTTGTTCAAGTTATACCTAAAAAGGGTGGAATGACTGTAGTTCAAAATGATAAAAATGAATTAATACCCCAGCGAACTGTCACTGGATGGCGAACGTCCATAGATTATAGAAAACTTAATAAAGTAACAAAGAAAGATCATTTTCCGCTACCCTTCATTGATGAGATGTTAGAGCGATTAGCAAATAATTCTTTCTTTTGTTTCCTTGATGGTTATTCTGGATATCACCAAATTCCTATCCACCCTGATGATCAAAGCAAAACCACGTTTACATGTCCTTATGGAACTTATGCTTATCGTAGAATGTCTTTTGGATTATGTAATGCACCTGCTTCTTTTTAAAGATGTATGATGTCTATATTTTTTGAAATGATAGAAGAAATCATGTAAGTTTTTATGGATGATTTTTCAGTTTATGGAAAAACTTTTGATAATTGTCTAGAAAATCTAGATAAGGTTTTGCAAAGATGTAAATAAAAGCACTTAGTCCTTAATTGGAAAAAAATGTCATTTCATGGTTAGAGAAAGAATAGTGCTAGGACACCTAGTGTCTGAAAGAGGTATAGAGGTAGACAAGGCAAAAATTGAAATAATTGAACAACTATCTCCACCTGTTAATATAAAAGGAATCTGAAGTTTTCTTGGTCATTGTGGTTTTTATCGTAGATTTATAAAAGATTTTTCACATATTGTTAGACCACTGACTAACTTATTAGCTAAGAATGTTCCTTTTGAATTTGATGGTGTATGTTTAAAATCTTTTAATATTCTTAAAGAAGCACTTACATCGGCACCGATCATTCAACCCCCTGATTAGTTTTTGCCTTTTGAAATTATGTGTGATGCTAGTGATTATGCTGTAGGGGCAGGATTAGGACAAACAAAGAATAAGAAGCAACATGCAATTGCTTATGCTAGTAAAACTATGACAGAAGCACAACTAAATTATGCAACAACTGAGAAGAGTTCATGGCTGTTGTTTTTTCTATTGATAAATTCAGATCTTACTTAGTAGGAGCAAAAGTAATTGTCTATTCTGATCATGCTGCCTTAAAATATTTGCTCACTAAGAAAGATGCTAAACCACGTTTGATAAGATGGATCTGTTACTTCAAGAATTTAACTTAGAAATTAAAGACAAAAGGAATAGAAAATCCAGTTGCCGATCACTTGTCTAGAATACACTTTGAAACCTCAGGAACTACCTATTAATGACTCATTAAGAGATGACATGTTGTTTAAAGTGACCAAGTCAGACCCTTGATACGCGAATATTGTCAACTTTATGGTTACAGGTTATGTACCACCAGGGGAAAATAAAAAGAAGCTCATTTATGAAAGTCATCTCCACATATGGGATCCACCATACCTCTTCAGAATCTGCTCAGATAGGTTACTTAGAAGATGTGTAACAGTAGAAGAAGGCATGTAGATCATTCAGAAGTGCCATGCGTCACCATATGGAGGTCATTATGGGGCATTCCGTACTCATGCTAAGATCTGGCAGAGTGGGTTCTTTTGGCCAACTATGTATGAAGACACAAAAGATTTTGTCTGAAGATGTGGATCATGTCAGAGGCACGAAAATATCAATGTAAGAGATGCTATGCCACTCACCAACAATCTCCAGATCGAGCTCTTTGATGTCTGGGGAACTGATTACATGGGACCATTTGTGAAATCAAGAAACTATGAATACATTCTGGTGGCAGTTGATTATGTATCCAAGTGGGTAGAAGCTATGCCATGCATGAATGCTGATTCCAAACATTCAAATAAGATGTTCGAAGAAATTATATTTCCAAGGTTTGGGACACCAAGGATGGTCATTAGTGACGGAGGAACACACTTCACTGATAAGAAGTTTCACCGATACTTACAAGCTCATGGAATTCGTCATAATGTTGCTACTCCATACCATCCTCAGACAAGTGGCCAGGCAGAAACATCAAACAAACAGATCAAGAATATTCTATAGAAAACAGTAAATGAGATGGGTACTGCATGAAAGGATCGGATACCCGAATCACTTTGGGCATATCAGACTGCCTACAAGACACCCTTGGACATGTCACCTTATCAGTTAGTGTATGGTAAGACCTGTTGAATGGTCCTAGTATGGCTAGAGGGGGTTGAATAGCCTAATAAAATTTCTACAAAGAACTTAGGCTAAGAGGTTAGTAACAAATATGGCTAAATGTGCAATGCTAGTGAAACTACTAACCTAGGCAAGCCACCTACACAATTCTAGTTAATTCTTTGTTCTAAACCACACAAGCAAGCTAGCAAAAGCTAAAAGACTACACAACTACACAAGACAAGAAAACAAGCTACTTTGCACAAGAATAAGAAAGAAATGATCGTCGATTAAACCTTTGCCTTGTGAGGAAGCCAATCACCGGGACAATCAATAAGACACTCACTCGAAGGTGAGGAAATCAATAGAGACACCAAGATTTATCCCCGAGGTTCACGTGCTTGCCGGCACGCTACGTCCTCGTTGTGTCGACTTCAACCGGTGGTTCGGTGGCTAATCGGTATCACACACCGAGCCTACACTAGGCGCCACAAGAACCTACCACGGAGGAAGTAACTCAAAGACACGAGCAATCCACTAGAGTTACCTTTGAGCACTCCGCTCGGGGAAGGCACAAGAACCCCTCACAATTGCCGGGTGTGGGCAAGCACAATCACCAAGCTCCTCCACACCTTCTTCTCCTCCAAGCCGTCTAGGGACACGGCAATGTCCCAAGAGAATAAGAACTGAAACAAGGCTTGCTCTCAAGTGCTCTAGAATGCAAATCACAAGCAATGATGCACTTGAGGTTCACTCAATCTCACTAAAGATGATCAAGATGATGGACTAGTGAGAGAGTGGGAGGCTAGAATGCAACAAAGTGTATGACAATGATCCAAGTGTGCAAAGGTATCACCAAGTGACCAAGGAGGGAGTATAAATAGCCCCAAGTGCAAATCTAGCCGTTACCCTACTCAAAACAGCCATTAACCATGTTTTTACACCGTCGGACAGGACCGTCGGACTAACCGATAGCGTCCGACGCTCACGATCCCGCCACGTGTTAGCTGGATTCAACGACGTTCGTCCGATCGCAACGGATACCTCATCGCGCGCTTTTTCAAATTGTCGGACTGAGGGCGTCCCTGCGTCCAACGCTCTCTCAGTTCACTGTGCGCGTGCCGTCGGACGAACGCGAGTCAGTGCGTCGGACTAAAAATTCCCAGGGTCCGACGCTTCTAGAGAGGTTCAGAAACGCTAAAACATCGTCGGACACCGTCCGAAGCTCGCCGTCGGACTATTCTCAAGCGTCCGACGCTCTCTCGAACGCCACGCGTCACTTTCCCGCTGTACGGTACCGTCGAACTGAAGACGACAATGGTCCGACGCTCAGTAGACGAGCGTCCGACGCTCACAACTGAACAGGCGTCGGACCGAACCAATGGTCCAACGCTACATCTACAACCAGTCCGACGCTCTGGAAATAGCCCCTTTCAAGATAGTTTTTCACCCCTTGCTTCTATGTGCTAACACTCAAGGTCTTCAACACTTGTGCACAGTGTGTTAGCATTTTGCAAACATTTTTCAAGGGTTTTCAAAGAGATTCTCTAGGTTGGTTAGATCAATGCACATGAGATGCAACCTAGAGCACTTGAAAGTAATCCAATAGCTTAGTTCTCACTCCCACTTGGAGTCTTGATCACTAAAAGAAAAGCCCTATTTGAATATACCTTAGCCTCTAGTTTTCCTTCTTTATGTCCTTTTCTTTCTCCTTGATCATTTCATCTTGATCTTCACTTTAGCTCATGTCATCTTCCTCCTTATCACTAATCTACTCTTGGCTACACATACTTAGCACTTAGATTAGTAACTAGGTTTCTTCAATTACCAAAACCAAACTAGGGTCTTTCACCTGTCATTTACCAGTGGAATTAGAGAATAAGGCTCACTGGGCCATTAAGAGATGGAATATGAACTTTGAAGCCACTGGAGAAAAGAGAAAGACGCAATTATCAGAATTACAAGAATGGAGAGAAAAGGCTTATCACAATTCAAAGATTTACAAAGAAAGAACAAAAAGATGGCATGACAAGAGGATCAAGAAGAAGGAGTTTGCACCAGGAGATAAGGTATTACTTTTTAATTCTAGGTTTAAATTATTCGGGCTTGGAAAGGTACTAAGCAAATGGGAAGGACCATTTATGGTTGTGAACGCATCGCCACATGGAGCAGTAACTCTACAATCACATGAAGGTACATTATTCAAGGTAAATGGTCACCGATTTAAATTATTTTTAGAGCCATTTAATTTAGAAGTTGTTGACGGGCTGGACTTTGTCCAAATACCAACTTTTTAGTCCCGTCATCATCCGTTGTGAAAAATTATCGTGCATCGCAACCAGCAGGAAGTAATTAGAGTTTAGAGGCATCACGAGCACGGCCACCACGAGAGGCCACCCTGTGGGGCCGGCCGGCGCCCTAGTGAGGCCGGGTGGTGCCCCCCTGTCCCCTCTCGTCCTGTTTTTCATTTCCTTTTCATTCTACATCCTTCCTAAACACTTTCATGTAGATTCCCGACACGTGCGGATATTCTTTCGTACAAAGCCTGTAGAACCTAGATTTGACCTTATCCTATCTCCTGAAAACCCATATATATACGCACCTATACCGCCCTCAATTGCATCCCATTAACAGCGCCTCTCTCTCCTCCAAAGAAACTTTCTAGTTTAGATCTAGCAGCAATGGCAGACAAAGCGATCGTTATCGCTATTCCCCGAGGCACCCAGCTTCTTCCACCTAGAGACAATGAACGACTCCTGTCAGTCAAGGCCGACAAGAACGGAACGTCAGTGTGTGTGAAATAGACCACCGCTCGCCCTACCATCAATGGAGTTCGTGCACGTCCAGGCCAAGTCCGCTACACCGATTTCATACCACCTCCGCCCAAGAGACAGAGGGCTGCATCAGCATTAGTAGTTGAGAAAGGTCCTAAACAGCCCCTGCTCTCTCTACGAATCCTCAGTGAGAAGATTGAATCCCTCTCTAACTCCATTAAGGGTATAGAGAAGACTGATGAGATGAGGACTAAGATTATGAGCGACATGACTAAGCAGATAGAAATCAACGTCAAGTTAATCCGCTGTCTCAAGCGCAATAAAGATAAGCTTAAAGAAGAGATTGAGGAGCTTAAGAAAGAGATCAGGGATCTCACGAAGAAAGGGCAGCCTTAAGCTACCCTAGTTATCTACCCTAGTTATCTATGTAATAAGGCACAAGTATATTAGGTTCGATTACATTTTTGAGTCTGCTTGGTTATTTATTAGAACAAAGCCTAATAAGTTAGGGCAGTCGTTAGCTCAGTCAAGTTGTCAAAGTTATCTATTATTGCTGATGAATAAAGTGCCTTATTCTTATTAATGTTTTAGTATTTCTTTATCTACTCTACTCTCTATTTTTTGGTACGCACGTTGTCTCCACATATTGCGCAGAAAGAGTATACAGGAAAACAAGTGTGGGGGAGGCACATCACGACCATAGAAATCAATTCGCTTGGAAAAATCACGTAATTCGGAAAACAATCGAACTAGGACCACGCGCACCAAAGTGGGCCCTAAGGGGCCACAGAGGCACGCCACCCAACGCCCTGCCTGGGCCGGCCGGTCACGGTCAGGTTTGAGTCCAATACAAGTATAATTGCATATGTTTCGATTTCCGTTCCGATTCGAATTAAAATTCACATGTTAAATCTTTTTTTAAGAGAGGAAAAGACTGTTTAATTCATGACTTAAGAATAAATTATATAACACTTTTCCAGGAGTCATGTCACTGTTGGAAACTATTTATAGGGACCCCATGATTGCTTAAGTTGTTGCGGAACACGAGATAGCAGAATAATGAGAACTCAATCCCTGATGTTTTGTCTTTGAAGATTTTATTTCAAAATTTTAAAATAATTAGTTATACCTCTCCTTTGTGGTAAAGATAATATCCTACCAGAGTCATATATAGGATAAAAACCTACATTTAATACTTGTCTTGGTGTTGAGTTCGGTCACCTTTGTAACCCGTTGAAGAAATTTATCATATTTTCGAATCAAGTGCCATTTCCACATAGGCATTACTCTAATCCAGAGTAATAGAAAATTATTCTACTGAAAATGTTTCTCTCCTACACTAGGAGAAAACACCAAAAATAATCATATATGATAGCCACCAAATAATTGCTCTATGTTTCGTCAAGATCTCTCGGCTACTAAATTCAAAAGAGGTATGAGCTATGCAAAAGAAAAAGGGAGTATAAAAAAATGGACAAGTGTCCGAAGAAATTAAAACAATGGGTACTTAGATGCTCGCCTCCCTTGAAAAAAAGAGAGAGCGAAGAAGAAGAAAGAAAGAAGATAGCTCATACTCTCTGGATAAACTTAATTGTTTAAAGAGAGATTTATTTTCTCAAGGAGCAAGGTAAAATTAGGTCTCACCATATTCCACCAAATAAAGTTTGATTCGATTATATGCCTCATTTCTCTGTGGATTCATTGTTTGACTTTACAATAAATGCAATACAAGTATGCTTTCACATTTATGCCTACCTGAGATCCACATAAACTTTTAAGAAATAGGATAAAGAAGGCAATATCATTAATGCCTCAGTAAGGATGCAAAATACCAGATATATCAGTGATTCGAGAGTACTACAAAAGGAGAAGGTAAAGCTAAGTTTTATTTGAAAAATTAACTTACCCTCCAATTGACTTAACTAAGGGAAGAAAGTGATCTATTTCAAGCTGTTCTGTTCTCCAACTACTCAAAGATTCATGGTAGATACTTTGAATTCCGCAGTACATGTATGACTAGACTAGTTTTATGTGATATATTCTCAAGGTATGTTTTAAATGTTCCATTCTCTCTAAACTTTTATTTCTTAAAACCAACCTTTTTCTTGGGACGAGTAAAAACCTAAGTGTGGGGGTAATTGTTGACACTTGTTAACGCCTAATTTTTATTATCAATTATCCCTGCATTACACATGAATATCTAGTAGAATAAGGTTATTACTAATAATTTCCACGAGTTTTGGTGAATTGTATATTTTCTAGAGGATTATCCAGAAAAGCTTAAAAGAGGGATTAAAGTGCTTAATTATCACGAAACCACCCGAAGCTACCCGAAGCAACCGGGGCCCCACCTGGCAAGTGGTGGGGCCGGCCGGCTGTAACAACCCTAAAAATCCACACAACCTAAAAATCCCAACCAATTAAAATTTTTCATTTATTTATTGTGAAAACCCATTTTTCTTGTGCAAGCATATAGGTTTCATTATGAATTTGGTAATAAAGGAGTATAGCTTGCATTTTAATTCCATTCACATAGAATAATAACTTATGCATCACATTTGGGATTTATTGCAATTTATGTTTGTAATTACTCAATGTTTAAAATGGGTAATATATGTATTTATACACTTAAGTGAAAATAGAAAAAGAAGAGAGAAAGAAGGAAGCCAGCCTGTCGGCCCACGTTGCGGCCAGGCAACGCGCGCGACCGGCACACACGCGCTCGCTGCCAACCCGGGCCCGCATGTCAGCCGCCTTCCCCTTCCCCTGTTTCTCTTCCTCACGAAGGCGACGCGCCTGCCGGGGGTGTCACGCAAATGGCGTGACCAACAGCGCCACGCATGGCAGAGCCCTGACCCCGCTGTTCCCCTCCTGTCCCCTCCTTTCTTGGCCGCCAAGCGAACCCGCGCCCATCCGGAGCCCTAGATCCACTCGAGCCACAGCCCTTCGATCGGTCGAGCGCGATCAGGACCGTTCGCCATTGGAGCTGGCCAAGCTCGCCTATAAAAAGGAGCTCACCCCGAAGCCCTACCCTCATTTCCCCTCGCCGCCACCGCGGCACAGACCAGCACACTGCACCAAACCGAGAGAGAGAGAGAGCGTAGGAGAAGGGCGGAGCAGAGGAGGAGAAGCTGCCGGAGCGCCGCCGCCGCGGAGCACGCCGGAGCCGGACACGGAGGAGAAGCCCGAGCTGCGGACGAGGAGCGGCACGGCACTGCGATCGCTCTGCACGGCTCCAACTCGCCACTGCATCGCCATCCTAGCTTCACCGACACCACGGTGAGCCACCGCACGCTATGTCCGAACCTCGCCCTGCTTTTGCCATGGTGTTCCGCCCACGGGACACGCAGGCACTAGCCTTTACCGGCTCAGGAAGATCACCTGCACCATGCACTCATGCGACCGGCCGAAACCCCCGGACTACAAGCTTGCTAGACCGAGAACGCAGCACGACGCGTTCTCGGCGGAGCGCGCTCACCACCGACGCGTTTCGACGCCGAATCACCCGTTCCGAGCAATCCGACTAGCACCCGTATAGGTTAGAGCGTCGTGGAGCACCGCCACGACCCCTTGAGCTAGCTACGCGGATCTAAACGCTAGAGGAAGCCTCGTCCGCAGTGCGCCGCGACCTCGCCGGAGCGCCGCCGCGGACCGGAGCCAAAAGGAGGCCCTGCCCTGTCACTAGTTCACCACTAAGCGGACGTATGCCCGTTTAGTCACGCCAATTTGACTGAACCACGCCCGGTTATGCCAAAACGAGACCGTAATCACCTTGCCGTCGTCAGCCGCCGCCACAACCGAGCACCTTGGGAATCTCGGTAGCCAAAATTGGTAGTTGGTATACCATCGCCATAGACCCTAGAGGTGTATACTTCTCCTAGAAGACCTCCTTAGCCCCGCCGGAACCTCCCAGTCGCGGCGACATCGCCGCCGATGACCGGAGCATCTCAATACCGCGACCCGCTAGCGTGACCACCAACTCACCGACAACCTCGGACAAGCTTAGTTGCGGAAGATCGAACCTCCATAGCCCAGAACACCGAGAGGTGCGTTCTCGGGGAAACGTGATCGCCGCCGACACGTTCCGCCTCGCCTAAAATCCGTTCCGAGTACCCCCGATCGCCTCGCGCTGCGGAGAAAGGCCGCCGAGGTTCGCCAAGTCTGCCTCGGCACCGCCGCTAGATAGCCGAGCCCCGAATCATGTCTGTCGCCTTGGCTACGTGCGCCTCCACCTCGTCGGAGAACCGCCGTATGCCGTGGGAGAGAAGGAGGCCCACGACATCAGTTCACTAATGACAGCCAACCCTCGGGAGAGCGGCACCCTCGGCGCCCAAATGTCCGATTCGCCTGAGCCTCCCCGGGAGAGCTCGGGAGAGCAGCACCCTCGGCGCCCCGAATCTCCGATTCGCCCGAGCCTCCCCGAGAGAGCTCGGGAGAGCGGCACCCTCGGCGCCCCGAATTTCCGATTCGCCGAGCTACGCCGAGCTCCGCCGAGCCCCGCCGAGCTACGCCGACGCCCCCCGACCACTGAGAACCACCCCCGACCTCTAAGTACCACCCCCGACCACTGAGAACCACCCTCGACCTCTGAGAACCACCCCCGACCTCTGAGAACCACCCCCGACCACCGTCGAGCTCGCCCGACCAACCGCCAAGCTACGCCGACGCCAGCGACTCTCTGGGAACCAGCATCGAACACCTGGTGGGCGACCATCGGGTCTGTGTTCTGACGAGGCACCACATGCCGCACTACTGGACCCGGGCGCCACGTGGACCAATCCCGAGCTGCCCCTGATTAACCGACCAATTTTCCCATTTTCAGAAAATAGGATAATCTTCGGAAATTCATAACTTATTCATACGAAGTCCAAAAATTGCGCACCATATATCAAAATTCTCAGAAAAATGAGATCTACAATCTAAGACTATGTTTGTGTGCATTTGGCTCTTTATTTTATTGGATTTTTCTGAAATACTCTATAGGAGTCGCTGACGCGACTGTTTCGTGTTCGATTTCAGAGCCGGAGGAGGATCTGACTAAGGAAGACGACCACGAGTACTTTCAGGAGCTAGGAGATGACTACGAAGGTGCCACGTCCCACCAAATCCTTAGATCCTATTTACGCATTGCAAATGACATTGTTGCTATTGCTTTATGATTATGTATGGATTGGTTGCATGGTAGTATATTTGAATTCCCTGCCTTGATAAGACTTTACCCTGCTATCCGCTGCTAGGTTAGCTGCTGTTTAATTTACTGTTACTCTTCCACTACTTACTACATGCTATATGCTATATGGTGGAATTAGGACGGTGCATAACTGATTATAACCACTGGGAGAGAGTGCTGCGTGCGTCTTGGGTGCGTGGTAAGGGTTGATGTCGACCAAGTGGGATGTGAGACAAGCCCGTGGGGCAAGTCGTGCCGGGGGTGCAACCTGGGCATCCCCACGAGAGATACCTGTGGCGGGTAATGACTTATGAGGTGGTTCCAGGATGTGCAATAAAGTCCCGTGAGCGGAGGTGCCGTGATGGCACGGGGAGAGTATCCCCTAAGTGGAGATGCCTGCTTGGTCACAACCTAGGATCTGACTAGTGACCGGAAACATCTGGATTCCCTTGCTACTCACTCGCTTCTGATGGACAGGAGACGGCTGGACTACTTGGTAGGGCGGTGCCACTACTGCTAGGTTGAGAGGTGATAAGGGTGGACGGTGACGGATGGCAGATTCCCGTACCGTTCTAGATGCGCAGTACCACTGATGGGGCCCGGTACTGCGTCTCCCAGTCTCAGTGTGATGGTGTTGGATCCGGAATGTCCCAGGGCTGAGTGGCAGGGTGGCATCGACCTAGGCAAGCAAGCACCCGGAATTCTGCCAAGATGATTGTACAGCATCGATGATGGCTAATCTTGTGAGTAGTGAAACCTCTGCAGAGTGTATGGTTGATCGATCGATACATAAGCCAACTCGTTGGCTATGGACCTTTCCTAATGTTTCTGCAACCACTATTAGATGAGAGCATATTCTTTTCTCCCCCCTGGATGATGTTTTCCCGGCAGTATGCCCGTTGTGGCAATGTGCCGCTGAGATCGGCCCGAGAGGGAGTTGGGCCTGTCGAATGAGAGTGAGGTGTGGGTATGTGAGATATGGTGATGGGAAAAGGGATGATGGTGTTAACTGGAGATAAAACTTGATTAATTATACATTGATTTCAGCTGCATAGGAAAACCTCAGCCTATAGGTCTGCTTGTATAGCCTTGCATCCACTTTCCACAAAGCAAATGATGCATAGGTGGGCTCCGTGGCCAGTACAAATCGTACTGATAAATTTGCTGTCAGGTGACGAGAATGAGTACGACTTCGAGGGAGATGATGACGAGGAATAGGGTCACGTGCTACACTCAAGTTGGCCGTGAAGGATGAATCGTTTCCGCATCTTCTAAAGCTTCTCTGAATGATGATTCCGCCAGTGTGGCGATGTAATAAGTATTTATGTAAGACTTAATTACCATTGTATGGATCCTGGTGTCAACTGAGATATGGGTAATTTCATGGATTGTCCCAAGCAATCTGTTGAATTACAATTCGAGCCTGTGGATTTCCCATCGCGGAAATCGAGGTCGTTTCACTGGCCCCAAGGGGGGCTGGGCAGTGCCCCTAGGGTTTCGTGTGCCGCCTTCTGGAGTCTTCTTCCACCGCCTTTGAGGAGTCATCTCGGCCCTTGGTTAAGTCGGTTTGATCCTACGGCACGCATTCATCCCACCAGGCTATAAATAAAGGGCCAGACGCCCCTGGAGGAGGCCAGATCAAGAGCTGAAGAGCCTGAAGCATTAGATAGATATCCATTAGATCTAGGCTAGCAATCAAGATAGAGATTAGAGAGATAGAGTAGATGAGTAGAGATTCGGAGGAGTCCCGGCCTGTCGGAGCCACTTCGTAGCTGTATTCTTCTGGATTCAGATCCCTTGCCCGGAGATGCGTGCTGAGGTACTTTTGTATTCAACATTCTGATTCAAGTAAGCATTTGTTCTTATTCATTCTTAAGTTTGCAACTCATATTGAGTGCTTTGATCTTGGTAGCTCCTAGATTGAAGTAGTAGTTTGTAGTGTAGATGTGGTGTCTAGGCTATAATTACTTGTGAATGTCCCCTGATTAGCCAGATAGTGGTAGTTCGTGTAGGTGACAGCTACGTTGAGTCCTCTATAGTCCACTTCCCGTTGATAGGAACGATAGGTGTATAAGTGCTTGGTAGGAGAGAACTCTGATTTTTGCTCTTATTCAGGTCACTACCCAGTTAGAACGATATTATTCAAAGCTTACCGGTTGCTGGAACTAGATAGTCACTAGCTATTACCTTATTCTTGATATTCTCTGGATTGATTGTGTTATTGGGTTAAAAATCAATAGACTTAGTCAGTATCACCTACTGTTCCTTTGGGTTCGATATTAAAACCAGGATTGTCTGGTGAAGTGCTACATCGGTATTCTATCTGTGCGCTTGCGATACTTTGATAATAATAATATTTAATAGAGTGCAGTTAATTTATACCAACAAAGATTGGTACTCTAGTGAAGATAAAGACCAAGCAATGAAGAAGAAAGAAAAGGACCTAAAGAAGAAATTCATTTGATCATCATGTTAAGTCCTTTAATCAATCAATCAATGGTAATTCAAGTGAGTATTGAAGATGTTCCTTTGAGATAGGTCACTTCTCCCGATTGTCGGGGCGTGCCACCTTTTGTAGGTAAACCAAGTGGGTGATGCTTGGATGGCTAACATGGAAGTGGTGATCCGGAGAATCATTGGAGATGCTTAGTTGAAGCAATCAAAAGGATTGATCTAGAAAGCAAGCAACAACCAAATGAGAAGATTTCATATACATATTCGTGGTATTCATGCTTATTCAAGTGATATTCTCTCATGCAAGCTTGATCCAGAAAGATACAAGTTAACCACAACATTGAAGCTAGCACTTGATCATAAGTGGTTTTCAAATTATATGGTGAAGAATGGATTTCTCTATTGATGATTGGTCTTCACCAACCTTTCAAGTGGACTTCATATATGCTATTTTGGAGATTGATTGAAATGACTATCCTCTACTCCAAGATAATAAAGGTATCATTGTATGGCATATGCATTCATATTTTGCTAAGGACTTGATTAGAGCATATAGTCATACATAGATGTGCACTCATGAAAAATCAAATGATTTTGAGATCATATGATGCCACTGTTGCTTCTATGTCTTGTTTGATCTAGTGGCTAAATATGACTTGCTCATGAGCATGTGAACCTAGTGTTTGATCTAGTTAAATGAGCAAAAAGGATCTAATTCAACATAGACAAGATAACCCCTAGTGACGTGAAGAAGCTTGTCTTTGGTTCAAATCGAGTTAGATTACTTGTGCAAGTTTGCTAGATTGAACTAATCAAGAAAGAAGCTCATGACAACAAGATAAGTTTAAGAAGCACAAGACAACAATGAAAATGGATATCAAGTTATTCTTTCTAAGTGGTATATATCTAGACTCACCAAATCACTAGTAGTAAGCACATGTTTATTCCAAGAAGTGGTATCACTATTCTTCAAAGTGGTATAAGTCCAACCCTATTGGTACTCACAAGTGGTGTCTAGATCAAGTATTCAAGTGGTATCCAACATTTGTGCAAGTGATCCTCAACTTTAAGTGATCATCAAGATGAAGACTTTCCACGCCAAAAGAGCTCAAGTTCAAGTGGATGACCGATCATATGACATAGGGGAGATACTTATTATTTTGGTAACAAGAGATGCAAGGTCCTAGTATGTGGTATCTCATTCTATGGATGGTTTTCAAGTGGTGACATTCCCACTCAAAAATTGTGGTATCCATCAAATGTGCAAGTGTCTACCCTCAGCATCCCTCACACACCTTTGTCACAATAGAGCATTGACCTTTTATGGAAATTGATGACAAAGGGGGTGATATTGGACAAAGATATGAAATTGTGTGTTGGGAGAAATATGAAAGCAATGATCAAGGAGAGATTATCAAGATGGATGGAAGTACGCGATGAACCATTATGAAGTCCGATGATGGGAGAGCAATAGGCCAACAAGAAGGATGATCTACAAGATTGAAAATTACAAGGGGATCAAATTCTTGGACAAGAGAAGCACACAAGTAGGGGGAGCAAGCTCATGGACATGGTTGATTGCATTTCAAATGTGCATATTCATATGCTTGCTTGCATTTGCATATAGATTATTTACACATGCTATCCTTACTTGTGTGGTGTATGCTAGTATAGGTTTGAATGATGATTTGATAACTATCATGCATAGGTTGTTAGCTAGACTTGTGTTTTTCAAGTATTTACTAAAACCTTGCTTATAATATTGATCTCACAGGGTATCTAGTATTTTTGCTTGTCTAGCTAATCATGATGCTAAGGATGAACTTAATGGTGCAACTTCAATTGGCTTCAAGCAATTGGAATCGAGCAATTGGTATCATGCTACAAAGGTTTATTCTATGCACCTTATCACCACTTAGTAGTGTTGGCACTCCCACAAATTCCATATTTATGCATGTGTGAGAATTTGAAACCAAACCATTTGAGCACACATGTAGGGAGAGTTAACACTACCAAGTCGGGTTTTATGGAGCTTATCCAAGTCTAAAGATTGTAGCTTAAAGATGGATAAGTAACATAAAATCCAAACCCAAGTTCATAATTTACACTTGTGTGAAAAGCTAACTAGTTAATATGCTTAAATTTCTATATCTTTGTAGAGTTGTCATCAATTACCAAAAAGGGGGAGATTGAAAGGTCCTTGTTTGATTTTAGTAATTGAGTGACAACTTAGATGGACTAATATGTGTTTGAGTGATGATTACACAGGTGATTAGTCCACAAGTACATATGTGTGCGTAACTATGCCATGGAGGTGGAAATGGCATGGAGATGTTGCTTAGCTCACACATGTGATGGTGAAGGAGCTAAATGCACATGAGACATGACATGGAGTCATCTGGCTAGATGGAGAAGATCAAGACAAAACTTGGCTTGATGGACTCGTTGCAAGGGCAAAGGGCAAGTAGGAGGCTTTGAAGCCGTTGGTACCGAGTATCGGGAGGCTTAAGCAAGACTTGGCACCGGAGACCGAAGCAAGGGTGAAAAGCATGTGAAGTCAAGGATCAATGGACCAAAAGCCACATGATGATATGAAGTGGATCATATCATTCATGAGATGTTGGTGTATGTGTTGCATCGGCATCGACTTTGGAGATGGAGATGGAGATGAAGAAGACGGTGATGAAGATGGAAAGCGCAAGGCAAAGGTATAACCTAGGGCGTTTCAATTTCACCGGTCTAAGGTTTAGTAGAGAAGTGCTTGACCGGATTTAGGATAGATGGCCGTACTATTAAGATGGGCAAACTTGTTTGCATATCTGTCATCTAGTGCCACTAGGAGTGATCTAACATCGTGACGTTGCTAAAATTTTTTGTGAAATGCTGACACACATGCATATGATGGTGTACACTTGGTGATGTTGGCACATTTGCAAAGGAGAAGGACTTTGGAGAAGGAGATTTCTCGAGCTGAAAAAGAGGAGTGATGATTCTTGTTCTGGAAAACTGCTTTGATCTATTGTGCTTTGGATCATGTATTCATGTGTGTTGTGTAGCCCTCTGAATAAGATTTCCAAAATGTCTATGATCATCGAAATCGGACTTTGGAGCTAACAGTTATGGCAGTTTTACCGAGCGGTGGTCTGTGCTATTTTTCAGCTGCGGACTATCCGGGCCCGAGGGGCGGCCTATCCGCCGGCTATTCGTGTAAACACACACAAAACACACCAAATCTGTTGGGGGTCGTCGGATACAACGGCGGACAGTCCGGGACTTTTTGGTGGACTGTTCGCAAGTGTGCAGTTTGAACATAACGGCTAGTTTTTTACAACAGCGGACTGTCCGAGGTTTCAATGGTGGACTGTCCGGGAGTGACGCAGAAACTCTATAACGGCTAGTTTGTGGCCTCCCTCTATAAATAGAAGGGTTGGCCAGCCATTTGAGATGCGCAGGGCCCTTGGGACTATGTGTCCATGCTTGGGGAGTGCTTGGAGAGCCTCTAACTCACTTGTGCATATAGTGGTAGCATCCGATTGCGAGTGAGTGCGATTCTAGTCCGTTGCATTGAGAGATTGCAAGAGTTGGTATTAGGAGTTCGAGTTGCAAGCCGGTGGTGCTTGTTACTCTTGGAGGCCTGCCACCTTCTAGACAGCTTGGTGGCGAGAGGCTCCGTGGAAGCAAGCAAGGAAGATTGTGCTTGGCTCCGGAGCAAGCTTGTAAGGGGTTGGAGCTCACCCCGCGGGAGTCGTGAAGAGCATCGCTAGTTGAGCGAGACGTGAAGAGCAACAAGTGGTCCGGCCGGATCAAGAGCTTGAGCTTGCGGGCGCTCCATGTGGGAGTGGTGACTTGTGCTGGGTCACCTCAAGCTAGAGGATCGGCGGCAATCTTGGAGCTTGTCTCAACGGAGGACGTAGCTTGTGGTGACAAGTGAACCTCGGGCAAAAATCACCGCGTCAATATCTTCCCATCTTTCACGGTAGTTTGCTCCCTTCTACACAAGTTATTCATATTATTCTTATATTGTGCTTGTGTAGTTGCTCTTGTAACTAGTTTACTTGTCTTGTGTTAGTATCTAGTTAAAATCTGTTGAAACTAGTTGCAACCAGTTGAGAGCTGCTAAAAAACTAAGTTGGAACCAGCTGCAACTAGTTGAGTTTAGCTGTAACTAAATTTGAAATCAGTTCATAGCAGTTGCACTTAGTTGTGACTAGTTGCAACCAGTAGTTGCTCTTGCGAGATTGGTTAGTTTGTGTAGCTTGCCACTCACGCTCTTAGCCTGTGTAGCTTAGAAGTAGTTTCTTGTTTAGTTTGTGTAACTAAATAAGTTGCGCTCCTTGATTAGGATTGTGTATCCTTATCATTGAGCAAGTAGTGAGCTCAAGTGCTTAGTGCGCTTTTGCTTGCTAGTTGGTAGGAGTTTTCCCCCGTGCTTAAAGTACTAGTGCATAGGTTTGTGTGACCTTACGCTAGAATGATTTAGGGAAGCTCAAGCTAGACTTGAACCTTTGCTTCTTGTTAGGATCTTTTGCAAGGTGCTTAAAGTCTTAGTTAGAGGGGTGAATTAGTCGTTAAAACCGAGTAGGTTTTATTCCGCTGCGATTAGTTATTAAAACGGACTATTCGCCCCCTCTAGTCCGCCATCTCAACCCTATATTTTCATAACCATTTTCAAAGAAATTTTCACTTTAGGTTAGTTCCAAGTGTATGCAACCTAAAGCACTTGATGATCCAGTCATGATGCAATTCCCCTCTTAATATCCCAGGTCATCTATCCTAAATTTAGTTGACAAGTTTCTGTTTTGAATTTGTTTAGGGCCTCAAACATTCAATTTTCCATCGGTTCGTTATAATATGTAGGGAAAAAATTATGATATAGACACAAGTCAGTGGGTGTAACACCCCAAAATTTACTCATTTTTGAAATAGAGTTAAAAAATTAATTTTGAATTTTTTTTGCTCATAAAAACATAGAGAATTAATATTTTCACAAAATTAAGGTTGATTTTGGGGTTTAGAAACTTGATTGTGCATTCATGTTGTTGCGTTTGCTATTTTTGTGTTGAGTGGTCTTTACTATACTAAAAAAATGATCCAAAATTATTTGTAAATGACTTTATGATGTGAGTGAATAAAGTTTTAAAATGCATTTAGTATAACGATCTTCTCCACAGTATGTCTTTATCTCTTTCTTCAATCAATTTTTTGATTTCCCTTCAATCGAAATTTATTAGACCCTTTTCTTCAGCTCCAAACCACTCTTTCATACTCATCATTCATCAACTTATCTCTAAATACTTTTCAGAAATTTTTTTGGCTTTTTCTGTACCTTTTTCCTATTTTTCTGCGTGCAACATCTAATTTTTAGATGCTCCAAAGTATCTTTTATGAGCTCCAAATACTTTATTTGGGTTCATCATGTTCCATAATGTCTCCAAAAGTTTTTCCTATAATTTTTAGAGCCTTTATAATATTTTTAGGGGCCCAAATATCAATTCTAAACTTTTCTAAAATTAATTAATTCGAATATTTAATAATTCTGAAAATAATAAAAATATCTTATATTGTGTCGATCTCAAACCCTACAACTACATATATGGTCACGAAGCTCTCGACGCGCTAATTCCGAAGGCTCTAAAGCCGAATCCCGTTTTCGCAGCCGCCGCTCGTATCCTCGTAGATCTAAAGCCGAATTCCAGAACACTTAGGATTCCGGCGAACTCTCCGGCGAGCTTTTCCGGTCATCTCGTTTGTCTTCAGTGAAAATCAGCACCACCACGAGATAGCCCTCTTCGTTCTCTACGTCGTGGTATATTCGTTTTCTCGATTCCATCTGCGTTTGATCGTTTCCCCTTCGTTTTTCTTTTCCGGTGGGTTTTCCGGCGAACTTGACCATTGGAGCACATGTTTTCTCTGTTTTCCGGCCGTCCCGTGCAGCTACCTCAGGCACTACGTCGACCTCGAGGCCCCTGGCCGGTGTGCCGCCGCCCCCACATCGCGCCCCCTGCCCTCCCTGTGCAGCAGCAGCGCCCGGCAGGCCGAGCTCCTCTTTCCCTGCATGAACGTGAGCACCAGAGTACCACCAGCGAAGCAGTCAGCCAGCAAGCAGTTTTCCTCCTTCCTCCATTCCGTGGCCAAGGGCCAGGGCGCTGCCCTCTCCTGGCCGCCCTAGCAGGCTCAGCCCGAGCCTTTCCTCTCCACGCGAACAGCTGCAGTACCACGGATGCAGTTCATGTGTTGCAGTTGAAAGGAGGAAGAAGACGACCTAATGAAGAAGAAGACCTATTCACGGTATTGCCATGGATTCTATTCCCCTCCTCCCAATCTCTATTTTAACTCCGATTTGATCTGTTCAAATTGTGTTAGTTTCGTATTTTCATATTCTACGTATTGACACTGCTGTACAGTAATTTTGTATCTTTTAAATTTCGAGTTATAAATAAAATAATTATTATTATATAGCAAATATTTCAAAAATCATGACTTCTGCGTTTTAAATACGTTTTTCGTGATCCTTATATCGATGTGATCGTGGAAGCGAGTACAATAATTTTATAATCTTTTCAGACTATTTCTCTACTGTTGGTGTAATGTTCTAATTAATATTTCTTGTTTGCTTTGTGTGTGTCTACTGTATGTTTGTGATCGTGTCCCGTTAGTGAGTGTTACGTGGTGATTCTCGGAGGTATCAGTTGAAGATTTGGATCAGAGAAAGGATCTCAAGTTTAAGGCAAGTATAACATGGACCATCCTTGTTGTCCTATTCACAGTAATCACAATTCATACATGCATGTGTCCACCTTGACAACCATAGAGATTATAACATAGATTTGCTTTCTTGATTTCTTGATCACTTATGGGATGTGCATTGGGTAGCTATTGCTAGTGATTTATTAATGCCAATGATCTTGTGATTTGATTAATGGATTATGCAATGAACAATTTAATATGATTTTTATTCCTGTTCAAAGGGGGCTAGAGCTCGGAATTATGTGGCTCTAGTTTCTCTCCGTAGGATTTTTGAACCTGATGACCCGGGACTTACCGTACAGCTGTGAGGGCTATATGGCTCTGGCTTTAGTTGTTTAAAACACCTTTTCTAACTTGTTAGAGGTTACTCGAAAGGACGCAGTTGGGGGTTTGCCACCTTGAGTGTAGTACAGCTTCTAGTCATATGTGTATATCCGAGAAGGAATGTGCCATATTGAAAAGGAGGTTCCTACATCTCGCTGCTACTCACCCTTGCAGGTCCCTAACTTTATAAATGAACTTTTAAATGACTTTATATGGTTAGCTAGTGTTTGGGCGTAATTAACCCATGCATTAAAAATCATGACTCACAGGTAAAGTGTACACCTCTGCGCAGAGTTTAATAATCTGTTATAACAGCCGCGCTCGCGGTCATGAGCGGCCTTAGGCACACGTTCTGCTAGATGATCAATGATATTTATGCTATATTTATTATTGATGTTAATATCATTGCTATTTATTAACCTTATTACATTGATCATTGGATTAATATTGGGAGATGGTTTATCTTGATTCTACTCAAATGCTATAAAATGAACACAATTATTAAAAGCTAAATGCAGCCAAACAGTGTCTAGCCTATTGTGCCTCATAAACCAGTGTTGTACTTGTTGAGTACGAAATGTGCTAACCTTTGCAATTCACCACCACAGATGAAGATTGGAGTGATGGCTATGGCAATGAGTTTTAGGCTTGGTGTCTCCCAGTTGACCTTGTCCCTGTGATGGAGCTTCCGCGAGTGTGACATCATAGTTATTATTCATATTTGTTTTGAGACTATGTAATAAATATTGTTTCGTTATGTATTTGAACACTGTGATGATACATTTATAATTTGTCAGTTTATATGTACGACTATTCCTGGGGCACATATGAGTCATTTATGCATCCTATTTTATTCTTCAAATATGGGTGTGACAGCGGGTGGGCGGAGTGGTTAGAGCAGCTCATGCGCGAGGCCGAGGGGTTCGAGCCCCCTGCGGCCGCATAGCGCGTCAATTTTGCACGAAAAATGGCACGACATTGCTTGATCTTGATTTTGCACTTGAGAACCACTAGCTCGTTCAGTGGATGAAGCTTGCACTTGATATTTGTCATCTTCTATGTCAACCACTTGAGTTGGCCTTAGATCACCAATGTCCATCTCTTTCATTGCGTTTGCCAATTGAGGTCCACTCACATCATCTAGATTCTCATCTTGGTCTTGTAACCCATTGGTTTCATCAAATTCAACATCATGAGCTTCTTCTAGTTCACCACTTCCCTAATTCCAAACTCCGACGTTTCCAGAGAGGTTCTAGAGATGGCACAACGCGTCGGACACTGCTCGATGCACACCATCGGACTAAGCCTCAGCATCCGACGATTCGAACTGAAACTTACCGTGCTTGGGTGCGTAGCGTTGGACGGAGAAGAAATGCTCCGGTGCATAGTGTCCGGCGGCTTCTCACGTGTTCGATCCTCACAGCGTCTATAGGCGTCGGACATTGGACGTACAGTCCTGGTGCCCTAGCTCGGTGCCCACCATCCGACGATGCTCAGTGTTGTGCCAGTGAGGGCCAGTCACCGAACACTTGTCATTGGTCCAATGCTTCGCAACCTTAGCGTCCGGTGCATGTTTGCTATATAGTAGGGTTTCCGGAAATCGCTGACACCACCATGTGTACATCTCTTCTGCTCGTGTGTTAGCTTTTCACAAACCATTTTCATAGGATTTTTCACTTTAGTTTAGTTCCAAGTGTATGCAACCTAATGCACTTGATGATTGAGTCACGACACAATTGCTCTCTTATTAGTCCGGTCATCTATCCTAAATGTGATCGCCACTAAGTGCCTTGATCACTAAAACAAAGAGCTACTTTTCTTTTTACATTAGCCTCTAGCTCGTTGTCCCTTTTTTCACCAATTATCCACTTGATCACCACTTGAGCACCATGTGATCTCCTTGATCCACCTCACAAACCTTTCTTGAGCTACACTTTGCTACTTAGTTTAGTGATTATGTTTCATCAAATACTAAAACCAAACTAGGGCTTTTCACCGTGGGGGTTCAGACCCGCGACCTCGCTCTCACGCGTAGCCTCCTCTACCACTAGACCCAACACTCACTTTTGTCCATATTCCATTTTGTTCCCCACGATATTATTATAACCAAAGCGTAAATTGATTATTTAAGGCCCTAAACGAATTCAAACGAAAACGTTGTCAACTACAAAGTTTCTTAACTTTTTTAGATCTACAACTTTCATTTTGGTGGTTTCTCTATCTGAGATCATTTACAAAATTTCAATTTCAAATTTGACAAATTCAAATGGACTTTCCGATGACAAGATGATTTCAAATGAAAAAGTCGTCAACTACAAAAGTTTCGTAACTTTACGAGATCTACAACTTTCATTTTGGTGAGTTTTTTCGTTTGAGATCATCTGAAAGACTAAAAAAATTTCAATTTCAAATTATCTGTATTTGCGGTTTCTTAAGAAAACCGCCACTACAAATCCAATTTCAGTGTTATTTGGGTCCACCAATTTATTTCTACTGATGTTCGACAAGAGAAACTGCCTGTAAAAAAATCATGGTGTCAAGACAAATGATCTATGTACTAGTGTCAATTTCTCAAAATATAACTAAGCCTAAAAGGACTATATATAAATACTTCATCAGACATACACTAATCATCAACACAAGAAGTCTCATTGTTTATTATTACATATATTGAGTAGGATACTACTGAATAAATTCATCACATACATGTACATATACGAAATCAACCATGGAAGAAAGTTCACATGTCACACTTGCGTTATTTAATTGATGCTTTCCTTTGATATATCAAGGCATAAAAAGGTATAAAGGTGGCCTTTGCTTGGCAACCTAGCCAATATACGGAGTTTCTTCGATGATTTCCTCATTGGTGTTCGGGTCAACGGAGAAGTAAATAATAATATGTATGGTTCCGGGTGCGAGTTCGTCCACAGGCCTTGGTGTCTCGTTCAAATCCACATCTAGCGTCTCAAAGAATGTTATATCTGGCCACTCTCTTTCTATTGTGGTCATTGACGGACCAAGCTCTTTGCCAAGCATTTCTGGCCACATAGTCTTGTTCGGTTGTGGAGTAGCCATTATCACGTGCTATCCTTGGCTTTTCACTCTTTTGAAACTGTTATAATACCAATAAGAATCAATAATGGAGCAACATTGATATAATGAAGAGAAACATTTCACGTTGCTTGGAGCTAATGCTATCATACTTTCATAGTAAGCAGATGTCTCAATCGAATGGACTGCATACCTACTGAGCAACAAACAGTCTACTAAAATGTTGAAAGGAATTTTTTTTGAAGGCAATAACTAATAAAGTAATACATGACAACCTCTGGAGAAGAAGAACCGCAGTAGCCTATGCCGATGATACGTTCTTTATGTATATGTTTGTACATATACACGCTGACATTTGTACAATAGCTTGACTCTTCTCGATAAAAACAATGTAACAGAAAACACTGTCACATTGCTCTTTTGCATGCAGTCTGGTTGCTTTGACTTTAGTAAACATCATCACGTACGTGTGTAACTGCGTAAGCACAAACGTAATTGGTGATGTTCATAGGGAGACAGTTAGCTGAATGCTCATAGTTTACACAGGCCATGATAAAAAACAATGTATGTGCAATCACAAACATGTATATATAGCTCAAACAAATTATGTTTCTTGCACCAAAAACATACTAGTACTAATTCATCCTATCTCAACAGATGCGTGAGAAAAAAGATTAAACTTATAATAATTCTCACAGTAATAAAAAAACATCTAAAATTTAATTTGGTAGACTCTAATCATCATAATCAACAGTAGCCATTTGATTTGTTTTGTTTTAGAAAAAGTTGCCACATATACTATATGAAAAATAAATAAAATAACCCTTAAATTTGTGTATAACACTAGTACAGAGATGATTTGTCTTGACGCTGTGATTTTTGCCACAGGCGGTTTCGCTTGACGTCCGTCGTTAGAAATCAGAACCATTTTTACAAGTGGTTCCTTAAGAAAACCGCCACTAAAAAATGATTCCTAGTGGCGGCTGCTTAAGAGAACCGCCAGTAAAAATGAGTCATTTTTACAGACGGTTGCTTATCTTAAGGAACCGCCACTTAATCTGAAATTAATTTTTTTGAGTTTTTAAAATGACCTTGTATGAAAAATATCAAAATAAAAGTTATAGATCTCGAAAAGTTATAAAACTTTGTAATTGACAACTTTTTTATTTGAAATCATCTTGTCAGCGAAACTTTCATTTGAATTTGTCAAATTTTAAAATCAAAATTTTTAAACGACCTCGGATGGAGAAACTTCCAACATAAAAGTTATAGACCTTGAAAAGTTATGCAACTTTGTAGTTGACAACTTTTTCATTTGAATTCATTTAGGACCTTAAATAGTTAGTTTTCTATCGTTTCGTTATACTATGTGGGGAAGAAACAGTGATATAGACACAAGTCAGTCGGTCGGTAGAGTGGTTAGAGCAGTTCACGCATGAGGCTGAGTTCACGGGTTTGAACCCCCGTGGCCGCGTAGCGTGTGAATTTTGCAGCGAAAAATATCACGACTTGCTTGATCTTGAGTTTGCACTTGAGAACTACTAGCTTAGATCAGTGGATGAAGCTTCCACTTCATCTTTGTCATCTTCTATGTCTACCACTTCAGTTGGCCTTAGATCACCAATGTCCATCTCTTTCATTGCCCTTGCCAATTGAGGTCCGTTCAAATCATCTAGATTCTCATCCTGGTCTTGTCACCCATTGGTTTCATGAAATTCAATAGCATGAACTTCTTCTAGTTGACCACTTCCAAAATTCCTAAACTCTGATGTGTTTCCAGATAGGTTCCAGAGACGGCAAAACGCGTCGGACAGTGCCCAGTGCACACCGTCGGACTAAGCCTCAGCATCCGACGATTCAAACTGAGACTTGCCGCGCTTGGGTGCACAACATCGGACGGAGAAGAAATGCTCCGGTGCACAGTGTCCGACAGCTTCTCACGTGTCCGATCCTCACAGCGTCTCTCGATGTCGGACATGGACGTGTTGTCTGGTGCCCTAGCGCAGTGCGCAGCATCCGACGGTGCTCAATGTTGTGCCACCTGAGGGTTAGTCAACGGACGTTACATTGGTCCGGTGCTTCGCAACCTTAGCGTCTGGTGCATGTTTCCTATAGAGAAGCAGTTTCCGGAAATTGCTGACACCACCATGTGTATATCTATGTGCACATGTGTTAGGTTTTCACAACCATTTTCAAAGGATTTTTCACTTTACGTTAGTTCCAAGTGTATGCAACCTAAAGCACTTGATGATCCAGTCATAACGCAATTCCCCTCTTAATATTCCGGTCATCTATCCTAAATATAGTTGACAACTTTTTGATTTGAATTTAGTTTAGGGTCTTAAACAGTCAATTTTTCATCGGTTCGTTATAATATATGGGGAAAAACTGTGATATAGACACAAGTCAGTGGGTGGGTGAAGTGGTTAGAGGAGCTCACACGCGAGGCTGAGGTCACGGGTTCGAACCCCAGCGGCCGCGTAGCGCGTGAATTTTGCACAGAAATGTCATGACTTGCTTGATCTTGATTTTGCACTTGAGAACCACTAGCTTGATCAGTGGATGAAGGTTGTACTTGATCTTTGTCATCCTCGATGTAAACCACTTGAGTTGCCTTAGATCACCAATGTCCATCTGTTTCATTGCCTTTGCCAATAGAGGTCCACTCACATTATCTAGATTCTCATCTTGGTCTTGCGACCCATTAGTTTCATCAAATTTAACATCATGAACTTCTTCTAGTTCACCACTTCCCAAATTCCAAACTCCGATGTTTCCAGAGAGGTTCCAGAGATGGCAAAACGCATCGGACACTGCCCGATGCACACCATCGGACTAAGCCTCAGCATCCGACGATTCAAACTGAAACTTACCGCGCTCGGGTGCTTAGCGTCGGACAGAGAAGAAATGCTCTGGTGCACAGTGTCCGGCGGCTTCTCACGTGTCCGATCCTCACAGCGTCTGTCGGCGTCGGACGCGGACGTATAGTCCGGTACTCTAGCATGGTGCCTAGCGTCCAACGGTGCTCTGTGCTGTGCCAGTGAGGTTTACTCACCAAACACTTGACATTGGTTTGGTGCTTCGCAACCTTAGTTTCCTGTGCAAGTTTTCTATATAGAGTCATTTCCAAAAATCGCTGACACCACCATGTGTGCATCTCTTGTGCTCATGTGTTAGCTTTTTACAACCATTTTGAAAGAATTTTTCCACTTTAGGTTAGTTCCAAGTGTATGCAACCTAAAGCACTTGATGACCGAGTCACGAGACAATTCCTCTTTTAATAGTCTGGTCATCTATCCTAAACATAGATCTTGAAAAGTTATGCAACTTTGTAGTTGACAAATTTTTTATTTGAATTCGTTTAGGGCCTCAAATAGTAAATTTTCCATCGGTTCCATATAATATATGGGGGAAAACTATGATATAGACACAAGTCAGTGGGTGGGTGGAGTGGTTAGAGCAGCTCACGTGCGAGGCTGAGGTCACGGGTTCAAACCCTTCCGGCCTCGTAGCATGTGAGAAATGCTGCGAATTGCGACTTCGACGGAGACGAGCGGGCACTGACCATTGGGCATCTCCCTGTATTTAAATATATTTTTGTCTATTTTTAAAATTTTATTTTTAGAAAAACTTTTCTACAGGCGGTTTCTTAAGTGACCCGTCAATACAAATTAATTTGTGCTGGCGGTTTTGAAGCATCCGCCTGTGAAAGCCGTTCATTTTCACTGGACTCTAGCATTGGCGGTTCTGAAAAACGCTAGTAAAAATACATCTACAGCCGCCTATATTGAACCTCTGTGTACTAGTGTAAGCTAGATGTAACATGAAGAATAAAAAATTATATAAACTGTCGAATAATTTGATAATTCAAAATTAAGAGGGTGGCAACATGGAGCTTCTGTAGTTTGGCTTAGAATATTTATGTCGAGAGGAGAGTATATGCAATAATTGTGAGAGAACCAAGCCTTGTCCCTATCATGAGGCACTGTCGACACTTCTTAACACTATTACGGGAGCTAGAGGTAAGCTTTCTCCCTGACAACGACGTCAAAAATGATTGTTGATATTTCCTATAACTATTGCAAAATTCTACAAACGCACAGAATATATCGATGTAGCACTTCACTTCGGTATAATCAAGTATCATATTTATTTCCATAGGGATGCTATCTATGGCTAGAAGTTCTAATAGCAAGCCAAGAACACGATCGAATAATCACGATCTACAGGTAAAGGTAAACTAGTATAAAGATAACTAATCAAGATAAACTAGTCCTGAGATTCAGCAAAGCAATAAATGACATAGATAGTGATGAGTTCACACAGTTAATTGTAAGGTGATACGATAAATTGACTCCAGCTAGTACTTCGGGGCATGCACACTCCCAATTTGACGGGCTGCCTCGCACTATAGCCCTACGATTTAATAACTAGTCCAAACGTGGTGGAATCTAGAGAATCTTAGGGCTGTCACCACCTAAGACCTACCACAATTATCCTTGGGCCTAGTCGCAATCCAGTCTAAGCACCACGCTTATACTATAGGCTACTACTCTAACCTTGCGCTAAGATTAAAGCACCGACTAGCGGCGAAGACTCCACACCAAAAGTATGTCAACCAATATAAATATTCCTCAGTACTATCGCGGCTCGAGCACTTAAAGTAATACTGAGAGTAAATACTTAAAGTAATACTAAAAGTAATTGCTGGAAATAAAAATACTAGAAAGCAAATTATATCTCGATTGGAAGAGTGCCTTACAAAGGAGGCTTGCGAGATGTTACCGGAGACTTCCGCAGATTTCTCCTACTCCTTACGCTTCTCTTCGCACTCACACTCACTCTACTAGCCTTGCTAAGATTGAAATGAGGCTAAGTATATTCTCTTGTATCTCCTCTCTATCACAAGATGATTACAACTAAAGCGATGGGGGGTATTTATAGCACATAGAGGCCTCTGGGTACTTGTAGAAGGAGCTGGAGGTCAGTGGCTGGGATCTGGGGCGGGCGCTGCCTTTGACAGGGCGTGTGCCCTCTTCGACCACCGTTTTGCCATCCTACGTCCCTGGAACCTCCCTAATGGTGGTTGCAAGATCGGTCGATGTCCGGATGGCGGTTGGAGAGGCAGTTTGTGGTCCTTGGAGGATGACATGTGGGCCCATGAATCCTTGGCACATCAATCATTGCACCATTGATTGAAACTGACATTGATGGATGGTGTAGAAGTGCTTTGGAGCCTCTCCCACAGATTATGGAAGTGGCAGGCCAGTTTAGGGGGTGGGCACCGTATTGGTGGGGAAGCCGTCCCTCTTTGGTGCCCATGTGACACCAGGGGGTCCATGTGTCATCTTTGCTTCATTTTTGCCTATTTTGACCACTTTTCCTGCATCCAAATAATTTCTCCAAGTACATGTGGAATTTCATTAGTTTAAACCAAGTTCTTTGCCTCTATATGCCTTTTTCTTGCTTTATCGTATCATTGCTGATGGTTAACATATGCATTTAGTGATCATCAACAGTCACCCAATGCGATCCCTCTCGAAAAAACAACACAAACTTTTAGTGCATTAGATGGGGTTCGGGTATCAATTATGACTTCGGACCTATGATCCCACCCAACTCAAAAAAATTCCCATGGTACAAAAACATAGAAAGCTCGATGTTGACACAGATTTTGGAAAACACACCAGCATGTGATAGATCGCACGTGTCGCGCATGAAGCGAAACAGAGTGACATAGCGAAGTCGCAGAACTCGGCCTGGCCGACATGGAAAGCCGGCTGAGCTACCTACCTGGCATGGCTAACTCTCGGAGTCGGCTAAGCTGCCTTCCTCAGGTTGTGCCGGGGAATATTAGGGCTAGGGTTTTGATCGTCGGCATGACCGGTAATCTACAGTAAAGAACGTTGATGGTCATTGTAGCTCCCGTCTTTCGCCGGAAAAACTCCCGAACACCTCTTGGAAAGATCCGTCGGAGAGATACACGAGGAGCTTGCCCTAGGAACCGTGGAGTCTGCCTCAAACATCGACTAAACTCACTGAGAGTTGAGCCGAACAACAAGATAGAGGGTGAACCACCGAAAAGTCTACTTTGTAGATGTATTTTGATGATTAGATGGTTGTGAACTCAATCGGTCATGATCCTCTCATATATATATAGGGGGTTGGTCTTACCCCAGTAGAAAACATGTATCAGGGTAGATCTTCGAGTTTCCCACGTCAAAACATTGCCAAAAATCGATCAAACTCGTGATCGGATCGAACTTGGCCAAATCTGACCGAGTCGGGCTCCAAACCCGGCCAAGCCGGCTTCTACGATGTCTATGGGGATGACACGTGGCCTGATGGATGGGGCCGACACCAGGGCCAAACCCTGGCCTAGCTAGGTTGCCAACCTGGCCTAGCCGGCTTTATCGATGAAACCAATTTCAATTGTCAACTCATGCCCCCCTGATTTTAGGTGAACGACATATGGACCTGAAAACACCAGTAATACCAAGCAGCAACGATACTCAACCCACCGGTTGTTTAGTGACTAAGGGTGATGTATATGTTGACATAAATTAACTTGAAACTTGATTGAGCTAACTAGTCACTTGCACTTCTTAACCTCTATCTCTTAGAATAACTAGGTTATCATCCATAGCATGAATCTAAAAGATCTCTTGCAATTTCTTCATAGCAAGTAAGAACCCGCACCAGTGGTCTGGATTCGCCAGTGTACTGAGCACGTGCAGAGACACTCTGAAGTTCCGGATTCGCACCAGTGGTCTAGATCACAGACCACTGAGTGTCCGGAGCTCAAATTTCATCCCTCTTCACCTCGTTTCTTCACCCTTAATTACTCTCATGTGGCAAAACATAAGTGTTTCACTCACTTGTGCATGTATGTTAGAATTTTTTTCAAAGCACCAGTTTAGGGGGACGGGCACCCTATTGGTAGGGAAGCCACCCCTCTTTGGTGCCCATGTGGCACCAAGGGGTCCATGTGTCATCTTTGCTTCATTTTTGCCTATTTTGACCACTTTTCCTGCATCCAAATAATTTCTCCAAGTACATGTGGAATTTCATTAGTTTAAACCAAGTTCTTTGCCTCTATATGCCTTTTCTTGCTTTATCATATCATTGCTGATGGTTAACATATGCATTTACCAACAGTCACCCAATGCGATCCCTCTCGGAAAAAACAACACAAACTTTTAGTGCATTAGATGGTCCTAATGCAATAGGCAAGAGGCACATCACTTAGAGGTATTTGACAACCATATTAACCATGTTTTGACCATACCAAGGAGTCTACCAAATCCATGATAGCCCAATCCCTGAACAAATATAAGAAACTAAGCAGAGTAAGAACCCATTAGAATATTGGGAGATCCCATGTATCCATATTAACATTGTTCAAGATGATCACACACCGAGTTGTTACAAGAAGTGCCATGCCTCAACAATAGCGGCCCACTTCCGATCCTCTCGTGAGGCCAACTACTTAGTAAACAACACAATATATCTTCCTCCCCTTTTCATGGCTTTGTCTTCCAGGCAATCGTCTTCTTGAACTGAAACACCCAACAACTAACACGGCGAAGGGACTTTCCCTCAATCCCTCTACAGTGAGTTCGTCTACCCCCATATCCGTCTGCTAGTACAAACCACGACAGAGAGGTTCTTCATATGCCACCGCCCACATCGTCCGCCTCCTACTCCACTTCTGCCTCCTCCTCTGGCGGTCCGTGTGAGGGACAATGAGTTGAGAGACATCTTCCTTCGCTACTTGTCTTTGCTTCCCACTACTACCGTAATGATTTGTAAAGGCGGCTCCAGGGGCTCTGTAAGGGCGGTTGGCCCAACCGCCCCTCCCAGGGGTGCTCTTACAAATCAGCCCTATGTAGGGGCGGTTGGCCAAACCGCCCTTACAAATGGTATTTTTAATACTCTAAATGACTTCAAATAGGAAAGTCATGAATACCAAGTTTTTTACACTCATCAAGATCTACATTTATTATATTGGTTATTTTTGCATTTGAGAAAGTTTGAATGACTCAAATTTTGAATTTTCAGAAATAAAAACTGAAAACCAGTTTTTAAAACCCTAAATGGTCTCAACTAGAAAAGTCATGAATACCAAGTTTCTTAAACTCATCAAGATCTACATTTGTTATATTAGAAATTTTTACATTTTAAAAAGTTTGAACGACTCAAATTTTGCGAGATGGAGTGAGTGGCTCTTGAAGGAAGAAGGTGGCGACAGTCACTTATACAGCCTCCATTTGTAAGGGCGGCTCAATCACCAACCACCCTTACAAATGGCTCAGTAAGGGCGGTTGGATCACCAACCGCCCTTACTGAGCCGGACCTGCCAGCCCACTGTAGGGGCAGCTCAATCAGTAAACCGCCCCTACAGTAAAATAGGGCTGGTTCTTACAAATCATTTTTGAGGTAGTGTCCGCCACTCGCCTCCATCTCCGCCTCCGCAGGCTCGTGTGAACGATGATTTCGGAGTTGCTGCTTCCGCCTCCCCTACCTGCACGTTCATGCACGTCCTTCTCACTCCATCCTTCGCGTCCACCCACCCCTCGTCCTTCGTGCTAGTGCTCACCAACCTGGTGTACACGAGCCGCCGTGGGAAATGGACGGTAACCATGAGCTCGTCATATAAGGAGGTGACATCACATGCGATGTTGGCATCAACATACATATTGGCTTCTTGTTTTGTCTTTTCAGTCTCGCCAGAGCAGTTAGGGTTTGTCTGTCGTTTCTTGATTTCTTGATTAACTTCTGCTCTCTTCATTCTAATGGTCATCGAGTGGAGTTTTTTCTTGGTCGTCCACTTTAGGATCCCTTCATTGTTTCATGGTAGCATGCAGTTGGTACTTGATAGCAGCCTACAAGATTCATTCGTCGCCGTGCATCAATTTGAAGGAGATTTTGATGCGGCATGCATTTGTGGGGATTTGGGCCATTAGGTTCTTCCTTCTTTCTTTTTCGTCCGTCCTTTGCTAGCAAGTTAGTTAGGGTTAATTTATTGATAATATTGTATTCATTAGTTCTTTTTTGGGATGTGGACGATCCACTATTAGGTAGGTATAATATGTTTAACATACATGTGATACCTTCTTCCATGTAGCATTGTTTAGAGAAGTTTTGAATTTTAAAATTGTCATCTATCTGCATCAGTTCGACCGACCTTCGTGTGCCATGCATGCACATGCATGTCGTTTTGATTTAGACCATCTTATTAGGACGATCATATCGATTTAGTGCTCGGCGCGTGTGAATAAACTGTTTCATTGGGTGATCATATTAGGCTGGGATAGCTTTGTCGTCTTGACTCTCAAGGCATCTAATCACCACAATTATTCTGCTTCCCTTGTTTCAACTATACTAATATCATTGTAGTATATACCACACATATAATACTCTTCTGCCGCTAGCATGATGTGTTATGTTGGTTTCAACTCGCGCGGATCCGACCTAATACCTAGTCCAACCTAATACCTTCCCAACTCGCGCGGATCCACTGCCTATTAGTCTTCGGTTTCATTCCCTTATTGTTAACAGGCCCTCTACCTAGCTTCCCTCTAACACTGGTAGGTGTCACTGTCGCTGGCTCCCTATAATTTTCGTTGTCAGCATCCTATTCATCATCAATATTAATATGACAGTTGTCACATGACATGATCGGTTGGGAAGGTGCTACACCACTAGAAGCACACCAATGGTCATCACTTGTGTTATGAAGGTCCTCAAACATAGTTTTTACTTCTCATCATTCTGAAGACATATATGCCTAAATCTGGAACAACCCTTTATAATCTGAAATGCAACAAATCAAGGTTATGTTCAGGTAAATAGAGAAAAATTTGCAATGACACTACATTATAAATGTGTTTACTTCAATTGCCTTCTTCCTCCAACGTTTTGGCATATCAATGTTCTTTTTTACTTTCATCCCATCCAGGACAAATTTCATTGGTGTTGAGTTTCTTCCAAACACTATAGTCACCTTTCAATTTATCCCCTTTGTTCTTGAAGTGCTTTCTAGTGTAGTGCATCTAGTCCTTTCTTTGAACCTTTGTATCACATTCTTGTACACAGCCTTATTCAAGCGAGTGTTTGCTTTCTTTCCTTTTTCTACTTATCACACACTATCCTAGTATTTTCATCACTCCAATTTGCCTCGTTGTTTTCATAGTATTTTTTATAGTTATTGAGAACATATGAGAACATCTAAATCATAGTATTCTACTAGCTATTGATAGCAATGACGATCAATGAGGTCGACGGTGTCAGATGCAGGTCCAGCAGCAAGCACTGTCAGCCTTTGTGCCCACCTCGCCCACCAACACCATGGTGTCGAGTAGAGGTGTCACCCAAGCCACCTTTGGCCAGCGTGCCTGCACACAATGCGATGCTGCTGGACTACTGGACAAGGGTTGGTGCTATCGTCGTGCCGGGGATGTGCGCTGGGGGACGACCAGTAGCCGTGCGAGCTATCCAACCTCAACTAGTGGGGCAAGGGATGATTGTGCCTGGCCAAGAGCAGCCTTCACGGGACACTCAGCTAGGGGCACCGGGCTATGGCCCGCCTCGAGCCATGCCAAGCCATGGGCCGCCGTGGCCCGTGCCGGGCCACAGGCAGCCGTCAGGGTGGCCTCGACCGGCCGAGCCATGCCAGTGGCCGCCGCTAGGGCGCTCTGCCAGCCACACCGGTCACTAGCGCCTCCAGGCCAGGAGCCACTATAGTGAAGCTCCAATGCTCGGTGATAAGAGCAGAGAATCCACTGGGTGTGGATGCTTCCATACCGAGGAAAGGATCTCCTCCGAGTCCCAATCTATGAGATTCATTTTCAGTCCCGCCTTCATTGCCACCGGTCCGATGAGGATCCATGGAGGCTTTGGCGGCTTTCTTCTACACTGACGTGAGAACGGGAGGATACGGAAGAATGCATATATCGCCCTCAATGGCAATCTAGCATAATTTCATGAAAACCAGGGTAATGCCTCGTAGACCTGGGGAAGGATCCAGGTGATGCCACTTTTTTGGAACCTTTTTAGGGGCTTCACCAGTGGAGCCATTCCATCTTACCCGTTCGGCAAAAAATGACTCTTAAAGCCGGTGAAGAAGTCCTGCCAAACAGGACCTCGGTAGTTGACCACTTTTCCATTTGACTTTGTTTACACCCTCAAACATTTAATTTTCTATCGGTTGTATATAATATGTGGGGAAATAATATCTAAAATTGACACAAGTGAGAGTAAAGTGGAGTGGTTGGAGGGAACACGCGAGAGTGAGGTTGCACATTCAAACTGACGCCAAAATATGTGTGGATGACTGGTGGGGCCTTTCGAGATTCAAAAAATATTTGTGGTTTTTTATCTAATTTTGTGTTTTCTGGAAATTAAAAATGATTTGTAGAAGTGGCTCATTTTTCAACTGCCCCTACAAGCCGTCCCTTCAAAACCATTTTGTAGGGGCAGTTGTTCATATAAATAGGTGATTATATAGTCCTTGATCAGGGGTGCTAACTAAGCACTGCCACTGTCACGCTAACCGCTCAGACAACCATAAGTAACACTACTGCACAAAGATTTGTGGGGCGGCTCAAGACCGTATGTAGGAGCAGTGCGGTTTCTTTAGCTGCCCCTATCTAACCATTTCTATAAAGAGTCCTTTTATGGTGGTTGGAGGTACCTCCTAGTTACTTTTGGTATCTATGCAAGGAATTTTCTCTAATTTAATTTATATATATTAAAAGGCAGTATCGTCTGGTGATTTGCATGCAGGCCTATTTCCTTTTAAACAAACACTTGCAGCCTCCAGAGGCATCGTTTTGTTGAGGCTGGCCGCTAGCCATGGTGATGGCACTGGCTCTGCCCTTGGCTTGTTGGCGAGCTCCATGAAAGAGAGGTCAACGAATTGGGTTACCCAGAAATCCTATAGCGCTCGAGCAGTTGCTGTGCCACTTTGCCCACTCGTCAACGCTACTATTCCTGACGAGCATAGGCATCGCTGGCGTCTTCATCCAGGAGAACGTGGCCTGCATTTGGAAACTGACCATGCGTATACATGCATGCGATTATTTCGTTCCAAATTTCAGTTGCTCTTTCCTGATTTATAGGATCTAATTAGAACCTTGGGGCAACCTTTCTAAAAACAGAATTATCGCACCTATTTTCTAAACGCTGGTCCCATCAATTTCAATATGTATCTGGTACCTATGACTCCATCATTTAGAAGGTACCTAGTACCTATTAGTACCTCTAAAATTGATACCTCTTAGTTACTCTCTGTTTTTAGCCGTCGGATCGACACTCATGAGCCATCTATTTTTTCTCAACCATAATAAAAATTCTCATGGTCCTGCATTAAACGCTGCAAGATGGCCTCGGCTTCAGCCTAGCAAAGGCAAGCACGCATGGAAGCCACACGCAGGAGTTTGTAAAGCTCAGATATGTGATGGAGCTTTTTATCAAACAAAGCGTTCGTTCAGGTGGATGGAGTTTTGTGATTAGAGGCAAGGATATGGAGGAGCAAGGGATTAGCTCAGGGTACGGCAAACTAGAGAACGTCTAGGAGGCCTTCCATGCCTACATGCTATATGGATTATGGTTTTTTTTTTTTTGCGAATTACACAGTATAGACATAGACGCTCACAACACACGCACACTCACCCCTGTGAACACACGCACGTAAACCCTATCCCTATGAGCACCTCCGAAAGACTGCGTCAGCAGATCTCGAGATTGGCGAAGTCACCATAGGCACCTCGCTGTCGACGGAAACGTCACGTACCACTAAAAGCACATCGTCGTTAAATCCTGAAATTAATCCAGGGAAAGTGCGACAACCAGGATTTAAACCCTGGTGGGTAGCGTCCCACTGGACAGTCCTACCATTGAACCACAGGCCCATTCACTGCTATATGGATTATGTGGAGAGCTGCCAATTTAGGGACCCAGAAGGTAGTCCTAGAAATAGATGCTACGATGGTTGTCTCGAAAGAAAATTCCTCGAATTTGGTCCGCCTTTGACAAGTTCCCTGACGGTGCAATTATCATCAAGAAAATTGAAAAAAAACTGTCAGGAAAACAAAAAGTCAATTTCCTTGACAGTACACCATCTGGGCTAGCACCGACAGGAAATTAGGAAACTGTCAGGGAAATTAATTTTCATTTGCCTGACGGTGCGAAACCGATGGGATAAATAATAACCATCAGTAAAAAGCGTTTAATTCTGATGGTGGAAACCGACAAAAAACTATAAATAACCGACAGAAAAATTAAGTGGTTTGTTGAACATTACTCAAGCTACTATTTGGGTGACTCTGACGGGAAAAAAACAAATATCTTAAAGTGGTGGCAAAATTCTAATAATTGGTATGGAGGGATAATGAGAGTGTATAAGCTTACCATAAAAAATTTAGACCATTTTAACAAAGTGGTACTATACGGTTGTTTACAAATGGACACCTCACATTGTTCCATATAACCATGAGAGAGATGTACTATTTGAGAGCAATGTATGACACCTCTTTTTCAAGAATGTTTGAAATTTTTATTGGATCATTTTTCACCAAAGTCATGTTGTCATGCAAGTTTGTAGGACTTTCTAACAAAGTTTTGAATTTTATTACAATTATTTTATGTTAATTTGGAGATAGGACGATGAATTATCCATAGCAAACAAATGACATTTTGTCATACATCTCTTGATGTGGACTAGATTGAAACATATGAGCATAACTATAAATTTTATAACGCTCTTGAAATCATTTGGTGGTACTCACCGATCAATTTGGAATTACTTTCGATAAACACCTAGAAATTCATTTAAACAATAGAAAATAGAAAAATCAGCTTTGAAAATTTTGAAACTTGTATATACAAGTATATATGTAGCCTATTTTATGTACGAAAAGTTACAAACATTTTTTTAATGGTTTTTTCATAAAGTTGTTTTTTCTATACACATGAATGGAAAAAAAGTGAAAAGAACCAAGAAACAATAATTGGTATTCAAACAAATTTGTAGATCGTGATTTTAGAAAAACTAAGATAAAGAAACATATCATTAGGAATTTCCCTCACGGTTATATGCACTCACACATTATTAGAAATTTCCCTGGTGGTTATTTAGTTTCCCTGTGTGTTTTCCTGGAACCGTCAAGGTAATATCAATTTCCCTATGTGTTTTCCGTAAACCGTCAACGAATTTGTAATTACCCTGACGGTTTATACAATAACCGTCAAAAAAATACAAAACCATCGAGAATTTCGCGTTTCGAGTAGCGGTGGGCTTATTTGGCAACTAAAGGACCCTTTAGTGAGCAACTTTACCGTGCATGTGGTAGCCCATAACCCTCTATAATGTAACTAGCGGGGAAACCCATGCTTCGTGTGGGAAGGAGAAAAGAGGGCGGGTTGGGCCGTAAAAAAAGTAACGGGTGGTACTGTTTCATAACGGGTTGGCACTGTTAGCTAACGGGCGAAGCTATTGTATAACAAGTCGATACTGTTCCATAACGGGTGGACACTATTTCGTAACGGGTAAGTATTGTTTCATAACGGGCGAGTACGTTCCATAATGGGTTGACATTGTTTCATATGGGTGTGTTGTACCATAACGGGTGCACTGTAGATGAACAGTGTTTCATGAGGGAAGGATGTCTGTTACTGTAGGTACTGTAGCTAACTAACCTCATTTATATGTCTTTATAGATATGCCGGCTCACAGTTTAGCTGCTCTAGGATTTAGTTTGAGTCCAGGTACTGATCCAGTTCAGGACAAATTAAATTCCATTCTGCATTTGGTCACTTGTATTTGTTAGTGGTTTATGAGTAATGAAGATCTCTTCCATGTTAAAATAAAAATAAGAAAAACTAAACCACCAATACTAGTGTGGGACCAACCCATTAACAAATCTACAGCCCAACAATCCCTAGCAACCCATCAACTAATCTCTGGCCCCCAACATCTCCCCTAGAAGCCCACGTAACTAAACTGCGTGCGAATTTCCTCAAACTCCGTCCAGAAAAAGGTTGTATGACCAGATCCTGCCTGACCAATTTTTAATAATCTTTTTACCGGGATTAACCAAGTTCGGCGGAACTTTTCCGTGGGCGTTTCACGTGAGCGGCGTGAACCTGAAGAGGAGCTTCCTTTCTTGATTCTTCCCGGTCCTCATCCGTATGCATGAATGCATGAATGATGGAAAACTAGAGAGAGCAACGACCAAGATACCTCCCCTGCTCTCTAGTCTATCCTCTTGCCACCCAAGCGACTTTCTTCGTCCTGCATGCGTACATATATATGCATGCACCGTTGCCAACAACGGCGGCCTTCCTTGTACATATTCCTCGCTTCATCAACGTTTGTTCCGGCCAGCTAATCAATGAGTCACACATTAATTGCTCTGTTCACTTGAGCTAGATTCAGTTTATTTTCAGCCACAGAATAATATTTTTCTCTCCCAATAATTCAGCTCAGCTGAATTTTAGCTCAGCCGTACATTATATAATTTTAGGTAGCACTGGTATATTGATCACTTCATTTTGCAAAACAGTTATATCTAACAGTCTAAATGTGGTAGAGCATCTCGCATTTACAATACTCGTAGTTTTAGACTCAAGGTTGGTTCCCTGCATCCGTCCGAACCAGGCTGGCAGGATGCAGGGTGGCTGTGTTTGGTTGCCTGCGTGAGGTGTCGGGCCAGGCTCTAGCCATGCAAGGAGCCCCCAGCCAGGCTCTAGGGAAACGCCGGAATCGGCCGTTTCTGCCGGGCTAGGCTGGCTCGGTGCAACTGTTTACGCGACTAATGATGTATTAGTGTATAATTAGTAAATATCAAGCGATATTAATATATTTTAAAGATGATTAAGACATAATTAGATAAAATAAGAACTTTAAAAGTTATTTGTAGAAAATAAAAATCCTAATCATTATTTTATAATTTTTTATCTCATGCAACATATCTTCGTACAAGCAACCAAGCAACATCTCTTCCTAGCCAGGCTGAATTGATACAGTTAACCAAGCACGACACCATTGCATGCACTCAGCCTATCCCAAGTGAGCCTGGCTCTCACATACGAGCCAGGCTGAGTTGGTACATGAACCAAACAGGCCCAAAATGATCATCGATCTTACACTGAATTAATACTCTCTTTAAACACTGAACTATTTCTGAGAAAAATATGATGACAGTTAGAGGGCAAAGAGGATTAACGCTTGAATAATTAGGCTGAAATAACCTAGTAGGACAACAAGTAGTTTTCAAAGATGTAGGACAGAAGTTTTTAAAGACCGGCCCTTACATGCTTTGGATCTCATTCTCAGAGTGAGAATACATAATCTGCTACTTTGTTTTGAATTATAAGTCTTTTTGGCTTTTCTAAGTAGGCAAAAACTATGGGGAGGTTCCCACAGTGGAAAAAAACCTTTTCATAAATCAATAAGGGGGGCGGGAATACTTACAACAAAAAGTATATAGCTTTTCTTGCGTATCTAGATATACATTATATATGTCTAATACATAAGAAAAGTTATGTATTTAGAAAATCCAAAATGACTTACAAAATTTAGAATGGAAGAACTAACTACTGAACATATAATCTATATTACTGCCTTTGCCTATAGGAAGTACTCCCTCTGTCCCAAAAAGCATGCAACTACGGGTTACGTTCCACATAAAGTAGTTCACATTTGATCAAGTTTCTAGTGAATAGTATTAGTATTTACATCTCCAAATTAATATATTATGAAAATATATTTCATAAGTAATCTAATGGTGTTTATTTAACATTATAAATATTTATAGTTTTTTTATTTATAATTGCTCAAAGTTGGTACACTGAAATATTTTACTATGCTAAAATTGCATGTTTTTGGGACAGAGGGAGTATCTCCAAATGTGCAGGCTTCGTGTAGACAGTTTTTTGTTCGAAGGGACTTCGGGTAGACAGTAGGTTAGAGAAAAAAAATCCCCCCCTACAATACAAGTGTTTAGGTCTCGTCCTTATTTCTCTACCCCATGCATTCTTTTGGGGTTTTAGGAGATACAAATAAGACTTGAAGAAGGCTAAAACATATCATTGTATAGGAGCAAGCGTTAAGCGGTTTAGGGTTTAGGGTTTAGCGTTAAGCGCTGATAGTTGCAGAATTACAGCTTTAAAAGAATTAAGTAAAATCATTGAGATCATGTATAGTTTTGCATCGGAGAGTATGATCATCTTTTAGCCCTAATCATTAAGAATTTATTAACTGCATCCTCTCACAAACCAGTTAAACTGTATTTTTAATACTTTTGCTTTGGGCTCTACTAAACACAGATCGTGAGACGTCACATATATTGCAACGTGAAAATTATATATATATAGGGTGCATTTTATATAGTTATGAAGTTAAACGCGATTTCGATTGGAGCACTAGACTAAGGCTATCCGCACCGCGCCGGACGGCAATGCACACGGTAAAGGAGTGGGACCCACCTAGGATTCACGGTACAGGCGAGAGCAGCTGCCCCGCGCGCACCTGTATCCGGCCCTGTTTCCTCGCTCCCTCCGCCTCCCTCGACCTCCGACGTGGCGGGGCCCGAGCGAGGCTCGCGCGGCGGCGGCCGCCTCCCTACACCTCCGGCGTGGCGGGCCCGAGCGCGGCAGCGGATCCGTCGAGGCGCGAGTGCTGCGGTGGCGGCCTCCCTCGACCTCCGGCGTGGCTTCCCTCGACCACCGGCGTGGTGGGCCCAAGCGCAGCGGCGGGATCCGTCGAGGCTCACGCGGAGGCGGCGGCCTCCCTCCACCTCCGGCGCGGCCTTCCTCGACCTCCGACGCGGCAGGCCCGAGCGCGGCGCCGACCTCCCTCAACCTCCCCGGCGCCGGCCCAAGCGTGGCGACCGGCGGCGCGGCAGCGGCAGCGGCGGATCCAGGAGCTCCGCGGCGTCCTCCGGCTCGGCGGGGCGGGGACCGGAGACGTGGGCCCCGTAGGTACAGTGGATGGAGGTCGGCGCCAGCACCTCCACATTTGAAGATCCCCTGTAGCAACCTGTTGGATGGCGATCGATTTGGCGTAGCGCGGTGCAGCTCCTCGACCTCCACCGGTGGCGTCCAGGTGAGTATAGAGCTCCGCGGTGCGGACAGCCTAATAAGCTTAGAACTCGGTGAATAGCTAGCCATATATGCAGTCACATCACAATCACATGACAGTGACATCTTTTTTCGTGCACTTGCACGCACGCACGCGGTGGCATGCAACCCAAGTAACCACATATGCGTACGTACGATCCATCTCCCCTAGTGTAGCTCTATATATTTAAGGTTCGATCGATGATCTAGCCTAGCCTAGACTAGCGTCTATTAACATCCCTTCATAAACGAAGATCCTACAAATCTAGCTATACTATCCAGCAATCGAGTGAGAATTAATTCCATGTTCAGGTTTTTTACCTATTATTAGACACATCATCATTCATCACAGCAGCTACGTACATAGTCGTAGATTACCTGCAGCTGATCGATCGACAACATATATCGGATGGCCGCCGGTGCCGGCGACAGGCGGCGGCCGTGGGTGGAGGAGGTGGAGACGAAGCTGGGCGACGCCGACGCGTCGGTGGAGGTGTCGCGGTGGCAGCGGCACAGCATCTACCGCGTGCCGGCGTGCATCAAGGACCTGAGGCCCAAGGCGTACAAGCCGCAGGTGGTGTCGCTGGGGCCCTTCCACCACGGCGACGCCGAGCTGGTGCCCATGGAGGAGCACAAGCGCCGGGCGCTGCGGCACCTGCTGCGCCGCGCCAGGCGGCCGCTGGACGACTTCGTCGCCGCCGTCGAGGAGATCGCCGAGCAGCTCGAGAGCGCGTACCTGGACCTCGGCGCCGAGTGGCGCGGCGGCGCCGGCGGCGAAGGCGAAGGCAGTGGAGGCAGGGAGCGGTTCCTGGAGACGATGATCGTCGACGGCTGCTTCCTGCTGGAGGTGATGAAGGCGACGGAGCAGGACGGGAGGAGCGTCAGCGACTACGCGCCCAACGACCCCATCTTCAGCCACCATGGGGTGCTCTACATGGTGCCCTACATCCGCCGCGACATGCTCATGCTTGAGAATCAGCTGCCGTTGCTCCTGCTCGAGAAGCTCGTCGCCGTCGAGACGGGCAAGCCTCCGGTACGTACCGGCGGTGGTATATACATTCCTCTTTTTTGTTTTTTGTTTTTATCTTTTCGAACGTAAAGCCTACTGTGGTACGGTTATTCGTTCGTTTCTCATTGTTTTGGACGACGAACCTGAGTCTAAGTGCGATAATAAGCATCGATCGAGATCGAAGTCATGCATGCAGTCAATCAAACTACGTAAATTCGTTTCGTTAGCTACGTAGTGTTCTCTTTATGCTTCGCTTTATCAAGCCATCGAAGCCAGCCCAACACAATAAAGCAAAAGGCAAAGCTAGGCATGTTCCTGTCCCCGTCGTCATCTTGAGTTCCTTTCTTTTCACATGGTATCATGCCTTTTTTTAAGGGAAAAAAGAAAGAAAGAAAGAAGTGGGGTTCTGTTGTCACAGATTAGAAATTTACAGACAGATCAGATCAAATACCACTTTCTATATCACCTCTTACGCTCTTACAGCTAGCTGATGACCTCCTACTAGTTATATTAGAACTACTAATTAACAACTGAAAACTTGCATACATGTACCCACATACCCGATGGATGGATGCAGAATGGCGATGCCATCAACAGGATGGTGCTTCGGTTCCTGACGCCGACGCCGCGGCTTCCGCCGTCTGGCGTCGGCGTCGGGCTGCACGCGCTGGACGTGCACCGGCGGAACATGCTCTACGGCCACTACCAGCACCGCTCCCCGCGGTGCGACGTGCCGCCTGACACCGACATCATCCGTTCCGCGGTGGAGCTGTACGAGGCCGGGATCCGGTTCCGGCGGAGCGGCTCGGAGAGCCTGCACGACATCCGGTTCCGGCACGGCGTGCTGAGCATGCCGGCGGTGACCGTTGACGACTCCACCGAGTACATGTTCCTCAACATGATGGCGTTCGAGCGGCTGCACGTCGGCGCCGGCAACGACGTCACGGCGTACGTCTTCTTCATGGACAACATCATCGACTCCGCCAAGGACGTCGCGCTGCTCAGCTCCAGGGGCATCATCCAGAACGCCGTCGGCAGCGACAAGGCCGTGGCCAAGCTCTTCAACAGCATCTCCAAGGACGTGGTGCTGGAGCCCGAGAGCGCGCTCGACGCCGTGCACCGGGAGGTGAACGCCTACTGCCGCAAGCCCTGGAACATGTGGCGCGCCAACCTCATCCACACCTACTTCCGCAGCCCCTGGGCGTTCATGTCGCTCGCCGCCGCCATCTTCCTCCTCGTCATGACCGTCATGCAGACCGTCTACACCGTGATGCCATACTACAAGCAGTACGAGGGCGGCAGCGGCGGCGACTCGGCACCGGCTCCGATGTGATGATCTTAAATTTGCAGAGCCGCAGCGTTTTAATTGCTTGCATTCATCTGCTGCGTGATCTGTTTGAGCTTGTGTGCTTTTATTTTCTTGATGAGATAATTGATTGTGTGTGATTACCATATATTTGTTCAATTTTTTATGGGGTCCGTGTTGTATGCCCTGCAACTGAGTTTGTTTCTATTGGATTGATGGTTTTTCAAATTATGGAACAAAAGGATGGTATGGGAAACAAATTCAGGAAAAAACATCAGACTGCAATCTACCTCTCAGTGGTTGGAGAGGCGACGAAAGGCGATTGGTGAGTCTATGCTCGGTGGGTCCAGAACAAGAGAAGCGATGAGAGGCGATAAGAAGAAAGGCGATGAGAGGCGATTAGTGTATGCGTCCCGTCGCCTCTAATCGCCTCCGAAATCAAGAAGTTAGGATGCCCTACCGGGGCGTCTAGGCTTATCAAAAGGAGAGTACATCATTCATGATTGCTATGCTTTAGGCTATCTGCACCGGTCTGTCTCGAAACCGCACGCTAAAGGACCTGGGACCCACTGGAAAGCACCGATACAGAGAGGCCGCCTGCCGCGCCTGAATCTGTAAAGCTCCCCCAACAACAACAAAAAAAAGAAAAAAAAAGAAAAAAGAACCACGCGGCCCATCCTCCTCGGCGCGGCCACCCGCCGCCCTCAGCTCCTCCCGCCCTCCTCCCGTCGCCCTCCTCAGCGCGGAGCTTGCCCGCCGCCCCCGCGAAAGTCACCCGCCGCCGGCATAGAGGTTGCCCCGGCGCGGAGCTCACTCGCCGCCCCCGTGGAAGTCGCCTGTCGCCGGCACGGAGGTCGCCCCGGCGCGAAGCTCGCCCGCCGCTCACCGACGCCCTCCTCCCTCCATCTCGCCGGCACAGCCTCGGCGGCGGCCCGGCCTGCGCGGCTCCCTCCCTCCTCCCTCCATCTTGCTGGCACGACCTCGGCGGCGGCCCGGCCTGCGCGGCGCCCTCCCCAGAGCGACCTGCTGCACGGCGGCAGCGGTGGACGGCTGCACACGACGACGCACGACGATGTGGGCCCACGGTGGAGATGATAGCGTCTCTACACCGCACCTCCACACTTTCAGGTTCCCTGTAGCAAGCGGAGTGGTAGAGACCGGTATAGCGCTCTGCGGTGCGGGAGTTTCATCGCTAAACTTGGTGCACCGGGCGGTGCGGGAGTTTCATCGCTAAACTTGGTGCACCGGGTGAGATAGCGTAGCCCGGTGCAGATAGCCTTATACTACACACTTCTTCATATAATGTTGAAGGGGTAACTTGAGATGTACAGTTTGGTATACAATCGTGTGATAAATGATCAGTGATTGACAAGGTTTTTAAGTAAGGTTTATTTGGTTCATACATCACCAAAAAATGGTTTTTTAGAGGGACTTCGTTTTTTTTTTCTTTCTAGACACGGTTGCATCAAGTCGCTAGAAATTAGTTCTACAGATAGACCGCCCTTTGAACTGTTTGAAGGTTATCAGTGTTACCAACTTGCCTCTAGGCATGGTTGGATCAAAACATGTCATAAAATTATATCATTGGATATATATTTGATTATGTACACTTGTTCAAAGTTTGATTAAATGCCCAGCATTACTGCCCATGTTTAACTCAAAATTCGAGCAGTAACACTGCATACGAATGTTTTGTACATCGCCTGCCCTAACCACCAAAGAATGGTATGTACAAGTATGCATTCATCACCCCCATCTCGTCTTCATAGCTTACCAGCACAACGAATTGCACAGTATGTCACATCATGTATCCATGTTTCCATAAAAACATTGGATCCCGAACCATGGCATGTGACTTCCGACTTCGAAAACCACCACCAGTCTTGTAGGTCCATGTGGCTCCACAACATTCAACTCCAAGTAGTCAGCAGAACAATGGTGTCACTACCTTGCTATACAAAGAAGACTCTCCAAGTCCGAATCAGATGTTCGGAACAAGCAAATAGCCTCTTCCTCTTGCTGAACAATAGATGGAACCACAGGTCAACATGTAGCATGCCAGCAAAGACAGGACATCAGTTCCACAAGGACCCCGCTCTAGAGTGAGAGTCCCAGCTACTGTCAGGACTGGGGATCCTCAGATCAGCACTAGTGTAGGACTCGTGACATATCCATATCATGAAGGACTGGGGATTGGAACATTCCTGTGGCTTTCTGCAAAATCTCTGATTATGCGTTTAAGAGTTCTACCACCCTTCCCTTGCATGTAACCTTGATGACTTCTTATATTATCACCAGTCCTGCTGTAAAGATAGTCTGAGCCTGCATCCTGAAGCACCTTGAGCCACAATGGAACTATCACTTCAGCTTCCCCTTGCTTTAGATACTCGGAAGGCAAAGATTTCACCTAAATCAAACATGTCCGCCAACATTAGGCAATCTGTGAATCTATTGAGCACATGACTAAACACACTCTCTGCATCTATGGATTCAGATCTGGCATCATATTGTCACGTGATCAAATGAAGGAAAAGTAGTTGAACATGTTTAATGTTTTTTATCCAACATCCATGTTTCAAGTTAAATAAGAGAATAACAGAATCAATTATGCCAGATAATTACCAAGAATATGATCCTCAAAGCAGTGCTAATCCAATCATACATGATAACACATCATGCTTGTAAAATTTAAATAGTTGAATTAGATTACCTCTGGTCAATAATTGCAAACTCAAGTTAATTGGAGAATTTATTTACTAAAAAAAGACACAGAAAGAACATATCGGCTGGGATTGGAACAATCACAATGAAAGCTGTCAGAAAAGAATACCGTCAATTGTAGCCACCCACAGAGAGAATTCCAACAAAGAACGGCCTTCCATACCGTTCCCTCACAGAAACTGCACAATGCTGCCAGTTGTTGCAATATTGTGGCAGATTTATGGACCTGTTTAGAGAAAGAATGTGAAAACTCTGCACCATCTTTTTGACCGAGTAGAACAAATACATCAATAGAAGCAGCAGAAAAAGTATCATCACCAGTATGCTAAGAACTTAAACAGTTGACTCATCCAAGCTTAATCATTAATATAGTAGCTTATGCCAGATGAAAAGTTTGAACCCTAGAAAAGGTTCAGAGCTTATTAAGATTTACATGCACACGTACAATGTTCTGGCTAGTTTAGATGTCTCACATAACAAATTGTTGAGTATCCAAAATTATATATATATATATATATATATATATATATATATATATATGCGAACAAATAGAGATGAGTGCAACAAAATTGTTCTTCAAATTGCACCCACCCTTGATAAGCCTGATACACCAATTAGAGCATAAAGCACATTAGATAATAGACTTTCACCACAGCGTGCCAAGATTTGGATTAGGGCCACACTAGGTGACCTGTTAGGGATGCACTCAGGAGATTCTAGCACAGCAGCAAGGACAGCCTCAAGAAAACCTGCAGATGGAATGTAACTTTGGAATTATTTAGTTTGAAATGATTGATGTAGGTGCAATAGCTTGAGCTGATGCAAGACAGTGGCAAGTTATAACAAACAAGGTGACCATATGCCAGCTGCCTCAAATTCGAAGCATAACTGATCAGAGTGCAGAGATTTTGAACCCACTCCAAAAACAATGAAACATGAACTAGAAAAATCCTGACATTTGACCACACACTAGCTCAAACGCTATACCAACTTGAAACACCTCTAATCAGCATGTTAAACAGTCACAGTTCTAAGGAGAAATCGCCAAGCCTAATAAAGTGATGCCAAGGTTTTACCATACAACTGCCTTTGTTAGCTGAAAATACATCCACGCATTTACAGTAAAATAAACTTCCTTCTATATTGCTTAATGATGTTTTAATGGAAACTAAGGAAATAATTCTCTTTCAAATGGTGTTACAATGTTACACAATCTCGAGAAGGAACAAAACTACATCTTCCTAAACTGCACCTATGTTAAGTTGTTAACTAATTGATACATTGTGAAAAACAAGAAGGCTCAATCTGTTGGCTCACTGAAGATGGCCAGAATCACATAACAAGAAGGCTCAATCTGTTGTCTTACAGATGTAAAGAAAAGCAGACCAATAGTAAACTTTATGAGCTAACATTTTGCTGACATGAGTTTTCACTCCAAATCCATCTACTCAGGATACAACAAATAAGTTTACCCATCACAGAACAAGGAGAACACAAAAACATGCAATTAAAAGCCAAAGAACAATACATAAAAGTGAATAAAATTGTACTCACATGACATATATGACATTGCTGCAAGTGCAGCTCCTCGGTGCATTGCTGTAGAGCAGATAGCTGCCTTTTGAAATGATAACTCAAGCAGGGAACTAGATGCCACAATGGCTTCCTGATTATTTATGCAATCAACAAAGAGTAGTGTTAAAATAGGCAATACATATCATGCCAAGCTACTGAGCTAAAACATATTACATAGAAACAAGAGAAAAATAAGAACCTTTGGACAGCAGCGAATAAACATAGATGTAAAGTAGGTATATGCTTCAACTAGGTCAGGTTCTTGATCACAGGTATAAGAAGAAGTCAGAGCTGATATTGAAGATGCAGAGCTAAGTGTTTCAAAAGTCCTAACACATAAAGCCCCATATTCTTCTTTGTGGCCAAACTCTTCAATAACATTGGCAGCTGAAATTTGGATGAGGTCAAGTAAAGTCAAAGATTTTATTGAAATAAGATGACATTCTAGTAATTCAGTTATAATTATTAGCATAACATATAGAAATCTTCCATGGAGATACACAGTTATGATTCTATGAGCTAGTTCAAAAAACAATATCTGGTACCATGGCATGGCAGTTCAAAAGCATATCAAAAGTACATAGCTGCAGCTGTAACTGTAAGGTTCGAGTTGAATACAACATAAGCTCATACATATTTGCTTAAGTTTAAGAGATCAACAGTAGCCAAAGTCTTACTTCCATTGTTATGATCATTAACCCTTGTTATGACGAGGTACAGAGAAGAATCTTTTTTTAATTGAACTTTGGAAGCAAAAAAAAATGTTGTGCATAATGGTATAGTTCCTTGCCTGTCCTCAAGAAGCAGTCATGCCTTTGAAACAGCAAGAAATTTGCTGATAAGCACTCCATAACTTTAGGTAATAAAATATGAAAGTGGTGTCCTGTAAAATACAGTGCATAAGAAAATTGATTTGCTATGCAACTTGAATTTTCTCAATTTAAAAATCCATTTAACTTACCGCAAGAATGTATAGCAGAAGAAAGAGAACGACATACAGCTGCAGATAAATTCACATTCTCCATATGAGATGATCGGAAAAGCTTTTCAAGAAGTGGCCAAAATATTCCAAGAAGAACTATAATTATATCATCGTCAACCAGACCAGATGTGACTGATGTAGCCAAATGATGAAACAAAGCACTCATCCTGTAGAAGGGTATAAATCACTTATGTTGTATGTGATATCAAACTTCCAGCTTCTTAACGAATAATTGAATAGCCAAAAAGTAAAAACAGGCCAGTGATATGCTGCCTTGTGGCAAAAGGGTCTCTAGCTCAGTTGGTTAGGTGGTCTGAGTAGCACTCCTCAGGTCAGCACTCCTCGAGTTCGACTCTCCGTGGAAGAGTATTTTCAGTCTGGGGTTAAAAATATACCCTCATCTGTCCCATACCAAAGCATAGGTCTAAGGCCCGGCCCCCAGTCGTGGTCGTTCTCACATGGGCTATAGGTGGTGTTGTGTATGGGTGGCGTAAGGATTCGGCGGTTTTCTCGACCTGCGTGAGGTCTTCTTAATGCAATGCCCAAGGGCTGTCTTATCCCCCGCAGGTCGAGTTTTAAAATATCTGCTGCTTTGTGCAAAAAGAAGGAACAGACTAGTTGTAAGATTCTGACATGTCAGCGAGCCATGGAAGTACAATCGATTGCTCATACCAGGGGCGGATCTACAGGGTATGCCCGGTACGCCATGGCATACCCTGTGCAGTCCAGCCGAGCATACTACTATACATGTGTACTCGCGAGTATAAAAACCACGATGCTTCACCTGCCTCGCAATCTTAGGCGTCGTGCAGCTTCGCCTGCGGCTTGCTTCACGAGTTGATCCCAAGCGGCAGGCGCTGTGCTGTTTCACTTCCATGACACAGAGGCGACACCGCTCTCGTTTACTCACATGTGCAGATTTGCCGTGCCGCCAAGCCGGGAGGGCACATCACACATCAACACAGCCAAGCGGATGGGTGGGTTTTGCAGTTTCATATCTAGTCCGGCAACGAGGCAAGCAATGGTGAAGAGACCTGACAAAGGCTGCAAAGCAACCATGCAAGCGAGGCAACGGTTTCATTTGTATACCTATAATTAGGGTCAAACTATCTCTAATCCTTTTGCATGTACAGCTTACTATAATGCACGTTGCAAACTTTTTGGAGAACTCTTTTCTGAACTATATAAACACCACGAACAAAATGACGATCCCACATCTAACTTTCTTCTGAAGCTTTATGATACTATATTTTCTAGAAGCTACTGTACTGTTATTTCCTTAGCACTATGTAGCAAGCTGGGGGCATCTTTGCAGCACACAAGGCTTGTTAGATACATAGGCTAGAACACTTGCAATTTGGCTGCCAGAGGGCAGCTTGGCAACAGCCGCTTGGATTGTATTGAATTGCAAAATGCTGAAGTTGTTACAAAGCAAAACTAACCACTGCTTATATATGCAAGTGATGTACCTACTCCCTGGATATTCTTTAGTAGATACCTAACCTACTTGGCCTCCAAGACACCATGATCAACTTGGTTGTCAAGAAAGCCTTACAGTGAATAGTAGAAAGACACATTATGGTGAATAATAAAAGGCAAAAAAATGGTAAACACTAGGCTAACACTATCAAGGCTGACAGACTTTGCAAGTATCTGAATGTAGTGACACGGGTAGCAACCATTCAATCAACTATAAGAAATAAAGGTTCAGTTCATATCTACACCAGAGGAAGGATAATTTAAGGCATGAACCTAATTGTCAAACGTGCTGGTTTTCACTTTTGAATATCAATTTCTGGGACAAATTTATTTTTTTTATCATTTTACCATATTACATATGCAAAATTTGACGTGGCAGCAAAATTCTAGATCCGCCACTGGCTCATACATCATCTAGTACTAGCACAGTATTACTTGAAGGAAAAGGAACATCAAACTAGAGCATGAAGCAATATGAGAACTATACCTGTGAAGACCACGGACAGCAAGATCCAACGATTGCGTATAAGCAGCTGGATTCTGCCTTAGCAATTGATCTCTGTCTATGTCGATCTGGAAAACATGAAGTTCAAAATTTGATGATGACACATTCATTAACAGTTTCGCATTTGGATTTTGTAAGAATGGCTACACTAGGGAAAGAGAACATACAATCTTCTCCACTGCTGAGTAACTGGAACAAAGTAACCTGGCCAGAGAACTTTTCTTTAACTCTTTTTCACTAACAGAACTTAAAGCATGTGTGATTGCACTAACTATCTCTTCCTCATCCGCTAGCTGCAGGTTCCCTTTATTCATACCCTGCAAGAACACTGTATTTTAAATATTTCATTGCATACAATGGCCAAACAAAAAAAGTTTATCAAAATAGACCTTTAAAGCTAAATGGGATTTAATTAACTTATGGCATGCAACATTAAGTGAGCATATATGAGTTTATGACAACAGTAGCCAAAGAAGAAAGTAATGCAAATAGTTTGTCTGATTAGCAAGTATATGAAATCTGAAATGAAATTTCTTTCCAAATGGACAAGCTTCATGATATTTATTTAGCTGTGAGGACACCGTGGCCATTCATGAAAAAGCAATGTCATATCTGGGTCTGCCGAAGGACCGACGGGTTTAGGTAAATATCTAATGCGTTCCCCAACGGGAGATGTTATTTTTGGAGGGGGAAACTATGCGTTTTTGGGACCTTCGTGCTCCGTGGTTAGAACCTCTAAGGGGCCCAACGGTTTGGACTTGAGTAGGTTGAAAAAAGACATTCAACCTTGGCAAGAACGACGTTCAGCAGAATATATGACCCATGCTCTTTTAGGCTCTTTAAATTCCGTGGGTGGCGTAGCTACCGAGATCAATGCAGTTAATTATGTCTCTCCTAGAAGTTGGTTAGCGACCTCCCATTTTGTTCTAAGATTCTTCTTTTTTGTGGGCCATTTGTCACATGCAGGAAGAGCCCGAGCTGCTGCAGCAGGCTTTGCAAAGGGAATTGATCGTGATTTGGAACCTGTATGCATAAACTAAAACCTAAAGACCCACAAAAGCTTCTGTTGACAAACAATGTAAGAAATGTTCCAAGCATCAGCTTGTTGAATATGAAGAGGGCTATCCCTATGATCACCTCTTAAAGAATAAGACATGATAGTAAAATCAATGAAAATATTTTCAGCAATCTTCTCAGTACTAAGTTGATATGTCAAAAAAAAGGTTGATACGTCAGAAGTACAATTTGACTATAGGTAAATTGCCATATTGTATCTTCAGCTATGACAAGTATCATTTAGAGAATGAATTTAGGAAAGTAGAAGACATAACAATACCTCACTAATCCAGAAAAGAATTTCAAGGTTCTGAGGTTCATGGATAAATGAAGGAGCATCCTCACAGAGTTTGCGCAAGGCTAAGGAGCAAGCATTAGATGATATAGATTTTGAAATTCCTGACGCGCAAAATAGGCTGAACATAATGATAAAAAAACAAATTTAACAGTGATAGAATACACAGAAGCTTTAAACTTCACAAACATTCAAAATACTTACAGTAAGGGCTTAATGTTACTTTGAGAAGATGATAGCCACTTTGAGTAAGAACCAATGACATCACCAAATGATTTATATACCTTGATATTTACAGAAAATACAGAAAAGAAATTAGCATTAGCTTCATAAACTATTATAATGAAAAAATTCTTAGTGTACATAATAAAAAAATGAAAACATATGGAAGAAGTCCTACCAAAAACAAACTTCCATTCAGTTCAACAGGTGTTCGGCTGGACAAAATATTCACAAAATGCATTACAATTGAAAAATCAAAGGAGCTTTCATCTTGTAAAATCGTGTCAGCAACCTGAAATTCAGCAGTTTATCAGCATATAGATCAAACACACTCTTCCTAGCATGGTTGTTTCCAAACATACAGTGATATTCACATGTATAAGCAACTAAAAATGGGGGAAAAACAGGAGCTTATAACTTGCAGAATATAACAATAACAAAATAGTAGTGTGCAAAATAAACATGATGTCATTCACTTTGCAATCAGAAGATGGGGAATCGTCTCTTGATTGCTTCCAAAAGCAATTAGAGGTGTGATTTTATCAAGACTCAAGACTTATGCCCCATTTAAATCAATTTGATTTGACATGCCCCCATTGAACCCTCTGAATGCAACAAGTTGTTCCCATAGAAGTTTGAAGTGCAGCTTGACCCAGCCTGTTTGGCAAAGCTCTCAAAGCAGCTTCCAGCGAGTATATTGCGCAGAAGTGATTCTACGTTTATTCTAAGTAGTGATTCTCTAGGAACTGAGGAAAGTAGTTTCTCCTGATTCACTTCCTGCATAAAATCACTTCTTACTTACATAGAACTTATCCTAGAGTCATAGACAATCACTTTCAGCCACAAAATCACTTCTCTCGAAGAATCACTTCCCACAAATCACAAGCAAGAGGAGCTCAACCAAACAGGCCCCAAGAGAGATAGATAAAATATCATACAGGTTTCTTTAGAGATGGACATAATTCGAAGATGTAAAGATATGGGAGGACGTAATCATAGAATATAGTGAAAAAGCGGGTAAACAGAAATAAAACTAATATAGTCCATGAGGATCAAGCTATTATATCTTATGACAAAAATTAGAATCTTTTACCAAGTGGTACGATACACTTACCATGCTGAGTGCATACATTCTAACTTCTACCTCCTTCCAAGGAATTGTTTGGCTTGAGAAGTCCCATCCACCAGAAAAGAGCTGCATGTAAATTAAAATACAGGTAAAGCACAAAGTTTTAGGTACAATAACCATATAAAAAAACAGAAGAAAAATGTCAAAACTATCTGTCAAAAGGAAAGCTTTAAAATGATATCAATTATAACTGACCAAAGATAAGCAGCTCTCCAGCGTGTTCGTAAAAAATGATCTCAATTTCAACAACAGAGGCAGTACATCATGCCCACGAGGCCACAACACAGAACGAAATCAAACATAAATTAAATTACATAATTAACATGAACATGTCACTTTCTTGAAGAGAACCGCAAGAAGATTCGGAACAATTAATCTTTAGCAACTTAGTCTCTCTTCGTTCTTGACCATATGAATTATGCATCTTTTCCTGATTAGCTTACATCTGCTAAGTCACTTACTCCTAAAATCAATCATGAAAAGGACCAACCACTTCTCGTAAATGATGAGCATTTCTTGGATCCATAAAGAAATTGTGCTTAGTGTTCCTACACCATACTAATGCAAATAAGAGTTCTAAGTGACAGAAGGTTAAGAAGCATGTTTGAACATTTCTTCATCCATAAACATGTAATAATTGTGTGCATAGGGATGGATCATAAGCAACCATTCAACAAACAATATGTACCTTGTTCATATATGCAGGGGCACCTAGAAGCAAACAAATATCAACGAGGAGCTCCTCCAAATTCATCCTGAACTGTGTTAGTCCCTCAGGTATACAAGGTGCTCCATCAGAACCATGCTCATCAGTGTCGATCTATGAATGCGCAGAATGTCAAGGCATAAGCTCTGACTGCTCTGTTCTACAATTAGATATACAAAAAAAAGGGCAATGTACAATTGCTAGTTTTTTCCCTTTCTTGATAAACAATTGCTAGATTAGTTAAAAGGAAATACAATACATGAAGTATGATTACAAACCAAAAGCTGAATTCGTAAGATAATCAGCTTCAGTTGATTATTTGATTATGACAAATAAGATAAGTATGCAACTCTATAGAAAGCATATTAATATATTAGTATTACGTTTAATCATATCTACAGGAGGATCAAGCCATTTGGAAGAGAATAGCCATGCACATATAATGATCCTACATAAAGGCAAAACAGACAAACCTGAGCACGAAATAAAAGAGCATCCAGCAGTGAAGAAAACACAGGCACAAACAACTCTTGTACCACATTTCTTTTGGCTGTCTTCACATCAACACCAAGAATAAAATGTGCCAAACTGCACCTGCAGAGTTTCAACATTGAAAGTAATTAATTATATCCCAAACATACACATTAATACCATGAAAACTCAACTTCACTTCAGGAGAATATAAAAATGGGAAATATTCCAACTTGTGCACTTCAATATTGTAGCATGCACGCCTTACCAACGACAGGCATAAAGTAATTATTATACAGGTGCTAACCACAATGGAACTTTAGGTAGCGTTTGGTTGGGAGTCAAGGTGTAGTGGAACGGTCCCGTCTCTGATTTCTGGGACAAGACGAGGACGGGATATCTCTGTTTTTTGTTTGGTTGATGAGGGAATAGGATCGACTCATTTTGTGTTTGGTTGAAGGCTTAAATAGAAATGGGACGGATGGTGAATTTGACGTCGTTAGGTACCTTTTAGTATAAACAAGATTGTATTGGCACAGGAGTTCAACAAAACTGGGTTTTCTACTAATTACTATGTACTTTGCAAATTTCAGCTTATTTTCTACATAAAAGATAAAGGTAACAGAAAAAAAAAGGAAAACCATCTTTTTAATTACTTTCTATTTTTTTCCCAGACTTATCTTCTTCCCAGGCTGACCGTTTCCTCACTCATCCGCAAAAAATAGAAAGCCATTAGCCATGGCCGCCGCTCAACAGGCCTCCCCAGTCCCCATCACTCGCCTGTACCATGGCCTCCTTCACGCTCGCCCGCACCATGGTTGTCGCTCGTCACACCTCCCGCGCACACGTGCCAAGGCTGCTGGCTGCCACTCCACGCAGCATGGCCTCCTCCTGTTCTCCAGTGCTGGACCGTGCCGCTCGGCTGCACCGCCCCATGCCGCTCGCCCAGAGCTGGTGCCCGCCGCTGCCTGGTCGCATCACATCTTCTTCTTGCGTGAATCCATTCCCACGCGACGGACCAAGACGACATTGGGAGAGGATGACCCCATCACCTCGATTTCAAGGGACGGGAGTCAGCCGGATCTACTAGGAATATTCTTCGTAGGGACCGTCCCATCCTCATTCGCGCCCAATCCAAACAGCCGGGAAAAGAGGATCGCCCCGCCCCATCCCTCTCGATCCCAGCAACCAAACACAGCCTTATTGAGTGAAATATGACAATATGACTTGTTGAATAGGTGAACACAGCTGGAAGTCTCGGAGTAGGGTGTGTTCAAACTTAAAATGGAAGACACAGCTATTTTAGCAATGTGGACCACTAAACACTAGTAAAAAAAATACACCTTCCAAGCGACTTTGTGAGGATACACCGGTTGAAGACCAATTCCTTGTGCCACACATAGGCCTACTAGATCCCGACAATCATGTCGGAGATGCTAACCAGTCACCAACCCACCCCATCCTAAATTAGTGCACACAGACAAAACACTGATAACCAGGAAAAGAAGCGAGCAAATTGCTCCCAAAGTACATGGACTAATTGTTAGGTATACTGCGAAGGAGCTTACATGAACATGAAAGGTGAAAGGTAAGCATCATTACCAAAATTGCAAGGTTGACTCTGCAATTTCCCAATCTTCACTGGTAAAAGCTACACATCTGCAGTTGAGGTAGAGCACTTCACATAATATGGTAAAAATAAACTGCACTATAGAATTATTTGGAAACCCTGAAAATTAACATTAAAACTCAAGGAAAAGTACCACATAAATAATGCAATAAATTGACCTCAAAAGTCCATCGGTGAGAGCAAGTGCTTGGCTACCCCCTTCTGCAACCAAAGCAGGTGCCTAAGAAAGTTGAACAGCTATCAGGTCATGTTCAACATATTCGAATGCATGAGAAAACAAAAGGCAACTTTTGAAAATGTATTGAAGGGTAATACACTATTTCCTATCAGAAATCCTCTCAACACTTTCTGCCCTTCTGCTGATTGTAGAACCATTTTACATATAACAGAGCACTAGCATTGGTGTGTTCTACATAGTTATCTTCTCACCTACCTCGAGACGGCCAATTCTTATTTATTACATTTCAATTAACTCAACTATTTGAAAAGTCAAAAGCTCATTCCACACTATCAATACGTTTTCTGATTTTGTTTATAAAATAGACATGTATGGTAACTAGACTGGAAGAAAAGTATACATAATGAAACAAATCTTACCGCCTGGCCAACTTCACACATCAAACAGGCAAGACCAGCAATGATCTTCTCACTTCTGTTGGCTAAAGCTGGTAGAAGAAGAACTTCCCTTATATAAGGTGTCTTACACAGAAAGACCTGAGGTAATTCCTGCCACCAGATAGCAGCATGCATCAATCAACTTCCAGAAAATTTTAAGTTAAAATTGGTTTCTAGTTGTTAGGATGCCCAAAAAATTAACGGTTTGTTCATTTGAACCCAAATTCAAGGAGGTTGGAGGGGATTGAGAGGGATTGAAACCCTTACAAGTCAAAATCCCTCTCTAGCCCCCTTTAATCCCTCCCATCTTACAGCAAACAAACATGGCCTAACGGGGGGATGGAAATAGAAGTAATTGAGGATTCTTTTTTGGTACCAACCATTATGGGGGACAGAATACAAGAATGTGGTCTTTGGACAAAAAATGCCCCTTAAACTGAAAGTCTTCTTGATGGTTAGCCTTTAATGAGAAATTACAAATGGGGTTCACTCTCAAAAGAAGGAACGGAAAGGAAACAAAAACTGCATTCTGTGGGGTCCCTTAAACAATCAACCATTTGTTTTTCCAATGTATTTTAAGCCTTATAGCTTTATCTGTTGCTGTTTTAAAGAAACGCTTGGCAGGGATTGAGTCCCAGTTAACATGAAGGATTTGCATGATTACATGGCTATCTCTTGGGGCATAGAACTATGGTCATAAACTACTTTTTGCTATTGTTCTGTTGTTGATTGGTTCCAAAATTGTGAACTGAAGTCCTTACAGAATTTGAGTTCTTGTGCACAAATGGCAATGTTCCAAAATGCTTTATTAAATGTACGCCTAATTTCGTTGCTCTTGGGTAATGAAATTCGGCTTTGCCGTGTTGGAGAAAAAAGGAACACTTGAGCGTGAATCGGAGTTCCGGCGCATCGTTTAGGCCCCGGGCGCTGAATTGAACATGTGGCATGGGTAAGTGGCCTGGAGCGAGCAGCACGGGCAGACAGACGAAAGCAAGAGGAAATGTATGGGTATGAGCGCAAAGAAAAGAGTGTGCGGGAGGCCGAGAGCACAGGCGGGCGCACAAAATCATGGTCTGGCGACTAGGATTACCCAAAGGATTTGTTGCCCCTCACGGCGGCAGAGAAGAACGTGAGTCTCGCCAACCCCACCCCCCAACCCCCCAACCCCCCGGTTGCCTCCTTGCATCGCTGCTGGCACAGCCCACCCAGGCACCCAACACGCGTGGAGGATGGATGTTGATGAGATTAGGAGAGACCAAGAGAGATGACCGGCAGCGGCTGCTTTGTTATTTCGTACAGTTCTAGGAATACGGCATCATGAGGTGCATATAAGTTGGATGGGCCAGAAATGACAGCCCATATCGTGGTTCGTGAGGGGAGAGGCAGATGGGCCTTTTGATGTATAATGGGCTCATCATAATTGCATGTGAATGGCTCAAGTATTGTTTTCTGATTAACTTATTATTATGCCGATGAATAATGTATAACATTTAAGCATGTTCAACACTTAAGAATTCTGTGCGCTAGACAGTGGCTTAATGCCTGCCTACTGCCTAGCGTTCTTTGCAACCTTGACAAATGGTGTGAGCTGAGCTACTGGAGGATGATCGCCGATGTATGGAAACCTATTCAAGCCAAGTTTAAGCCGTTCATGGAGGACGAATACACAAGTTGTGACAGGGTGTCTAACCTGGAGGATCTTCTTTGAGGCAAGCTACAGCTGTAATGCTAGGCTGTCTCTTAGATTTAGCGGGCTTTATCCTTTAGTCTTTTTGTTAGGCTTCTTTGAGCTCTTGCATGAGCTAGAATCCCCCAGCAGAGCTAAATGTAACAGACTTATATGCTTTCTATAAAAGCAGGTAATCCCTTTTTGGGAATAAAATAAACAATAATTGCACACTCAACAGAACTGTGGCCTGTGGAGACTCAAGACACAGTGAAATAAGAAAAAGAAATGCCTACTTCATATAATAGCACTAGAGTTCCTCATCCCACCAACCATATATAAGAAAAATTGCATTAGCTAATGCATGTTAACGAAACAGAACTTCAATAATTGGCATATCCAAGATCAGAGCTTATGTACAGGAAATTTATCGCATAGTGTGAAAGATAAAGAGATAAAAATATTTCTGCAGATGAAAATTGGGAGAAAAAACACTCAAACTCGACTTAGTTTGTTTTATGGGCATTTGAGCTAGACCAGTGTGTTTATACTCCTAGCTCAACTTAGTAACCTGAACCTGTGACTGATTTGGCATGACTTAAAAGATATTTGAAACAAGGCATGCCCATACCATAACTGCAGCCCTTCCTGGTATTAATCATCACATCATGTAGATATTATATATAAGGCAAATAAACCTAACTATCCAGCTGTTGCTCTGAATATTGCAAAATGTAGGTTGAAAGAAGTAGTGACTATGAATTAGTCAAATTTAGAGTAAAATGCGTTGTGGGTCCTTGAACTTTTGCCCACTTCTCATCTAGGTCCATGAACTTTTTTTTCGCTCATCTGGGTCCATGAACTTTTCTCCACTTCTCATCTAGGTCCAGGTACTTTTTCTTCGCTCATCTGGGTCCATGAACTTTTTCCCACTTCTCACCTAGGTCCATAGCAGGCCACATAGGACTCTGCTTCCTACATGGCCGTTGATATGGCACTAAAATGTGACACACTTTATTTTAAAAAATTTATTATAGTTGTACATCTATGTGTTTCTATGTTTAACTCATAATAAATAGTTGGTGTACCAAACATTTCATTTGAAGTTGAGATTTTTATGGTGATGAATGATAACAAAACATGGCTAGTATAAAAATATTACATACCTAAAATTAGTAAATTAATTACTACAATAAAACAAGTTTTAATTGCAACAAAGCATGTGATGTAAAGATAAATCTAAAGCTCAGGAGCACAGGAGCTGTAGTTATGAATTAAACATAGGAGCATATAGATTTACATAGATCTACAGCTACATCAAAAACTTTAAATTAAAGCATATCATATTATATATCTATTGCATAGATCTATTCATGTTAAGTCTAACAAAACTAGATTTTTCTTTTTACGATTTTTCTATGATTTTATACAATTTTTCAAGGTTTCAGCCAGTTTATGAAATTAAAAAAAAAAGAGCACGTGGTGCCACATCAGCGACCACGTAGATAACAGAGTCCTATGTGGTCTGCTGTGGACCTAGATGAGAAGAAAAAAGTTTATGGACCCAGATGAACGAAGAAAAAGTACCTGGACTTAGATGAGAAGTGGAGAAAAGTTCATGGACCCAGATGAGCGAAAAAAAAGTTCATGGACCTAGATGAGAAGTGGGCAAAAGTTTAAGGACCCACAGCGCATTTTACTCTTAATTGATCAAGGGTGAAAACCATGGTTAGCTACCAAAATACAATTCAAGTAGTAATTAATAGTCAATACCGCAGTCAAACAGTAGACGTCATTAGACAAGTTAACTGGATCAATGCAGACTTACAGTAAGGAACAAGTAGCACGGCTCAGAAGAACATAACTTACTTGGTGCTGGCTGACAAGCTCAGTCATAACCTCTATGGCCACCTCAAACGAGAAGGACACCTTCATCAGCCACACAGCAAACAAAACAACGTGTCAGCACGTGAATGCACAACTAATTCCTCGAAGTACACTTATTCAGCCTTTATAAGGAAAAGGAGGCTGCAATGTTCGCACCTGCAGCGAGTTGAACGCAAAAGTGAGAAGTGGGTGCGTGGCAAGCGCGGCTGCCGGCGTCTCCGAGAAGCACCCCACACGGACCTACGGCATTGTCGTTTTTGTCAGCGAGCAAGCTAGAGAAGGACGCAGCCGAGTGAAGTGCAGTGCGTGTACTTACGTACCCAGCTCAGTAGGCACTGGAGGATTCTGCGGTTGCGCTCGTGGAGGGGAACCCCGTCGTCATCAGTGGGTGCCTTCTCGGATTGCCCGTGGAGGAACTCGAGCACGGCGGGCGCGTGCACGAGCAGCTCGCGCGTGAACCGGCACCGCGCGGCGGCGTCGACCCCCGTGTCGCCGGCCTGGTCCTGCGCAGCCTCCTCGGGGAGCACGGTGAGCAGCTCCAGCACGGCGGGGGGCGGGAGGTGCGGCATCCGCGCGAAGAGGACCGTCGACGCCGCCCTCGGCGCGGAGCGCGAGCGCGGCGAGCGCCAGGCAGATCTGCGTGAGCAGCTGGCGCGGGGCCGCGGCGGCGGCGCAGAACCGCCGCGCGGCCAGGAGCAGCGCGTCGAGGAGCTGCGGCGCCAGGCCGAACCCGGGGAGCGCGGGGCCCGGGGACTGGATCTTCCGGCGGAGCATCTGCGCGGCGAAGAAGAGGAGGATCGGCGGGCGGGGGAGGGTCCGGGGCGGCCAGGAGGGAAGCGGCGACTGCCCACGCCTGCGGAGACCGCTGCAGCGCGAGGAGCCACTGGTTGGCGGCGAGCCGCGCCGAGGGGCGCGCGTCGTGGTTGAGCGCGTGCACCGCCGCGGCCAGCCGCGCCTGCAGCTCCTGACGCCTCCGCGGCGTCCATCGCGGCGACGGCGGGACGGGTGGCGCGGTGGATTCGGGTACGGCGGCCGGGAGGGAGGCAGGGGACGGAGGGGATTGGGCCGAGTGGCACGCAGTCGGGGGGATGCGAGATTTTTTTAAACCCCTTTTTAATTATTATTCTTTTTCTATTCGAAGAATCGGCCGCACAACCACAGCCAGCAGGCTACAGCATTTAATGAGCACAGAGAGATGTTGTTTTCGGCTCATTTTGGATCTAGCTGCTCCTTCGATTCGGCGTTTGCAGATTTGAAATTGAAATTTGGAGCTACTCCCTCCGTTCCGAATCCGAAGACGTTTGACTTTTTATTCCAAATTTAATAACTCATTTTATTTAAAAGTATAGTTATTTTAAACCATTTTTAGGAATATTTTTTAATAAAACAAGCTGGAAAACAAAAATAATACTTTATATGAGTTTTTAAATAAGAGAGTGATCAAATCTATAAAAAAATCTAAGGCTTATAATTTGGAGTTAGCAGGACACATCTTAGAAATACCATTACTCTCTCCATCTCAAAAAAATGCAATTGTGGAGTTTGAATTTTTTCTCACAAAAAACACAAAAGTAACCTACCAAGCTACTATTACAGGCCTAGAGTGTAGGACCCACGTCAACAGCAACAGAAGTGCGGCCAGTGCCAGCTAATGAGATTTCTCATCAAAATAAAAAAAAGGAAAATCCTCCTCCACTCGTTACGGCAGGAGGAGTCCACTAGAAGCTGTTGCATCCACCGCACAAAGCCACAAGGCCCGCAACACATGCTGAAAAAAAAGAAATCGACCGCATATTTCCTCATCCTCAGTTCTTCACGCGCAGGCGCCCGTCTCCTCATCCCCTTCTTTCGTCTCCTCATCGCGTCCTCCGCATCCCATCCGAAGCTCCCAGATCTGGTTCCCTCGTTCCTCTTCAGTCTTCCTCTTATAGCTCTTGCCCTCGTTCTGGCATGCCGAGTAGCGGTAGGTGCCCGAGGCATCACCGATGGAGCTGCCGCCGGTGGAGCCGCAGGCGGTATGGGGGTGGCGCCAAGATATGCGATGATGATGATGATGCTGGTGTGGACTGTGTCATGAAGCCGGCCGACTGTGGGGATTCAAAGTGATGCCAAAGACTCCATCTGTGTGCGCGACCACCGTATAGGACAGGGTCGCCTGCGCGTCAATGCCAAAGGCATCCTGTATGTGGTCGACTCTGAGGATGAAGAATCTGGCATGGAGGTCGACGAGGACGGCGAAGGGGTGGCAGTTGAAGGTGCAGCGACCGTGAACGCGGCGGATCAATCTGTGGAGAGGCCTCTGGTGGCCGGTGCCGGTGCTGCCGACAAGGATCTGCCCCTCGGTCCTCCAGTGTTGGCCCTAGATGACGCTTCCAGGATGGACCTGGCCCCGGAAGTGGCTGCACGTTTGAAGAAGGTTCTTGTTAACATGGATCCCATCTACCATGAGGTCTTCATCAACATGTATAAGATTTTGGTACCTATATTCTTTTGCCCCTAGTTTATACTGCTTTATGTGTTTAATGGAGTCCTTATGATAAATGCTCCTGATGTGGGAATGCTTTTGTTCTGTGATTATGAAGTCCTATTGTCCTATATAAAATTTAGGTTAGTTGTGACATGTCTTGTTGCTATGATGAAATGTTGTACAGGTTACTACTTGTGGTACCAAACTGTGGTTTAGGTGTTGGATGTCATGAACTGATGTGCAATGGTACCTGTCATATGTAAGAATTATCCTAACTATTGAATTTGTTGTTCCTATAAATCTGTACTACTACACTAGAAGCTCCTTATAAATTTAAACTCTGAACCTGTGTGCATGATGTGATTGTGGAAGTTTACTATAAATAGCAATGGATAATGAAACTATCAAAAGTTATATCTATTTAGCTAGAAATGATTATAACACTAATTTTTTTGGTTGATATAGGATTTAGTTTTTGGTAACACTAGTACACACAAGCAAAATGCTCATGACTTTATATTACATCAGCAGGTACACTTATATTACACACTAGCAAAATACTCCTGACTCGTGAGGAATATACCGGTACTCATGTTCATGGCTGCCTCGCAAGGATGCGACCACATCCTCGTATAGCTGTCGGTCACAACTGAGGGTTTTAGGAAGCATGCCTAGCGCCTTCCGCCTGTCTTTGTCTATGTGAGGAATTTTGTATTTGTTTCCTCCTCCATCTTTCATCACCTCAATCATACACCCTTATAGTATTAGGAACATCCTATTCAAAGTATCTGGATCATAGTTATCAAACTCATTTTTGACATTCCGAATCAGGTCATCCAAGTCCTTAGAGATCCTTTCATAGTTTAAGGACTGGAGAGAAGCAAAGAATCATAGGTCAAGTACATTCAAATCTGGAGAATTTGCAGGCTGATTGACAAGTCGTATGTCCTAGCCCTGTTTGTGCTACAGCCCTACGAAATTCTTCGTCATTTACTGGAACATGTGAAGGGGCATTGTCTTGTTGAATCCATATGGTTTGTCCTCTAAGTTCTTGTGGCCAGTATCGAACAATAGCTTGTAGAACTTGACCAATCAGGTATGACCTCATAGTTGTCCGATCTACCTTAATAGGTTTAGTGACTTCGGTCCCTCTCCTCCTATTATGGCTTCTTCTTTTTGCTTGTTCCTAGAGCAAATGAAAAATATTAGGATCAAAAGTAGCACAAACAAATGTAAGAAAGTGAAACAAGTTGGTATTATACCTTTCTAACAAATGGCCAGATTCCTATCTTCCCATCAAAGATGCAGTTACCTTGATCATCGTATATAGGTCTTCCTAATGCCGACAAGAACATAACTTTGCCAATACGATTCTTATTTTGCACAACCCTGTGTGGGTCGTCCTCTTCTGGAAGCATATAATACTTCTTGTACTTTGAAGTGGTATTGAACCACTTCTCGTCCATGTGGATGATGTTCTGCATTACCCTGAACTTGGGTTCATGTGGTAGTGTCCGGGGATCTAACATGGACAGACACCATTTGAGCCTATCTCTTTTGTTTTGTTCCGTCAATAAAGGCTTTAGTGTGCTAGAGTGACGTCGTAGTAGCCCTTTCTTGAACCATCGATGCAGAGTGCTTCTGTTCACACCAATGGCAGTTGCTAGAGATCGAACGGTGCTTCTTCTGTGCAACGGAACACTAAGAACCTCAGATAGGTCTATTTGCACCTTTTTGCGACCACTTCTCTTAGGCTTCCTTGATCTAACATCAACTGGAATTCCTTGGGCACGACATTGTTTTGCTCTCTGCCAAATGCGCTGCACTATATACCTGCTCGCCTAGAATATTTGTGCTACTATAGTTGTAGCATGCCTTTTTAGTCGTCCATGATCAGTTCTCTCAAGCAATGCTGCATAGATTTGTTGTCATTCAGTATCTGTCAAATTTTTGGACTGATGTGCGTTGTTTTCAATTGTATGGTGATCTTCTTCAACATCCGAGTCATCCAACTCCTCCTCTTCGAAAATTATGTCCACAAGGTCGGTGTGAACACCGTAGTCATGCATGTCCTCCATGCCTACAAAAGAATTAATGGTGAGTTTTGGTTCACTTATGATTGTTGGTACCAGTAAATAACTATCTCTACTGTTTTGACTATCTGTTTTCTAGAATGTTAGCACATCAATTTGTATGTAGCTAAATAACATGATCTCATGTGATTTCCAGAATGTTAGCACATCAATTTTTGAACATTACCAGTAAATTGGTTCAGCTGACATGCACATGAAACCATATTTAGTGCAATTTTTCTACTATCATGTTGATCTAGGTCAAGAATATATTTTTAAATGGTAAACAAACATTAACTTGTTAAAAAATCAATTGTAATATGGGCTGTACAAAATCTACAGCAGGCTGCAACTGTAGTAGCTGTTAATTATCTGTATAAAAGAAGTATAACTGTAGGTGTATTCATCTGTTAAAAAAAGAAAGGGGTAGGTGGTTGGTAGTTTACCGTGAACTTGATGCAGTTGTTACTGCAGATCAGAAGGCACATGGTTTAGATCAAATTTATGTGGTGGACCGTCAAAGTTGAGGCATGTAGACTGTGGACGTGCTTCCTCTACTCCAATTACTGCAATGAGGTGAGGAATAATATTTAGTTGAAGTTTGATTGTAGTTGTAAATAGGGAATTTGAACTCAGCTGTTATTATTGTTGTCCAGATGCAATCAAGAGAAGAGGATTACCTTCATGATGTTCTTCTTCTCCCTCTGAAGCATCATCATTGAGATCGATAGAGCGTTCATTGTGATGAAGATGTAGGAGCTGACCTTGGTGATGGGCTTCATCTTCATAAAGTTGATCTCTCCGGTGAGCGATTGCATCTTCTTGCTCATATGCAGGTCGTTCATTGAGATCAGGTAAGAGCTCTCCATGTCGAACTTGAAGATGGGCTTGATCTTCATAAACTTGATCTTGATCGAGACTCATGAATTCATTTTCTTGCTCATATACAGGTTGTTCATTGAGGTCTGCTAGGAGCTCTGCATGATTTGGAAGAGTATTTAGATCTATGGGCATGGCTTCTAATGAAATTGGCTTCCAGGTTGGAGTGGATGGGCTTGTGTCTTCCATTTATAGGAGACGAGGGGTGCCATAGACGGGAGACGAGGGTGCCACAGGCGGGAAGTCACTTGGCGGGGTGATTCAAATTTTGTGTCCAGCGTGTTTGATCTGGCAACCTTTTTTATTTTGGGTGTCTATCTAGAGTCTTCTGGCCATACGTGTGCCACTTTTTATAATGACACATGCATTGCTCCCTTTGGTTAGGCTGTACTAATTTGGACTGCTAGATTCTCTGTTTGAGCAATGACTACAAACTGTCAAATCATTGCATAGGAGTATTTTGGTAATTTTCCATATTGCCTTGGTATTACTACCTGGTCCTCCGATTGCATTTTTTGTGAGACGGAGGGAGTGCACACTAGGACCACGTTGGGTACACCTTAGTTTAGTGAAGTTGTTTTTTTAACGGCTTCGTGCGGCAGCTTTATACGTAAAGTTGAGTTGTTGATAGGAAAATTATTTGGCAAAACAGTTTTATCAATAACTTTATGCATACCTGAGAGGTGAGGTAGAGAGACGTGGAAAGCTACTTTTTCCCGTTTCATCTCTCCATATTTCTTTGTAAGAGAAAAAATATAACTTCACCTATGAAGTTGTTACGTAAAAATATGCTTAGCAAAAAAATAGCTCATAGTAGCTAATGAAGCTGCGGATAAAATTGTACCGAACAGGGTATAATTATTTTTACCATAGGTGGTTTGGTTTAGTAGACTACAGTTGCTTATATAGCTACCAAATAGCATCTCAGTGGAGCTAAAAAAAATAGCATCTCAGTTTTGTTTCATTCACTCATACAATCTCACCAAACACTTTTTCTTTTTTCTAAAATATAATAATTTGACTTAATTAGGATGTATGATGCAACCTCCATCCACACATCAACACACATCCACTACGGCATGTTGGATCCTATATATTGAAAGCAATAATATTTAGAAAGTGCTTCCCATTTTATTATTAGGATAGTTTTCAATTTCTCTCCATTCATGAAACCAAACCGGGTCTTACTTTATTTGATTGGTGTCATTACGATTTTCTCAGTTTGGAAAATGACAAGTGTCAATGCTATTCGCCTATTCCAAAGCCACTCGATAATGCATATCCTTCTACTAATGCTGATGAAATTGTTGATAGTGTTCCTGCTAAAGGAAGTATTCCTCATGAAGTAGAGGTTAAAGATGCAAATCTTCATGATATTAGTGTCACTCATGATTGCGAAAGGGAGTGTTATTTCCTAGCACCATAGCATTTAGGAAAGTAGTTAAACATTATGATGTGAAGAAATGTTGTGAGTTCCTAATCTCAAAATAGGCAAGGTTCACTGTGAAGCGTGCAGGTATGTCCTTGGCACATACATGCTTCTAGAGTCTATGAAGACAAGAGAATAGAGCTAGGATAACTCATCTATTGTCATTCCATGTTCACTACTCCGCTAGTATTTGCTAGGTTCATTATTATTGTATACATGACTATGATGTTTTTGTGCATATCAATGTACTACCTGCAGAGCTCAATTGGCCAACTACCAAACTTACAGAGAAAGATGACAACACAAGGTTGACATGTAGATTGGTTAAGAGATTGGTCGAAGAAAAGCCTAAAAGTATAGAAGATGCAAAAGAGAAATTAGAAAGCTAAAGTATTCTAAAGCTTGGTTATTTATGAAGGTTAGCATTAGAGCAATTTTGTGGTAACTATGAGGAGAGTTTTCAGTTGCTCTTGGAGATTTATTAAATTTGGTGCTATATGCAAGTGCGTGAGGTCTTATTACATGAATTAGTTGATAGATTGAGGGAGCTCGTAATGGAGAAGATGTAATTGAGGAAAAATGTTGCTAAGCACATAGTGAAGAAAAGAATCCTCCCAAATATTACGAAGAGGTCAATCTAATTAGCAATTGAAGCATCTAGGCCTTAGTGGTTTCGGTGATTAATGACAACAAAGAGGTTATTAGGACTAACGTGTGTTTTGCAGGATAACCTAGAGGTTAGGTTATAATAACATGTAGGTTCAAGCCCCTAGCGATGGAAATCATTTCGGTTTTCAAAGGATGGAAGATAAGACGGTGATAGGTTAGTCCCAAGTGTCGATTGGAGTTGAGAGACACTTGGAGTAGTCTTAAGTTTTGTTTTTCACTTTGACCGTACTATTAAGAAGGGTTTGGATGGGTAGCTTGACTTAGGGTAAGGTTAGAGAGTGTAGATATGATGCACACTTGTCCAACATAGCTGTAGACAGCCCAGGGAAACTCTTGAGAGAGAGAGGATCAAACTTCGTTTTGGAAAGTTTTTGATTCGGCGAAGTTTTGATCAGCTTGAGAGCGTCGGATTCTGGACAGTATGCGCGTCGGACCAATGCCTGGAGTCTGACGGGTATGTGGCAGCCCCTGGTTGCTTCTTAGCACACCAGGGAGCGTCGGACCGTGCCCTGGATGGTCGTCGGACCATTAGGCACAATCCGACGGCCAGGGCAATACTTGTGAGCGTCGGACTGTGTTCTGGGAAGCGTCGGACCAATGTTCGCTAGCTTCCGACGGTTGCAGAATTTTCATCGAGAGCTCCCAAGAGCAGCACTGAGCGTCGAACTGGGTCCGACGAGCAGCGTCGGACCATTGGCGCATGTGTTTCGCGCAGTTGGTTCCTGTGCTGTGCTCACCCAAGAGCACAGTGGCGTCGGACGTTGGTCCGACGGCCTGCGTCGGACCATTGTCATGCGTCTGATGCTCCCCCTGTCACAGTGTCGCCTGCAGTACGCATGTGAGAGTCAGACTGGCGGGGTTTGGTCCGACGCTAGCACTGTTCATCCAGTTCGACGGTTTGCAGAAAGCTGTTTCTAAGTCAAACGGCTTGTGTGAGGTTTGGGGGTATTTATACTTCTCCATCGCCCTCATTCTAGCTCTCTTGCCCATTTGATCAGCTGAAGCAACCCTTATGACTTGGTGTTAGTGCAAGAGCCCTAGGGAGATTGAGTGATTCCCACTTGCTTTTGAGCTTCTTCCCTAGAGTGTGATCAAGAGTGACTTGTGTGCATCCATCACCCTCTTTGGTCTTGTTCTTGGTCAAGTGAGAGTTTAGGCTTGTTACTCTTGGTGATCGGCATCACCTAGACGGTTCGGTGGTGATCGGAGGCTTGGTGACCGCTTGGAGAGCTTGTGGGCGGCCCAAGCCAAGCTTGTGAGCGGTTGTGGGCGATCCACCGCGCCGGAGAGGCAAAGGATCAGCACGTAGAGAGCACTTGGTCTTTGTGAAGATCAAGGGGGAGCTACACCCTTGCGTGGGTGCTCCAACGAGGACTAGTAGGGAGTGCCGATCTCCGATAACTCGGGAAAAACTCGACTTGCAATCTCTAACTCTTTACATTCCCGCATTTACTTTGTGTTCTCTACTTTTCTAGAGTAGTATACTTGTGATAGGACTTGGCTCTAGTTTGCATAACTTGTTTTAGGCTTAGAATCAACATAAGCACTTGTGGGGTGACATTGGGCAAATGGCGATAGGTTAAATTGTATTTCGAAAAATTTACTAGTTGCTCAATTCACCCCCTCTGCAGCATCCTCGATCCTTTCAATTGGTATCGGAGCTTTGTTGCTCATTAATTTGGCTTAACCGCCAAGAGAAGGATGTCCGGTGGTCACGATGGTCCCCCTCCCGTCTTTGACGGTAATGATTTTCCTTATTGGAAAATTCGTATGAAGGCATACCTTGAGGCGGTGGACCTTAGTGTTCACAAAGCCGCCGTTCAAGGGTACCCCACTCCCAAAGCCGGCGCAACCCTCACACCCATTGAGGAAGAGCACGAAAAGTGGAATGTTAAGGCTCGAAACATCATCTTTAGAGGCCTTAGCAAAGAGATGTTCAACCGTGTGAGGAACCACAAAAACGCCCATGCACTATGGTCGGACATTTGTGCGCTCCATGAGGGAACTAAGAATGAGTGTGAGGAACGATATTATCTTACCATAGATAAGCTCAATTCTTTCAAAATGCTTCCCAATGAAAATGCTAATGACATGTATTCTCGATTGAATATCATTGTAGAGGAAGTCAATGGCCTTGGGTTCACTCAAATCACTCCGGCCGAACTTGCAAGGAGGATCCTCAATGCTCTCCCTATTGACAAGTATGGTCATATTGTGACCGTGCTTCATCAAGGGGATCTCTCCAATGCAACTCCCACTCAAATCTTGGGAAAGGTTAATGCCCATGAGATGTACATGAAGATCACTCCCCTAAGATGGCTCATCATCAAGAAAGAAGAGAAGAAGGACTTAGCTCTCAAGACCGACACGAAAGGCAAATCACAACTCAAGTATTCTTCTCTTGATTCCACAAGCGATGATGATGAAGAAGATGATGTGGAAATTCCACCAAGATGCTCAAGAAGCTCAACAATAAGGGAATCAAGTTTGATTCCAACAAGAAGAAGTTCTTCACAAGTGGCAAAAGAAAGCCCATCTCCGAGATGGATTGCTACAATTGTGGAGAGCTTGGACATCTTGCTCATCAATGCCCAAAGCCCAAGAAAGACAAGTTCAAAAATAAGAACAAGGGCAAAAGGCAAGACTCAAGTGATGAGAGTGATAATGAGAAAAAGAAGGCCAAGCCATTCAAGAAGAAGCAATTTCACAAGAACAAGAAGAATGGCAAGGCTTACATTGTTGGTGGTTGACTCACCGACATTGAATCTTGAAGTGGCTCTTCCGCCGAAGAAAGTGATGATGAAAAGGGAAGGTGGCCGCTCTTGTCATTGGTACTTCTATTCCTCCACCGCCATCACCGCCCTCATCTCCAACACACTTTTGCCTCATGGCTAAGGACAAGAAGATACCAAGTGATGATGAGAGTAGTGATAGTGACAATGAATATGATTCACCAACCTATGATGAACTTACTGAAACGACCTCGATTTCCGCGAAGGAAAATCCACAGGCTCGAATTGTAATTCAACAGATTGTTTGGGACAATCCATGAAATTACCCATATCTCAGTTGACACCAGGATCCATACAACGATAATTAAGTCTTACATAAACATTTATTACATCGCCATATTGGCGGAATCAACATTCAGAGAAGCTTTAGAAGATGCGGAAACGATTCATCCTTCACGGCCAACTTGAGTGTAGCACGTGACCCTATTCCTCGCCATCGTCTTCCTCGAAGTCGTACTCATTCTCGTCACCTGACAGCAAATTTATCAGTATGATATGTACTGGCCACGGAGCCCACCTATGCAGCATTTGCTCTGTGGAAAGTGGATGCAAGGCTATATAAGCAGACCTATAGGCTGAGATTTCCTATGCAGCTGTAATCAATGTTTAAGTAGTCAAGTTTTATCTTCAATTACACCATCATCCCTTTTCCCATCACCACATCTCACATACCCACACCTCACTCTCATTCGACAGGCCCAACTCCCTCTCGAGCCTATCTCAGCGGCACACTACCACAGCGGGTACACTGCCGGAAAATGTCATCCAGGGGGAGAAGAGAACACTCACTACACTAGTAGAAACTTCACAGGAAAGGTCCATAGCCAACAGGTTGGCATATGTATCGATCGATCAACCGTACACTCTACAGAAGTTTCACTACCCACAAGATTAGCCATCATAGGTGTTGCGCAAACACCTAGGCAGAATTCCGGGTGCTTGCTTGCCTAGGTCGATGCCACCCTACCACTCAGCCCTGGGATATTCCGGATGCTACACCGTTATGCTGAGACTGGGAGACACAGTACCGAGCCCATCCTGTGGTACTGCGCATCTAGAACGGAACGGGAACCCATCGACCGTCTCCGCCCACCCTTATCACCTCTCAACCTAGCAGTAGTGGCACCGTCCTACCAAGTAGTCCAGCCGTCTCCCGCCCATCAGAAGCGAGTGAGTAGAAAGGATTCCCATGAACCTAAAACTAGTCCGTCCTAGGTTTGACCAAGCAGGCATCTTCACTTAGGGGATACTCTCCCCGTGCCATCACAGCACCTCCGTCCACGGGCTTCAAACCACCAAGGCTATCCCACCCGGAACCTCCTCAACAACTTTACCCACCACAGGTATCTCGCTTGGGGATGCCCAGGTTGCACCCCCGGCACGACTTGCCCCACGGGCTTGTCTCACATCCCACTTGGTCGACATCAACCCTTACCACGCACCCAAGACGCACGCAGCACTCTCTCCCAGTGGTTATAACCAGTTATACACCGTCCCAATTCCACCACACAGCATATAGCAAGTAGTAAGTTATGGAAGAGTAACAGTAAATTAAGCAGCAGCTATCCTAGCAGCGGACAGCAGGGTAAAGTCTTAACAAGGCAGGGAATTCAAATATACTATCATGCAACCAATCCATACATAATCATAAAGCAATAGCAATAATGTCATTTGCAATGCGTAAATAGGATCTAAGGATTTGGTGGGACATGGCACCTTTGTAGTCGTCTCCTAGCTCCTGAAGGTACTCGTGGTCGTCTTCCTTAGCCAGATCCTCATCCGGCTCTGAAATCGAACACGAAATAGTCGCGTCAGCGACTCCTATAGAGTATTTCAGAAAAATCCAATAAAATAAAGAGTCAAATGCACACAAACATAGTCTTAGATTGTAGATCTCATTTTTCTGATAATTTTGATATATGGTGCGCAATTTTTGGACATCGTATGAATAAGTTATGAATTTCCGAAGATTATCCTATTTTCTGAAAATGGAAAATGGCCGATTAATCAGGGGATGACAGCTCGGGATTGGTCCACGTGGCGCGCGGGTCCAGTAGTGCGGCATGTGGCGCCTCAACAGAACATAGACCCGATGGTCGCCCACCAGGTGTTCGATGCTGGTTCCCCGAGAATCGCCGGCGTCGGCGTAGCTCGGCGGTTGGTCGGGCGAGCTCGACGGTGGTCGGGGGTGGTTCTCAGTGGTCGGGGGTGGTTCTCACAGTTAGCCGTCGGGCTAGTGGTGTGTTCTAGAGTCTAAAAGGTGTCGGTTTTTGTTCCTGGTCGCGGTATTGAGATGCTCCGGTCGCCGGCGGTGAGGCCGTTGCGCCGGCAAGGCTCCGCGCGAGGCGCGACAAGGTCTGAGGAGGGGTGAATCCGCCTCCCCGAGCTCTATTGATAGGGATCCGACGTTCAATTTGGTGCTAGCAGGGTTCCAGGGCGTCTGTTCAAGGCGGCGGTGTCTCTCCGGTGCAGCGGACGATGACAGGGCAGCGATGACCATATTTCGGCAAGACAGGGCTTGGCTTTCCCCAATTGGCGTGCTCAGGTAGTCGTCCGACCAGTTGGTGGCGGGTTAGAGTCGTGGTATGGCCTCCTTCTCTCCCACGGCATACGGCGGTTCTCCGACGAGGTGGAGGCGCACGTAGCCAAGGCGACAGACATGATTCGGGGCTCGGCTATCTACGCGGCGGTGCCGAGGCAGACTTGGCGAACCTCGTCGGCCTTTCTCCGCAGCGCGAGGCAACCGGAGGTACTCGGAACGGATTTTAGGCGAGGCGGAACGTGTCGGCGGTGATCACGTTTCCCCGAGAACACACCTCGCGGTGTTCCGGACTATGGAGGTTTGATCTTCCGCAACTAAGCTTGTCCGAGGTGGTCGGTGAGTTGGGTGGTCACGCTAACGGGTCGCGTCGGCGGTTTCACGGCTTGTGCGTGCGGGAACGCCGTCGAGGTGGCGGTGCTCCGAGCACATGTGACGGCGATGCCCGTCGGAAGTGGCCTGACGTCCATAGCCGATGTCCAGTGGTTTGATGGCCGGTCTTGTGCGCGTGTTGTGCGAAGTGTTTAGGGGCCGGAAACAGCCCGCGGCCTACACTGCTCGTGATGCCGAGCGCCATGACCGGTAGCACGGCGAGGTTGGATGAGGTGCTCGGTGGCTCACCGTGGGGCTGGTGAGGTAAGAATGGCGGTGTAGTGACGAGGTGACGCTGTGCAGAGTGATCGCAGTGCCGTGCCGCTCCTCGTCCGCAGCTCGGGCTTCCCCTCCGTGTCCGGCTCCGGCGTGCTCCGCGGCGGCGGCGCTCCGGCAGCTTCTTCTTCCTCTGCTCCGCGCTCCTCCTTCGCTCTCTCTCTCGGTGTGGTGCAGTGTCGTAGAGCGGTGCCACCAGTGGCGGCGGCGAGTGGAACGAGGCTAGGGCGCTGTGAGGTGCTCCAATTTATAGCGGAGCTCGGGTGGCTACCTATGGCGGGCGGCTCTGATCTGCTCGGGCCGATCAGAGGGCTGTGGCTTGCGCGAGTTAGGGTTCCGGTGGTGCGCGCGGGCTTCTTGGCGAGTAAGGCAGGGGACAGGCGAGGGACAGTGGGGTCAGGGCTCTGCCATGCGTGGCGCTGTCGGTCAAGCCATTTGCGTGACCCGGTGGCGTCGTCTTCACGGAGAAGAGAAACAGGGGAAAGAAAGAGTGACTGACAAGCGGGTCCCGGTTGGCAGCGGCTGCGAAAGGCGCTGCGCGCGCGTGGTGGTTTGGCTGCGAGATGGGCCAGCTGGCTGGGCCGAATCTACTCTTCCTCTTTCTCTCTTCTTCTTTTTCTTTTTCTTTTTCTATTTACACTTAAGTGTATAAATACATGTATTACCCATTTTAAATATTGAGTAAACACAAACATAAATTGCAATAAATCCTAAATGTGATGCATAAGTTATTATTCTATGTGAATGGAATTAAAATGCAAGCTTTACTCCTTTATTTACCAAATTCATAATGAAACCTATATGCTTGCACAGGAAAAATGGGTTTTCACAATAAATAAATGAAAAATTTTAATTGGTTGGAATTTTTAGGTTGTGTGGATTTTTAGGGTTGTTACACTTACTAGCTTGCTTAATGACTACACCAAAGTGATAAGAAAGCTAACAAGTAAAAATGAAAAGTTAAAACTTGAGAATGTGAACCTCTTAGTTCAAAATGAACAATTCACTAAAACTAGTGATGAGCTTAGAGTTGAAAATCAAAATGTGTCATCCAAGCTCAAGGAGTTCAAATCCAACTTAAAAGAGCTCAAAGAAAAACATGATAAACTTGAAAGGGTGCACATTGAGCTCACCACTAGTTACAATAAGCTAAAAGAGGACTACACTAAAAATGTGAATCATAATAATCTTGCTATGGCTTATGACTTGCTTTCCAATGAAACACATGATGCTCCTAACCTTATTATTAAGTGTGACATAGCTACATCATGTGATAACTCGATTGATGAGATCATTGAGCAAGAGGCTAGTAGCAAAGGCAAGAAAGTGGTGGTGGACGATTGCCATGATGATTATGTCAAGCTCAAAATTGAGAATGAAAACTTGAAGAAAGAGGTAGAGAAGCAATCAACCACCAACACCATTGTCATTGAGACGGTGCAACAAGATGATGAAGTTGAAGTGGTAAGAGAAAAAAACAAGATTCCGAAGAGTGAGAAGTGTCAACTTGCATCCTTGTTGGAAGAGAACATGAAGTTAAAGCAAGAGAAGGGTCATCTCACCATGGGATTGAAAAAGTTCATAAGAGGCCAATATCTTCAAAATGATCTCCACATGAACACCGTGATGAAGTTTGATAGAAGTGGGATTGGCTATATGGGTGAGAAGGTCTGAAACATCAGAGCTCAAAATAGACTCAACAAAGCAAAGAACAAGCCCAAACCCAAGGCAAAGAGATGCTTTGAATGTGGACAAGAAGCTCACTTTGCTCATGAGTGCAAGACATTACCACCACAACCTTTGACCAAGCATGGTAGGCCCTTTGCCTTTGATGCTCACTACATGCTAAGAAAAGATTCTAAGAGTAAAGTGAAAGCCATGTTCCTAGGTCCCCCTAACATGAATAGACCTAGGTAATTGTGGGTGGCAAAAGCTTTGGTTGAGAAAGTCCGGAGCCCCTCTCAAGTATGGGTTCCTAAACATCAAGATTGATTTGTTGTGTGTAGGTGAACTACAAGACCGGTGGCTCTCATTGGATAATTGATAGTGGATGCACTCAACATATGACCGGTGATACTCGTATGTTCACCTCACTAGAAGAGAATATAGAAGACCAAGGAAAGATAATATTTGGTGATAATTCAAAGAGCAAAGTTGAAGGGCTTGGCAAATTGGCTATCTCAAATGATCATTCAATTTCAAATGTGCTTCTAGTTGCTTCTTTGAGATTCAACTTGCTATCCGTTGGGCAATTGTGTGATTTTGGCTTCCAATGCTTATTTACAAGTGAAGAAGTGGTTGTTTCCAAGAAACATGACAATAAAGTTATATTCAAGTGCTTTCGGTACAATCACCTCTATCTAGTGGACTTCAACTCAGAAAATGCAAACTTGAAGACTTGTCTATTCACCAAACAATCTCTTGGGTGGCTATGGCATAGAAAGCTTGCACATGTTGGGATGAGCACACTCAAGAAGCTATTGAAAAAGGAGATGGTGAGAGAATTGAAAGATGTTGTATTTGAGAAGGACAAACTATGTAGTGCTTGTCAAGCCGGTAAGCAAGTGGCAAATACACATGCATCCAAGGCATTTGTATCAACTTAAAGACCATTAGAGTTACTTCACATGGATTTATTTAGGCCAACAACTTATGCAAGTATTGGTGGCAAGCTCTATTGTCTAGTGATTGTTGATAATTTCTCAAGATATACTTGGGTGTTCTTTCTTTATAACAAGACCGAAGTTGCCGCATCATTCAAGAAGTTTGCCAAGAGAGCACAAAATGAATTTGAAGTGAAGATCAAAAAGATTAGAAGTAACAATGGGAAAGAATTTGAGAACACAAACATTGAAGTTTATTGTGATGAAGTTGGGATCCAGCATGAAATCTCATCCACCTATACACCTCAACAAAATGGAGTTGTTAAAAGGAAGAAACGGACATTGATCACCTTTACAAGGGCTATGTTTGATGAGTACAACACTCCGGAGAGGTTTTGGGCGGAGGCAATCAATACCGCATGTTAGCATCCAACCACCTATTCCCTCACCGGTTGCTAAAGAAGACCCTCTATGAGCTTATCAATGGCAAGAAGCCGGATGTCTCCTACTTTCAGGTGTTTGGTTGCAAATGCTACATCTACAAGAAGCGGCAACACTTAGGGAAGTTCCAAAGATGTTGTGATATTGGCTTTCTTGTTGGTTACTCATTGAAGTCCAAAGCATATAGAGTATTCAACAATGCCATCGGCCTTGTTGAAGAAACATATTATGTGGAGTTCGATGAATCTAACGGCTCTCAAAGAGAACATGAGAATCTTGATGATGTAGGTGATGAACCATTAAGAAAGGTTATGAAGAACATGCCAACCGGGGACATCAAGCCAAAAGATGATGATGATGAAGTACAAGTGATCAATCAACCATCTTTATCAAATGTGACTCAAGATGATGAAGATAAAGATGGGGTGGATCCACATGAAGACACCCACATCACACAAGAAGAAGTTGAGGCACAAGCACAAGATGTTGATGCTCCTCATCCTCCTTCTCAAGTGGTTGATAGAAGAACTATTCCACTCCTACAAGCTCATCCTCAAAATCTCATAATAGGGAGTCCTTCAAGGGGGTAATGACACGCTCACAAAGGCATGCTTAATGTTAGTATAAATTAACTGCACTCTATTAATAAGATTATCCACAAGCGCATAGATACAATACTGATGTAGCATTTTACCCGGAGGTTTTAAATATCGTATCCACAGGGAACAGCAGGTGATAATGACCAAGCCGAGAAACTTAACCCTACAATTAGGTTAGATAACATTAAGATAGAGGAAATAACTATTGACTATTTAGTTCCAACAACCGGTAAGTTTTGTATAATACCGTTCTAATTAGGTGCTAGCTTAAATAAGAGTAGAAATCAGAGTTCTCTCCTACCTAGCACCTATACACCTACCAATCCTATCAACGGGAAGTGGACTACAGAGAAATCAACGTAGCTGTCACCTACACGAACTACCACTATCCGGCTAATCAGAGGGCATTCACAAGTAAACCTAGCCTAGGCACCACTCCTACACTACGAAATACTATTTCAATCTATAGGGTCCTATAGATCAAAACACTCAATATGAGTTGCAAACTTAACAATAAATAAGAACAACTGCTTACTTGAATTAGAGTGTTGAATACAAAAGTACCTCAGAACGTAGCTCCGAGCGAGGGAGCTGAATCTAGAAGAATACAGCCACGAAAAAGCAACGACAGGCCGAAACTCCTCCAAAACCTCTACTCTCCTACTCTATCTCTCTAATTTCTAAACAAGACTAGATCTAAAAGAACTAGTCCATCCTAATTGCTACATCTTACCCTAACTGGAGATATTGAACTGAAGCTCAGGAATAGGATGCCTCCAGGGGGGTCTGTCCCTTTATTTATAGCCCGGTGGGATGAATACGCGCCTTTTGATCAAACCGACTTAACGTTGGGTCGAGATGACTCCTCAAAGGCGGGGGAGGAAGATTCCAGAAGGGCGTAGCCAAAACCTAGCAGGTGGGGCCGGCCGGCCCCACCCTGGCGCCGGCTGGCGCCCAAGTGTGGCGGTTCGGGCTCATTTTTGTTGTGTTGTCTTCTTTGGCCTCTTGTAGTCCAATGGTGCATGTGTTGCCGCAGATTTTGATGCCGAACTCCGAATATAGCAAATGATAGGTCCGTTTCGATCGTCTCGACGAGTCCGTCGCAATGGTGCAGTCCAATTTATTATTTGAGATACTTTATTGATGAAAAATTACATATTCCTACAATACAAGTGAGAACACCAAAACTCGTGGAACTTGTTAGAATCAAAACCTATAACTATGTTTTGTTATTCATTTTGTGTCAAATCATGCTATAGTTGACGGTTATTTTTAGTACTCAATGACTGTCAACAATACCCCCAAACTTACCCTTTACCAGTCCCTGAGCAAAGCCTAATTGCTAATAAATTTGGATCAGGAGTTGCTACAATGCTTTCATGCCTTATAAGTACACATGCTTACAAACAGAATTTCTCCTCCGGATTAGACAGAACTGCTCTAACTTTCAAACTTACCCATTTTACCATTAACTATGGGGCTTTATAGGTTTTGCATAAGTCTTGAGCAATCGAAAGATAGAACTATCAAGTCAAACACTATGTCTCAAATTCTTCACAGTACCAATATTCCGGAGTTTTGTAAGTTTTCAAAATAAAACTTAGAGCTTAATTGTATGACACCCTCAAGTCTCTTAATATATGTGATATTTATGGATCTCACTTAAGACATTAATTATATTATGCCTTCCTACAACTAAGGATTATAGTGGAGCTTATAGAAATGGCAATAACAAGGATGAGCATACTTGCAATTCGTATATTGTAAAGTCAAACAATGGATTCACAGAGAGTCAAGTCATACAATCAAATCAAGATGTGCATGTGTATGGAATATGGTGGATAGGTGTATATATGGTGGCTAATCCTAATTCTACTTTTGCTCTTTGAAAAATTGATTCACTCTCTCTCTTGAAACTTAAAACTTTTCGCGGAAAAATATGGGCTATCTTTATTCTCTTTTTCTTCTTTTCTTTCTCTTTTTTTTTCAGGGAGGCGGGCATCTAAGTAGCCATTGTTTTAATTGCTGGGACACTTGTCCATCTTTTACTCTCTTTTTTTTTAGTAATTTTGCATAGCCACATGCATCCTTTGAATGCAAATAATTGGAGAGATAATGATAAGAACTTAGAGCAATTAAACAGGGGCTGTCGTATAGGGTATACTTTTGGGTATTTACTCCTAGTGTAGGAGAAAAATATTTTTAAGGTGGATCTAGATGAAAGTGGAAAATAATTGCGCTTACTCTCAGGGTAGGAGTAATGCATATATGGGTGGAGTGTGTAAGTGATCTTGATTTTAAAAGCATGACAAAACTCTCATAAGATATACAACAAAGGTTGACTAAACTCAATGCAAAGTAAGCAGCATAAATGTGCAAAGGTTTTCCTATCTCTAAATGTATCTTCTTTGGCTTTGGTAGGAATTCACACTTTGTCATACAGGAGCTCATCATGTAAGATTTTAAATTTTCAAAATAAATCTCCAGAACTTAGTATTGTTAGGAATAAGATAAATAGTAGCTCAGACCTTCATGCATCATATCAATCAATCACCTAGACTTAGCTCAAACATATGTCTCCACAATTTTCAGGTTCAGAGTAAATTCTCAAATCAAAGCAGTAATATCCAAAACTCGGGAGAATTTGAGGTTGAAAACTAGACACTTGAAAGAAATTACGGCAGAGCAACTATTCATCATTTACAAGACAAAATTTTAATGTTCTCCAGTTTTTTATTAGACTCTAGCCTAGACTGACTATAGACACACTCTATGACCACTCTAATATATAGTTAAGTTTTTATTTGGTTTTGATTGGTTATTCATCTTTTTATTTCTTTTAACTAATGGACTCACAAAAGACTCTAAAGACATGGACCTTCATGCGCCCACATATTTTTGGCATTTTTAAATTTTCCTATGATACTATTATGAACCTTCATGTGCTCACATATTTTTTTGGTATTTTATGACTATATAAAATAGACTTGATAATCGCATAGGTATAGTTACCTGATAACTAGGGGACCTCCCCCAAGTTAGATGTTTGCAATACTTGGTATTGATGATCTTTAGAGTGAGCATGCCAGCAGAAGTCTGTGGGCGCTACTAATAGACTCACTCCTTAGTCATAATGTTATCCTGCATAATTGTACTCCAACAAGAAAACCAAAACTCGAGGCTTGAATATGATAAGGGGTTAGTGGTCAGCTAATGAGTAATTGATTATTCTTTTGAGTTGATTTTAAATTGATAGGTTCTAGCAGGATTCTATTTTTAAGATTTTCAAATTTTCTTTATGCAGAAATCAAATATGTATGCATGATATATATATTTTTATTTTTATGCCACCATGGAGAATATTTATTCTCATGGGCTTAGGATTTTCATAATGCAAGAAAATAAATACAGATGCTATTATCATTTTTTTTGTGCCACCACAGTAAACACTTCTACAGGGTTACCATAAGTTTATTCACGTGGGGCTTTAATATTTTATGATGCAGTAAATGGGGCAATAAAGATTTTTTTATTTTTCTTTTGGATATGCATAAAGATGAATATGTTAAAGTGAAATTACTAATGCAGACAGAAATACTGATTACCATATTACCTTATGGCAAGGGTACGGAATTTAAAGTCTACCGACAGGACTTTTTCTCCACTCTTGTGTATCTTTCCATCTTAGAGATTTAGGTCTTGATGGTTTCACCTCTGGTGATGGTGATGTCACTTTTGTTCTCTGCTTGGCCAGTAGTCGAAGTAGAGCATTAATAGTGGGAGCTGACAACATCTTACTCAGTGTGCATGTTCACAGAACTTTCACTTGTAGAAGTTTGGGAATTAACAAACTTTGCTTGAAGTGTTGTCCTGTTTGCCAAACCAAGGTAGAGATCAAGTGCATGGGCTCTGCTGGTGGAAAAACACCAACAGAACCGAATCTATTTCTTTATTTATTCTTCTCTAGCCTTAGACACATTGAATATGATAAAATTAGTGTTGCATAATTTGTTTACTTATGACATGAGTGGTAAGATCAGAAGATTAAGCATTTATGTTGTATTTAATTTCATATGGCAGAAAAGTTTAAAGGGCATAACCAAAGGAAGGATTGTCTATCTTTACATAATGTATCAATTTTCATATGATTATGACTATCATCTTCCAAAGATAGAATATATTATTTTGGCTCGCTTAGTGAAGACTGAGATCAAGAGAATGGTGCCACGAAACAATCTTAAAGGACAAAGCATGTTGAGTTAATTAGGTTAATCAACTAAAGCTGTAACTCTAACATGTTTGTGTTTTTATTTATCTGCATTCCAAGATCAAGAGAAAAATAGTGACCACTTACCTTAATATATTACCTTCATTATTAGAGCGTGATGGCACTAAGTAATAAAAGGTAGATGACTGGTGGTCCTTTTCTTCTCTTACATCTTGAGTTGTTCATGAGCATCTTGCCTCCTTTGTTGCTTATCCTCTTTGCCATCTTTTGCTTTTTTGATCTTATGATACCTTGTCAATCCATTCATTATTATGCCTATAACAGATTAGTGGACAACACATACCCGAAGGAATGTACAACTTTGGAAAATAGGTTGTTTGTCCAGAGTTTTATCAGGTTTCATCTATGCTACTAAGAAGATAGAGTTGATGTTATGTTAGCATAGATCATGTTCTATACCGGCATGGCTTGAGTCCAAGTAACTCGCAGCAGAAGATAAAGTGAATGAATCATTAATACTCACAGTTCTTCCATTCATGATGAATGAGCTGTGTCTTCCTCTACAAAGTTATTGAAGTTCAACATGTTTCCTGTCTCATCTCTGATTCGAATTCATCTCATGACTTACCCAAATTAAATTGAAAGTTTTCTGCAAGGGTTAGTCCAACAAAATGTCCAATGTCTACCACAACATACGAGCGGCTCAAAAATCAACCTAGACACCACGTCTAATTTGACTTAGCAAGACATTTTAACTTAAGCACCACGCTTAATTCAAAAAGCCTTTTGAAAATAAGATCACCACTTCCTAAACTAAGCACTGTACTTCATTTAAGAGATGTATGAAAGTACCCTAAAGCCTAAACATATACAGTAGCAAATAGAGGTAGCATGAAAGTATTATAGAGTGTTATTCAAACAGAGATAAAATAGCATGATCAACAATTTGAACATGGATTGAAAGGGTAGAGACAACCAATATTAGCAACATAAGATTCTAAATAAGCCCATTCCCCCAAGCCGGAATATTGCAAAGCAAAGTTATGCTTGGATAGATATAATTCAATATTTCATAATGATTGGTTGGACATACCTTGCGTTGTCACTCTTCTACTTCATACCTGAAATGGTTAGTGACAAAAATACCCTAAGTTGGTCTTTATTATTTCATGCCTATGACATTTATTAGATGTTTTATTTTCTAGGACTTTCCATGGATTGGTGTCACTAAGATTGGTTTTGTCTAAGGCTTTCTCTAAACTTGGATGAGTTATGTTTACTACAGAAATTGAATTAATCTCACTATTCGAATCTAGACCAAGTTTAGATGCTAGTAATAAGGCTTTGTCCTCTTCCATCCATTCTTTGACAGTAGCATATCTGTTTCTAGTATGTTCTATGCATTCCTGCCATTGTCGTCGCTCTTCTTGGTCATTCCAATAATCTTCATGACCCCTATTCTTGGGATATCTTATTGGGATCCTAGGGTCATTATGAGACTTAGGAGAAAGAGCAGAAGAAGGATTATCAGGGTCAAGGATGGGTTTGGAGATGGGTTTAGAGAAGACATTTAGTGTGAGCATAGAAGGGGAGAAGATAGAATTAATTTTTAAGTGGCTTGGCTTTCCTTCTATGGCATCACTAGACATGCCATCCTTATATTCTTCCCAATGTCTTTCAGGGGGGAAAAGAAGTTGACGACACTTTTTCCAAGATGCTCTTCTAAAAAGATCTGATTTATATTGATTTACAAGCATCTTAGCTAACTGGAAGTCTAAATCATCAAAGTGGGGTTTCGATGGTTTAGGATTGACAGCTAAATCTTGAGATTGGAGTGATTTTGTTTTAGCTATCAGAACTTCCTGTTCTATTTCAGGAGATGATTCCTTCTCTTCCTCGGGGAGTTCAGAATTCGCTTGAACAACCTTGTCGATCATGGCTCTTGCTTTACTTATAGGCAAATAAGGAAAGGCTTCTCCAGAGGATAAATCAAGGGATTCCCTAGAGCTCTTGGTAAGACCCAAATAAAAATGTTGAATAAGCATAGGGTCTGGAAAACCAAGGTCATGGCCAGATGTAACAAATTCATTAAAACGATCCCATGATGTACTAAGAGATTCTTGTTCTAGTTGCCTAAAAGTTAGAACCTCTTTTTGAAGGTTAACTACTCTATGGATGGGAAAGAAATATAAACAAAATTCAGAGAACAAAGTTTTCCAATCCCCTTGCATACTTCTTATGGCTCAATTATACAACCGTTTAGCTCTTCCGGTCAAAGAGAACAGAAAAAGCTTCCATCTTAGGGTCTTATCAGACATGCTAGCAATATGCAAGCATGCACAGGTCTGCTCGAACTCTCATAGGTGTAAGTATGGATTTTCGTTATCTTCTTCCGAGAAGGGTTTATCCCGAATCATATTAATTAGACATGGGCGTAGCTCATAGCCAGGTGTTATTATAGGCTCTATAAATTTTGGTGGCTCAAAGCTCTTGCTCATGCCATAAAGACAGATAGGCGTGGAATTTAAAGGATCCATAAGGATGATAAAAGGTAAAAGTATAATAAAAGGTAAAAGTATAATACAAGATTAAGCTAAACTAAGTCAAAATCAGCAAACCGTTCCCTGGCAACGGCGCCAAAAATGCTTGTTGATATAAATTAACTGCACTCTATTAAATAAGATTATCCGCAAGCTCATAGATACAATACCGATGTAGCATTTTACCCGGAGGTTTTAAATATCGTATCCACAGGGAACAGCAGGTGATAATGACCAAGCCGATGAACTTAACCCTGCAATTAGGCTAGATAATATTAAGACAGAGGAAATATATATTGACTATCTAGTTCCAACAACCGGTAAACTTTGTATAATACCGTTCTAACTGGGCGGTAACTTAAATAAGAGCAGAAATCAGAGTTCTCTCCTACCTAGCACCTATACACCTACCAATCCTATCAACGGGACGTGGACTACAGAGAAATTAACGTAGCTGTCACCTACGCGAACTACCACTATCCGGCTAATCAGGGGGCATTCACAAGTAAAGCTAGCCTAGGCACCACGCCTAACTACGAAATACTATTTCAATCTATAGGGTCCTATAGATCAAAACACTCAATATGAGTTGCAAACTTAAGAAAAAATAAGAACAACTGCTTACTTGAATTGGAGTGTTGAATACAAAAGTACCTTAAAACGCAGTTCCGGGACGAGGGAGCTGAATCCAGAAGAATACAGCCACGAAGAAGCACCGATAGGCCGGAACTCCTCCAGAACCTCTACTCTCCTACTCTCTCTCTCTAATCTCTAAACAAGACTAGATCTAGAAGAACTAGTCTATCTTAATTGCTACATCTAACCCTAACTGGAGATATTGAACTGAAGCTAAGGAATAGGGATGCCCCTCAGGGGGGTCTGCCCCTTTATTTATAACCCGGTGGGATGAATACGCGCCGTTTTATCAAACCTACTTAACGTGGGGTCGAGATGACTCCTCAAAGGCGGTGGAGGAAGACTCCAGAAGGGCGTAGCCAAAACCTAGTAGGTGGGGCCGACTGGCCCCACCTTGGCGCCGGCCGGCACCCAAGTGTGGCGGTTCGGGCCCATTTTTGTTGTGTTGTCTTCTTGGGCCTCCTGTAGTCTAATGGTGCATGTGTCGCCGCAGATTTTGATTCCAAACTCTGAATATAGCAAATGATAGGTCCATTTCGATCATCTCGACGAGCCCGTTGCAATGGTGCTATCCAATTCCTTATTTGAGATACTTTATTGATGAAAAATTGCATGTTCGTACAATACAAATGAGAACACCAAAACTCGTGGAACTCGTTAGAATCAAAACCTATAACTCTGCTTTGTGATTCATTTTGTGTGAAATCATGCTATAGTTGACGGTTATTTTTAGTATTTAACGACCGTCAACACTCAATTCATTGAACATCACTCCATTGTCTCTTGCATTGAGCCTAATAGCATAGAAGAAGCTCTTCAAAATCCGAATTGGGTGAATGCCATGCATGAAGAACTCAACAACTTCACCCGCAATCAAGTTTGGACACTTGAAGAGAAGCCAAAAGGAGTAAGAGTCATAGGCACCAAGTGAGTTTTCCGCAACAAGCAAGATGGCAAGGGCAACATTGTGAGGAACAAGGCAAGGCTCATAGCAAAAGGGTTCTCCCAAGTTGAAGGCTTGGATTTTGGGGAGACTTTTGCCCCGGTTGCAAGATTAGAGGCCATCCGTATCCTACTTGCATATGCATCTAATCATAACCTAAAACTCTTTCAAATGGATGTGAAAAGTGCATTTTTAAATGGCTTCATAAATGAACTTGTCTATGTTTGCCCAACCACCGGGTTTTGAAGACCCTAGATATCCAAACTATGTCTATAGGTTGTCCAAGGCGCTATATGGCTTGAAGCAAGCCCCTCGGGCTTGGTATGAGCGCCTCCGGGACTTCCTTCTCAACAAGGGCTTCAAAATCGGCTTGGTCGATACCACACTCTTCACCAAGAAACATAAAGGGCACATCTTCATTTGTCAAGTTTATATTGATGATATTATTTTTGGCTCGACTAATGAAGATTTTTGCAAGGAATTTGGTGATATGATGTCCAAGGAGTTCGAGATGTCGATGATTGGTGAGCTCACATTCTTCCTCGGCTTTCAAGTCAAGCAATTGGGGGAGTGGACGTTCGTGTCGCAAGAGAAGTACATGAAGGATCTCGTCAAGCACTTCAAAATGGAAGAATGCAAGCCCATCAAGACCCCCATGCCTACCAATGGACATCTCGACCTTGATGAGGGAGGTAAATCGGTTGACCAAACACTCTATCGTTCTATGATCGGTAGTTTGTTATACTTGACCGCATCTAGATTCGACATCATGTTTAGTGTGTGTATGTGTGTGCGCTTTTCAAGCTAACCCTAAGGAACCTCACTTAGTTGCGGTGAAAAGAATCCTTAGGTACCTAAAGCACACCCCAAGCATTGGCCTTTGGTATCCCAAAGGAGCTAACTTTACTCTTGTCGGCTATTCCGATTCGAATTATGCCGGATGCAAGATTGACCAGAAAAGCACATCCGGAGGGTGCCATTTGCTTGGAAGATCCCTAGTTTCTTGGTCCTCCAAGAAACAAAATAGTGTTGCCTTGTCAACAACCGAAGCGGAATACATTGCCGCGGGTGCTCGTTGTGCACAAATTCTTTACATGAAACAAACCCTTTTTGATTATGGAATTAACTTAAAAAGGGTGTCCTTCGTTGTGTGACAACGAGAGTGTGGTAAAACTTGCAAACAATCCGGTTCAACACTCCCGCACAAAGCACATTGACATCCGTCATCACTTCCTTAGAGATCACGTCGCTAAGGGTGACATTTCCTTTGAGGGAGTGAGAACGGATGATAACTTGGCGGACATTTTCACTAAACCATTGGATGAGGCATGGTTTTGCTCACTAAGGAATGAACTAAATTGCCTTGATCTAAGCAACTTCACTAAAAGATGATCTTGTGTTGTCATGTGCATTGCATTGTAATATAAAACATGTCTAACTTTAAATTGCACGTAGGGCTTGTCTAACTCGGTTAAGATAACCGCCCAAAAGCGTGTGAAGAAGCTTACCCGAGGACAAACTTGACAAGCAACTAGTTTAATTTATGCAAATTTGCACTACATTTGCATGGTTGTTTGTTTTTCATTTCATTCTTGGATTTTATTGCATATTTTCGTAAAAACTACATATGCCTATGGCAAACTATTTGAAAAATTGAGGGTTTGAGAGAGGACATCTCATACTAGTTCCAACTGGTGTTTATTTGAGTCTTATTGGGGTTGGAACTTAGTTGGGAGAAATCGGCGCGAAGAAATTTGAAGAAAATCAGGTTTTAGGGCGTCGGACGCCGGTTTTCCTAGCGTCGGACCATTGTCCACAGTCGGACGGTCCCTGGTCCTGTGTCTGGAGGCGTCGGACGCAGCGTCGGACGAGGATTTTCAGGGCGTCGGACCGTCGGTTGAACGTGTTCACGTGAGTTCACGGCGTCGAACTGAGATGTTTAGTCCGACGACCAGTGTCGGACAGCATCCGACGACTTGTGAAGCTCTCTGGTTGATTCTGTAAGCGTTAGACCCTGGCGTTCTTTGGTCCGACGCTTGCTACAGGAAGCGTCCGACGATCGGTCAACTCACGTGGATCTATTCTATTTCATCTCTGTCACGTGGGGCCCGCACCTCTTCATCCCCTTCCTCACTCTGCCGTTGCTCGAGCCTGTACGCCGCACGATGGCCGTGTCCTAACCCTAGCCGCCAGTCGCGCCACTACCACCTCCGCCGCGCTCGGCCCGACTGCGCTCTCGCCGCCGGAAGGCACGAGCCTCTCCTTTCTGTGCAGGGCGTGCTTCCTCTACCTGCACACCCGTGCCCGCACCGCCTTCGGCCGTGCTCGTCGCCACCACCGCCGTGGTCCTCTGCCAGCGGTCTCCTCCTCTCTGACAGCTCGTTCTAGCACTTCTCCATGGACGGAGATCCTTTCCTGCACCATTGGTGCTCTTCAGTGGTGAGGGCTCCTTGCCCCAGTCCATCCTCTCCGCACTGCATTCTAGGTGCTCGATGTTTTGCCTAATTCAAGTCTCCATCCTTTTCTCTGCAGTGTGCCTGTGCTATTGACTTGCTCGTGGCCTCGCTAGGGTCTGTGGAGGACTTTGTCCATCTCGTGGCACTATATTCTCTGCTCCAAACCCTAGTTAGCCCTTTTTTTCACTGTATTCACTTGTCATCGCTCTTCGTCGTGACTCGTGCTCTATCATATGCAGTGACTTGACCCCTTTCGTCGTTGGTGCTTCTCGTCGATAGAATATCTTCCCTTTTCGCAGGTCTTTCTCGTCTCACAGGTTGCTTTTCTCTCTATTTTCTCATCTCATTTGCTTGCTTCCGATAGGCATTACTCATCTCTAGTTATTATATGCTTAAGTAAACCCCATCTATCTCTCTTGCAGCTTGTCGTGGTCAGAGGTTGGCAGTGTGACAGTGAATCCGGGGCCAAGGCCGCGGATATGGATTGAGGCCAAGCCTCATGAGTGTCAGTTGGCAGCTGTTGAGGGGTAGATTTGACAGTTTGGCAGCATGGTTCGTTGCAAGCAGGCCAGTCGCAGTGAGGGTGGCACAGGTGGGGATGAGAGTCCTCCTCCTCGTCCTCCTCAGGACAAGGGGAAGGCCCCCATGGTAGAGGGTAGCAAGAAGCGGAAGAGGCAGTTGATAGCTGAGCAGAGGCTGAAAGGACCTAGGATGCCGCCTAGAGGGGGTGAATAGGTGTTTCTGAAAATTAAAACTTAAATGCGGAAGCTTATTAGAGTGTGAGCTTCCAATTACTTGGAAGCTCTCAAATCGGATAAAACAACCCCTCACAAGACAAGCAAAGAGTATATGAAAGGTATACTAAACACCTAAGAGGTAGGAATCTACACCACAAAGGTTATAGCAGTGAATGAAATAAATCAACACTGAAAGTCAATACCGGACATGTCCGGTATCATACCGGACAAGTCCGGTATTTGCGGGTTTTGCCGAAACCTTCCGAAACTTGCTCTTTTCAACTCCAAGTTTTGTCACATCTTGAAGATACTTATTAGAGGATGTGAATCACACAGAGAACATGCCACACAAGCTCAAATACCAAAGTGGATCACAAATATCAAATATAATGCGAGTGAGACACGATATTTGTTTCACCGAAGTTCGTCACCCCCTCAGGTCCTACTCTCCGTTGAGCCAGCTGCGAGCAACCACTAGGGTCAGCTCTAGAGGACGCCACAGGTCAACTCTAGCCGCGGTCTATTTCACCCGCTATGCTTCTTTCACTAGATGATCTCTTTTGCGGAGAGATCAAACCGTTACAAACTTTCCGTAGTACACCACAAATTCTTGGGTTCTCTCTGGCGACGCCTAGCCATCTAGGACCAAAGAGTCCAAGAGTAACAAATACTGAAACACAAGATCGACGATTTGCACAAGTGCTCAAGTGATGGCTTTCTCTCTAATTTGAATTTCTCTCAACCCACAAATTGGATTTAGCAAATAGGAGCAATCACTCGCTAAGAGAGCGTTGGAGAGTGTTTGGAGAGCTCTAGAATGAGTTAGGAAGCCAGCAGAATCAGCAGCCCCCAAAGGTGGAGGCTTGGGGGTATAAATACCCTACTCCCCAAAACTAGCCGTTACTAGCCGTTGGGCTCTGTCAGTCCATACCGGGCAAGTCCGGTATTATCTGACACTGTCCAAAACACTAAGTCAGTGAAGTCCATAACTTCTGACGATCGTCGGAACTTCAGGTTCCATCGGAACTTCCGACAAAAATCGGAACTTCCGACGCCCTGCGCACCGAGCACAGGGGGAAACAACCCAGCATAGTTAGTTCATACCGGACATGTCCAGTATGACCTGGCAACAGCTCCAGCACTGTTACTACCGATGTCTCACCGGTGGAACCGATGCATGACCAATAGTACCGAAGCACAACCGGTAGTACCGATAAAAGACCGGTAGTACCGATACGCGACCAGTAGTACCGATCCACAGGAGAGAAGCAAGTCAGCAGAGAATGCACCTAGGGCGGAAGACCATATCGGACATGTCCAGGAGGCATACCGGACATGTCCAGTATGCACAGACAGTGCACACTCCTTTAGTCAGTCTAGCCTCTCTCGTGTCTCACTTGGGTTGATTTGAGCACTTATGTAGGATCATCTATCACATGCTGCATCCCTCTTGATAGTGCGGCGTTCCTATTTACTCAAGTCAAATTGAAAAACTAAAATTAAACCTCTTGAGTTGATCTTCAACAAATCATTGCCGCTTTCTTCCATCTTCATGACCTTGGGAATGCTTGCCAAAAATAAGGATAGATTTCACCTTGAGCATAGCCATCTTGAGCATGTGACTTGATTCAATTCATAGAGATTGATTTGGCCCAAATGTATCAAGTCACTTCCATCATCAAAGGTTGCTAGGAATTCGATTCTCCACATCAATGTGATTTTCAAGCTTGATTAATACCTTGACTAAATGCAAGTACTTTTCTTCTTCACCCTAACTAGGTTCTTCGGCCACCAAGCCCTTACTTGCCCTTCACCCTTGCTTAGTACCTCGAAGACCTTTCCTTGCTATCTTCAACATCTCAAGCCATTCAACCACACTTAAGCTTTGAATCCTTCATTTGTATCCACATGAATCACCGGTGTCTCACAATAGATAACCTTGGCATGAATTCCATTTTTATTGTTGTCTTGTGCTAAACACTTGAATGCCTTTGCAACAATCATCATTTTGGCTTTGTATATCATTCAAGTGCATGTGAGATAAACCTTTCCCTGTTTCACACTTAGCGCACACATTAGATCTTTTAAGCATTATTGTCATCAAATCATCCAAAACTCACTTAAGTGCTTGATGCACTTTCAGAGGCAGGCCATCCAGGCAGCACAGGCAGCTGAGGAGGCAGAGCATGGTAGAGGCATCCACATTGGAGGCATCTCAGTCAGCTTAGCAGGCAGAGAGGATCCTCAGGAGCAGACACAAGTCAGAGAGACAGCCAGAGCAGCAGGAGTAGTAGGAGACTCAGTCACAGGGGGAGCAGGCCCAGGCTCCACCTCTTCGTCGCTCGGCCCGCACTCGACCTTCAGGTGCCACCCCGGACCGCTTGGTCAGAGACGTGGCGACCGAGTTCCCAGGGCCCCTGTTCCCCCAGAGCCACAGCCAGAGCCCGAGCCAGAGGTACACTTGGACTTGCGGAATATCTCCGTAGCCCGAGTCAGAGAGCTCCGGTTGACTTCACTCGACAGCTGGTTCCCACCTCAGAGAGACCCCAGAGCTTCAGAGGGCTGGTACACGACCTTACACGAGGACTTCTTCACAGCTCTTATGTTGTCAGAGGTTGGATTACGACAGCACAGGGCATGTCCCCTAGAGGACATAGTCCAGGCAGCTGGTGAGGAGATCAGGTCGTACTTGACCTACTTGCCTGCACTCGCAGACTTTCTTGGACAGTCAGGGCAGTATGTCGAGTCGTGGGTTCGAGAATTCTATGCTTCACTTTGGATCGACCTCGACCACGAGTACCTCCAGTACACCTTTGGTGGAGAGCTTTACAGGCTCTACGCCAAGGCCCTCAGAGGGCTGCTCGGAGTACCACAGTCAGCTACCAGGTTGAGCAGTATCTGCTATGGGGTGATGGACCCACCGAGGAGGGCACATGGAGGACAGGCACCTAGTACAGCACACGTTGCAATTTGTTTTCGGCCACCGTTTGGAGACAGCTCCCGCAGGACTCCCTCAGCGCTTCGTCCAGGTCGTTCGTCTCTTGAACGATGTAACACCCAAAAATTTGCATCAATTTAAAATAGGGGAAAACAATTTAATTGTGCTATTGCATGATCATTTAATTTAGGGAAATAATAATTTTTCACAAATATAAAATCAACCTAGGGTTTAACTCATGTATGTTGCATTCATGCTGGAGCATTATTCCTTTGTACTGTTTGGAGTTTATTTGAATTTTCCAAACATTCAAAACTTCATTCAAAATCTATTTGGAAAATGCATTGAAAAATAGAAAAGGAAAAGGGTAAAACCCTCCCCTCCCTGTGCTGGCTCGAAGGCCTAGTCGGCCTGCCCCTCTCCCCCTCGGCCTTTTCCCCTCCCTTCTCTATCTGGGCCGATGCCCAGGCCAGGCCCAACCGGGCAGCTGAGCACGCCGGCTCCCCCCTCTGTGGCTGGCAAGGCGGGCCCACGCGTCAGCCCCCTCACCATCTCCCCCTCTTCTCCTCTGTTTCCCGAAGCAGAGGACGGCGGGTTGCCGCAGCCGAGCCACGCGGGCGCCCTTCCCCTTTCTAGGATGACAGCCGGGCCCCAACGCCCTGACCCGTGGGACCCACAGGACAGCCCCTCCCCTTCCCTCTCTGCCGCGCCGAGAGTCCGAAGCAGAGAAGAACGGCCGCGCCGAGTTCGTCGGGAGAGCGGAGTCCGGGTATCTAGCTCGCCCTCCATCCTAGCCCTTGCGCTAAGGACTACTTAAGCAGCCGTGTTCCCCCTGCCACCACCACCCAACCCTAGCCGCCTCTATTCACTCGTCCTCGCGCGAACAGAGCCGCCGCCGACCGAGTTCATCCGCCGCCGTGAGAAATTCGTCGAGCCCGCTGCGAAATCGCCGCCGTAAGCCTCCCTCCGAGCATCTACGCGATCTAACGAAGCTACAGAGCTCTTTTCCCCATCGATTTGTGCACTAACACGGCCTTGCCGCCGATGCAGGGTCCCGCCGCACACCATCTCCGAGCCGATTTTGGCCCTCCAAACCGCCCTAGGTGAGTTCGCGCTCGAGTTCTACCTCTCCCCGTGCCTTCCCCGCGTGAAATAGACAACTGCAGCGCTGTTTCGCCCACGCCGGCGAGCCGCAGGCCATGGCGCTGCCGCGATTCGGCTTTGCTCCGACGAGCTCTCCCCTCTCTCTCACACCCCCGATCTAATCTCGGCCGTCGGTTTTAAATCGGACGGCCGGTATAACCCGATACCCCTTCGTCCGACGCTTTTGCAGAAACAACCCTGATGTTTTTAATGTTAAACTCGCAGTCCATTACGCATTCTATAGTTTACGTTTTCCAATATAGAAAGCGTATTTTCATTCGGGTTAATAGAAAATGTGTTTTCTGGTTTTATAAATTTACTAATAAACTTGTTTTAATTATAACTTGCACGTTTTAGCTCCGTTTCGAATGATTCAAATTGCATTGGATTTCTAATGAAAAGATCTAACTGATGGTATCACTTCTGTTTATATTATTAGCTTTTAAAATTCGAGATTATATTTAATGTATTATTTATCTATTATAAATCTTTGGAAAATCATATCTTTTACATTTTAAATCCGTTTTCAGTGATATTTATATCGATGCGATCATTGGAACGAGTAGAATAGTTTTATATCATTTTTAAATTGTTTTTATTCTGTTGGTGTACTATTCTAATTATTTTTTCTTTGCTTGCTTCATGTATGATTGCCGATGTTTGTGTGGTGATTGGATGATCGAGTATAGACGGTGAGCCTTACGTGGGTGATCAAGATCAGTACTTCGACGACCCGGATCACCAGGAGTTTGCTGATCAAGGCAAGTATTAGCTATGGACCCTCCTTGTTGTCCTATTCACCAAGTAATTAATTACATATGCATGTGTCTACCTTGTTAACCTTAGATTCTCCCTAGTGTTGTTATCTTATTTCGTGTCACCTATGGGTTTGTGCATTGGGTAATTTATGCTAGTGCTCTCTTGAAATCACTGATCATGTAAACTTGATTAATTGGATATGCAATGTGATTAAAAGATGTCTTTTTAGCAATATGGAACTAGGGGATTCGAGCATAGTTTTGTGATGCTCTAAATCCTTCACCTTTGGTAATGATCTGTAAGTATGACACCGGCATTGACAGTGCAACTATGAGGGCTATATGGCTCTGGTTTTAGTCAAGTATGAGCACATTTTTTAGCTTGTTAGAGGTTACCGAAAGGCGTGATGGGGCCTGATGACTCGGGTGTGATGCGGCTTCTGTTCGAGTGTGTATAATCTGCGTGACCTTATGCCACGACGAAGGAGGGCCCTACATTTGCTTGCCAGGTTCCTAGCGGCCCTAACTTGTTAGGCGAAGTTCTTTGAAAGACTTCATAGTGAAACCCTGCTCACTCACCATGGTAGTGTTATGGGAGTAATTAACCCAACCAACTGGGAATCACGGCTCATAGTGAAAGTGCACAACCTCCGCAGAGTATAAAACCGGTATACTAACCGAGCTCACGGTCACGAGCGGCCTTGGACGTCTTATGGAGTAGTTATCCTTTGGGGTGATGTTTACTTGTTGCTAATCTATTTATTGCTACTCAATAATTATGTTTACTATGATAATGAGAATGGGCTTATTCACTTGTTGCTAATTCAATTGCATAAAAAGAGATTAATTAAAAGCAACTTGCTGTTAAACCCGTGTCAACCTCTTAAGCCTCATGAACCCATGCTAGTCTTGTTGAGTACGATATGTACTTACGCTTGTTTATTTTTCATCACTTGGTTAAAAATCCCGGATGGGTAACCATTAGTGATAGTGATGAGGACTACTCAGAGGACTACTAGACTTGTGCTTCACTAGTTGACAGTCCCTGTGTTATGGAGCTACCGCCAGAGTTATCTTTATTTTCCGCTGTATAATGACTTTGATATTATTCGCTATGTAATAAACATTGGTTATGATACAATTTATGCAATTTGTTGGCCTATGTGTGTGACTGATCTCTGCGCGCACATAAGTTTATGATCCCATTTTTTTCTTAAAATTGGGTGTGACAAATTGGTATCAGAGCCGTGTTGACTGTAGGACGCAAGCCTAGTTAGCACTGGATATCCCTTAGCTTGTTTAACTCTTTTATTTGTTGTATTAATTTGTTACAAGTTTTTGCTTATATCCTACTCTTGTCCATTGAAAAATTTTGACTTAATCTTAATTCTTGTAGATGGCCAACCTTAAGCGCACTGCCCGCAAGCGTGTCATGCCACCTAGGAGGTACCTGTAGCGCTTCATCTCTGGTGGACGTGTTCCCCGACCGGAGGTACCCGTGGAAGACCCCATGGAGGAGCCCCAGCCGGAGATGCCCGTGGAGGAGCCCATTGAGGAGCCCTTGGAAGACAGCTCCGAAGACGTACATATGGAGGACCCCCAGGAAGACGAACCTGAGAAGGTGGAGCCGCAGGGCGACCAAGGCTTGTGCTGGCGACCCTGATGACGGAGATGATGGAGGCGACTCGGATGACTCCGACGACCTCGACGATGACGACGGTGACGACGATGGAGACCAAGGTGGAGACCCCTGGGTGGGAGTGATTCACTATGACCATCATGGTGATGACTACTACCACCCACTGCTCCTTGACTTGGTGCGCCGCTTCCACCCCAACGTCTCGGTGCTGTACAAGACGGAGCACTGGAAGCACCCTGACTACGCCGACTACTATGAGACGAAGGTGTACAACAAGGAGGGAAGCCGAGTGAAGAATATCCACTATGCTATCTCTGTTCGACTCTCCAAAGCTGCCGCCATCAAGGATGCCGCACAACAAGCTCTCATGGTGCACCGCCATGAGAATTAGGACATCATCAAGTGGGAGATGCACCACTACCTTCCCCGCCGTCAGAGTGGTCAAGCCAACTGCAACATCGCTGGTTCATTTGGAGAAGTGAACGTCCAACTCCACGCTGCCTTGGAGTGTTTGGCCTAGACCAACACCTTTCTGGACCAGACACTGGATGAGCCGAATGCCAGGACTGAAGCTAACTACAGGCTCAGCCAGGGCGGTGGATGAGTTGAACAGGAAACTCGGTGTTGGACCCCCTCCGCCATCACCAAGGTGCCCAGCTGAATCACCGCCAAGGAACCGAGGTGACCATGGAGATGCTCACACCCGCACCGACATCGACCCCTAGAGGAGTTACCCCCCAGTTAGTAGTAAAAGACGCTAGTAGCGCAAGTTGAGTCAGGTCGAGTCTAGTTCGTGTCTTGTGAACTTTTGTGCTAGGTTGCTTTTTCTTATGAACAATGCTTGATTTGGAGTTTGTAATGAGTGCTGAGACTATGGGCATGTCCGCAAATCTCTTTTATATAGGTTTGAATTAATGCATATTAGTTTGGGTTAATTATCTCAGTTTCCAGCAGTGCTGTTTTTCAGACCTTTCTGTCTTAGTTATTCTACCTATTTAATTATATACGACCAAAAATCATGAAAAATTTATGTCAAAAACTAGACTTCTGTAGTCTTCTTTGGCCGTAAGAATCATCTTAATATCAATTATGGTTTGGGAGAAACAGTTGCCACAAGTTGAAGATTCTGCACTGCCTGTCACTCCGGAACAGTTTTAGTTCAACGTTGTTTTTGATTAACTTAATGTCTGAATCTTGGAAGATGCTCTGAATAAAAGTTGTAGAGTTTTTCTCACGTTTTCCAACCATATATAGTATGTCTCTGTTTGACCTTGGGAACTCCAGTTAGGACTACTTTATTGTACTGTTAACATTGGATCTCGCCCAGAATTTTCTGTTTCCTCCGTTCAAGTGTTATTTTAATGGAAAAGAATTCTAAACCTCACCTCAATGATTTGAACAGCAGATGGCCCACACCATGAGGAACCCAAGGGGCGATGGTACCTCTGAAGAAAATGCTAATCCACCACCGCCTCCCCCGGTCCCTAATATGGAACAGCTGATGATGATGCAGACTCAGCTGATGCAGCAGATGGCGCAGAACATTCAGCTACTGCAACAGAACAACAACAATGGCAACCCACCTCCTCCACCCCGTGATAAGAGAAGCGAGTTCTTGAAGGGACGCCCGCCCACCTTCGACCACTCCAGTGATCCTCTCCAAGCTGATGATTGGCTGCGTGCAATAGAAAGGCAGCTGGAGATCGCCTAATGCAACGACATCGAGAAGGTTCTCTATGCATTGGGCAAGTTGCAGGGAGCTACTCTGGATTGGTGGGAGTCTTTCCGCTTTGGACGTGCCGACCCCATTTCTTGGCAGCAATTCCGTGATGGTTTCCGCAATCATCATGTGCCTGCAGGTTTAATGAAGCTGAAGAAGAAGGAGTTTCTTTCTCTGAAGCAAAGAGGCATGCTAAGTTGCTGAGTACCGTGACAAGTTCATCCAATTGTCGCGGTATGCACCAAAAGAGGTTGAAGATGATGCCAAGAAGCAAGAGCTCTTCTTGGAGGGGCTGAATGATCACCTCTAGTACCAGCTGCTCTCCCATACTTTCACCAACTTCCAACAGCTGGTGGACAAGGACCTGATCATCGAGAGCAAGTGCCGTGAGATGGATGAGAAGAAGAAGAAGAAGAAGAGGAAGTTTCAAGGGCAGTCGTCTGGAAGCAACAGCCACTTTCGCAACAACCAGCAGCAACCTCAGCAGCAACAGCGCTTCCCGGGACAATCTGGATTCAAGAACAATTTCCAGAACCAACAGCGTTCCCAGAACCAGCAGCGTTCCTAGTACCAGCGACAATGTGGCAACCAGGCGCCACAACTAACTGCTCCCAACAACATCACAGTGAAGAATGGTGCCCCCAACAAGTGTTTCCGCTGTGGCAAAGAAGGACACTTGTCCTACAATTGTCCTGAGAAGCAGAACTCCCAAGCCTCCCAGAAGCAGAACAACCAGCATAGAGTGCCACCTTACACCGGGAAGGTGAACCATGTGTTGGTTGATACAGCACAGGAGACTCCAGAGGTCGTGATGGGTACGTTCAATATCGACTCCATCCCCGCTACAGTTCTTTTTGACTCTGGTGCTTCGCATACTTTCATTTCGCACACATTTGTTAGAAAGTATGGTATTCCCCTTAGTGTCATGAAACATCCTATTATGGTTTCTTCTCCGGGTGGGGTTATGCAAGCTACTCTTCAGTGTCTCCCGATTACTGTCTCATTAAGGGAGGTAGAATTCGAGATAACCCCTACTAGTGCTGAACACTGCCGGAATTGATCTTATCCTGGGTATGGATTGGATGATGAAGAACGACATCAATATAAAGTGCAAGGAGAAGGTTGTGACTATCACTACACAGAAGGGAGATGAGGTCAGAGTTGAGGTTGTTTTGCAAGTTCAACAGAAAGCCACAGTGCATCAGCTCAGAGAAGAAGTGCAGCCGGATAACTCTGTAGTGGATGAGTTTGAAGATGTGTTTTCAGATGAGTTGTCAGGTATGCCACCTAACCGTGACATTGAATTCATTATTGACTTATTACCTGGTACTGCACCTATAGCTAAACATCCATATAGAATGAGAGTAAAAGAATTAGAAGAACTTAAGAAACAAATTAAAGAGTTGTTGGAAAAAGGTTTCATTCGTCCTAGTTCTTCACCTTGGGGAGTCCCCGGTTATTTTTGTTGATAAGAAAGATAGTAGTCAAAGGATGTGTGTTGATTATCGGTCTCTTAATGAGGTCACCATTAAGAACAAGTATCCGTTGCCTAGAATTGATGACTTGTTCGATCAGTTGAGAGGTGCCTGTGTGTTCTTCAAGATTTATCTTCGTTCAGGCTATCACCAGTTGAAGATTCGTGCCTCTAACATACCAAAGACAGCATTCACTACTAGGTATGGGTTGTATGAGTATACAGTGATGTCTTTTGGTTTGACTAATGCACCTGCCTACTTCATGTATTTGATGAACAAAGTGTTCATGGAATTCTTGGATAAGTTTGTTGTAGTGTTCATTGATGATATCCTGATCTACTCTAAGAATGAGGAAGAGCATGCTGAGCATTTAAGGTTGGTCTTGCAGAAGCTCAGAGAACACAAGCTGTATGCCAAGCGAAGCAAGTGCGAGTTCTGGTTGAGAGAAGTTGCTTTTCTAGGACATATTGTGTCCAATGGTGGAATTTCTGTAGATCCAAGCAAGGTGGCAGATGTGTTGAATTGGAAGCCGCCAACTGATGTGACTGGGATTCTTAGCTTTCTTGGTTTAGCTGGTTACTACCGAAGGTTCATTGAAGGATTCTCCAATCTTGCGAAGCCGATGACTGCCTTGCTAGAGAAGAATGCCAAGTTTGTGTGGTCTGAGAAGTGCCAAGCTAGTTTTGAAGAATTGAAGAAGAGATTGACCACAGCCCCTGTGTTGGTTTTGCCAGACCTAAGCAAGATGTTCTCTATCTATTGTGATGCTTCCCGCCTGAGTCTTGATTGTGTCCTCATGCAAGAAGGAAGAGTTGTAGCATATGCATCAAGGCAGCTGAGGAAGCATGAGTTGAATTATCCTACACATGATTTGGAGCTAGCAGCTGTGGTTCACGCTCTGAAGATATGGAGGCATTATCTAATTGGTCATAAGTGCGACATTTATACTGATCATAAGAGCTTGAAGTATATCTTCACCCAATCAGAGTTGAATTTGAGGCAACGCCGTTGGTTAGAATTGATAAAGGATTATGATTTGGAAGTGCACTATCATCCTGGCAAAGCAAATGTTGTAGCCGATGCTCTTAGTAGGAACAGTTATGCTAATGAGATTCGAGCAACCACTATACCAGTAGAGTTGTGTGCAGAGATGGAGCGTCTCAACTTGGGAATTGTGATCAATGCTGTTGAGATGGAGGTTGAACCCACGTTGGAGCAAGAGATACGCAAGGCTCAGTTGGAGGATGAGAAGCTCAAAGAGATAGCAGAGAATATTGTGGTTGGAAAATCACCCGGATTCAGGCTAGATGAGAATGGAACCTTATGGTTTGGAAAGAGACTCTGTGTACCTGAAGTGAAATCCATCCGTGATGCTATACTGCATGAAGCTCATGAGTCATCATATTCTATACACCCAGGAAGTACCAAGATGTATTTGGATCTGAAGGAAAAATATTGGTGGGTTGGACTGAAGCGTGATGTAGCAGAATATGTGGCTATCTGTGATACCTGTCAGAGAGTTAAAGCTAAACACCAGAGGCCTGCAGGATTGCTACAACCAGCTAAAGATACCTGAGTGGAAGTGGGAAGAAGTCGGTATGGACTTCATAGTTGGATTGCCACGTACTCAGAGAGGATATGATTCAATCTGGGTAATTGTGGATCGACTGACTAAAGTTGCTCATTTCCTTCCAGTCGAGACCACTCATGGAGGTCCAAAACTAGCAGAATTGTATATGGAAAGAATAGTGTGTCTGCACGGAGTTCCAAAGAAAATTATGTCTGACAGAGGTACTCAGTTCACCTCGCATTTTTGGCAGAGGGTACATGAGTCCCTGGGTACTAAGTTGAACTTTAGTTCTGCATATCATCCTCAAACCGATGGGCAAACTGAACGGATTAATCAGATTTTGGAAGATATGTTGAGAGCTTGTGCTTTGCAGTATGGAACGAGTTGGGATAAAAGTCTGTCTTATGCGGAATTCTCTTATAACAACAGATACCAGAATAGTCTCAAGATGGCACCGTTTGAGGCATTGTATGGACGGAAGTGCAGGACACCCTTGTTCTGGAATCAGACAGGAGAAAGTCAAGTGTTTGGACCGAATGTGCTAAGAAATGCAGAAGAGCAAGTCCAGGCGATAAGAGAGAACTTGAGAATAGCACAATCTAGACAGAAGAGCTATGCGGATACACGGAGAAGAGAACTAGTTTTTAATGTAGGAGACTATGTGTATCTTAAAGTGTCCCCGATGAGAAGTGTGAAAAGGTTCAACAGCAAAGGAAAATTGGCACCAAGGTATATTGGTCCTTTCAAGATTCTAGAAAGACGTGGAGAAGTGGCTTATCAGCTTGAACTTCCAGCAAGTTTGTCCGGGGTGCATGATGTGTTCTACGTATCCCAGCTAAGAAAGTGTTTGAGAGTACCAAAGGAGTAGGTGCCTGTTGAGGAAATAGTGTTCAAGGAGAATCTTACATATGAGGAACATCCAGCGAAGATTTTAGAGACCGCAGAAAGAGTTACAAGAAGTCGAGTTATAAAAATGTGCAAGGTGCAATGGCATCGATATTCAGAAGAAGAGGCTACCTGAGAAAGAGAGGAAGATCTCAGAGAAAAGTACCCGGAGTTGTTTGAGTAAGCACCAACCGAATCTCGAGGACGAGATTAATCTTAAGGGGGTAGAATTGTAACACCCAAAAATTTGCATCAATTTAAAATAGGGGAAAACAATTTAATTGTGCTATTGCATGATCATTTAATTAGGGAAATAATAATTTTTCACAAATATAAAATCAACCTAGGGTTAAACTCATGTATGTTGCATTCATGCTGGAGCATTATTCCTTTGTACTGTTTGGAGTTTATTTGAATTTTCCAAACATTCAAAACTTCATTCAAAATCTATTTGGAAAATGCATTGAAAAATAGAAAAGGAAAAGGGTAAAACCCTCCCCACCCTGTGCTGGCCCGAAGGCCTAGTCGGCCTGCCCCTCTCCCCCTCGGCCTTTCCCCCTCCCTTCTCTATCTGGGCCGATGCCCAGGCCGGCCCAACCGGGCAGCTGAGCACGCCGGCTCCCCCTCTGTGGCTGGCAAGGCGGGCCCACGCGTCAGCCCCCTCACCTTCTCCCCCTCTTCTCCTCTGTTTCCCGAAGCAGAGGACGGCGGGCTGCCGCAGCCGAGCCGCGCGGGCGCCCTTCCCCTTTCTGGATGACAGCCAGGCCCCAACGCCCTGACCCGTCGGACCCACAGGACAGCCCCTCCCATTCCCTCTCTGCCGCGCCAAGAGTCCGAAGCAGAGAAGAACGGCCGCGCCGAGTTCGTCGGGAGAGCGGACTCCGGGTATCTAGCTCGCCCTCCATCCTAGCCCTTGCGCTAAGGACTATTTAAGCAGCCGTGTTCCCCCTGCCGCCGCCACCCAACCCTGACGTTTTTAATGTTAAACCCACAGTCCATTACGCATTCTGTAGTTTACGTTTTCCAATATAGAAAGCGTATTTTCATTCGGGTTAATAGAAAATGTGTTTTCTGGTTTTATAAATTTACTAATAAACTTGTTTTAATTATAACTTGCACGTTTTAGCTCTGTTTCGAATGATTCAAATTGCGCTGGATTTCTAATGAAAAGATCTAACTGATGGTACCACTGTTGTTTATATTATTAGCTTTTAAAATTGGAGATTATATTTAATGTATTATTTATCTATTATAAATCTTTGGAAAATCATATCTTTTACATTTTAAATCCGTTTTCAGTGATCTTTATATCGATGCGATCGTTGGAATGAGTAGAATAGTTTTATATCATTTTCAAACTGTTTTTATTCTGTTGTTGTACTATTCTAATTATTTTTCCTTTGCTTGCTTCATGTATGATTGCCGATGTTTGTGTGGTGATTGGATGATCGAGTATAGACAGTGAGCCTTACGTGGGTGATCAAGATCAAGTACTTCGACGACCCAGATCACCAGGAGTTTGCTGATCAAGGCAAGTATTAGCATGGACCCTCCTTGTTGTCCTATTCACCAAGTAATTAATTACATATGCATGTGTCTACCTTGTTAACCTTAGATGCTCCCTAGTGTTGCTATCTTATTCCTTGTCATCTATGGGTTTGTGCATTGGGTAATTTATGCTAGCGCTCTGTTGGAATCATGATCATGTAAACTTGATTAATTGGATATGCAATGTGATTAAAAGATGTCTTTTTAGCAACATGGAACTAGGGGATTCGAGCATAGTTTTGTGATGCTCTAAATCCTTCACCTTTGGTAATGATCTGTAAGTATGACATCGGGATTGACAGTGCAACTATGAGGGCTACATGGCTCTGGTTTTAGTCAAGTATGAGCACATTTTTTAGCTTGTTAGAGGTTACCGAAAGGCGTGATGGGGCCTGACGACTCGGGTATGGTGCGGCTTCTGTCCGAGTGTGTATAATCTGCGTGACCTTATGCCACGACGAAGGAGGGCCCTACATTTGCTTGCCGGGTTCCTAGCGGCCCTAACTTGTTAGGCGAAGTTCTTTGAAAGCCTTCATAGTGAAACCCTGCTCACTCACCTTGGTAGTGTTATGGGAGTAATTAACCCAAGCAACTGGGAATCACGGCTCATAGTGAAAGTGCATAACCTCTGCAGAGTATAAAACTGGTATACTAACCGAGCTCACGGTCACTAGCGGCCTTGGACGTCTTATGGAGTAGTTATCCTTTGGGGGTGATGTTTACTTGTTGCTAATCTATTTATTGCTACTCAATAATTATGTTTACTATGATCATGAGAATGGGCTTATTCATTTATTGCTATTCAATTGCATAAAAAGAGATTAATTAAAAGCAACCTGCTGTTAAACCCGTGTCAACCTCTTGAGCCTCATGAACCCATGCTAGTCTTGTTGAGTACGGCATGTACTTATGCTTGTTTATTTTTCATCACTTGGTTAAAAATTCCGGATGGGTAACAGATGGTGATAGTGATGAGGACTGCTCAGAGGACTACTAGACTTGTGCTTCACCAGTTGATGTCCCTGTGCTATGGAGCTACCGCGAGAGTTATCTTTATTTTTCGCTGTGTAATGACTTTGATATTATTCGCTATGTAATAAACATTGGTTATGATACAATTTATGCAATTTGTTGGCCTATGTGTGTGACTGATCTCTGGGCGCTCATAAGTTTATGCATCCCATTTTGTTCTTAAAATTGGGTGTGACAAACGACATGATGAGGCGCACACTTCTACCGCGGGAGGGGTACAAGGAGGGCTTGACATACTTACAGCTTTGGCTCCTTAGTGCCCTGGTCCAGCAGTTAGAGTTTGACATAGTTGATTTGATGCTTTGTGAGATGGAGGACACTATAGCTGAGGGTATCCGGTCACGTCGGCAGCTCCCCTACGGTCACTGGATCTCTTCTATTCTTGTGCGCCGGCTGCACAAGATATGGACAGGGATCACTAGAGAGTTGTGCCAAATAGTGACGGAGTTCCCAGTCTACAGGATGACTTCTCTTGTAGATGGCAGGCGTGGGAGCCGTGCACTTCACAGGGTTCAGCGAGGTCAGAGGTCAGGGGTAGACATGGCAGAGGTGCAGCAGCAGGACGAGGCTATGAGGCACGTTGCCCTTAGCGAGCTTGAGCAGTTGCTTATCGACGATGACCCTACCGGCCTATCCCTAGGCATCCACGAGATCACGACTCGGAGGCCGGTGGCTCCAGCTCAGCTTCACAGGCTCCACAGATAGATCCAGCCTTGCTAGCTATTCTTCAGTCACTTCAGCAGTTACAGCAGCAGCAGGCACAGGAGCAGTCTCGCTTTGCCCAGGAGCAGCCCGGTTAGCTCGCGAGCAGGCTGCAGCACTTGCACAGATTCAGCTTAGACAGGACCAGTTCCAGCAGCAGATGCTCCAGATGCAGCTCCAGAGTTAGCAGATGCAGCTACAGACATTCGGCTTCATGGAACACATCATCAGGCATACTGGTGCCCCTCCGTACTTAGCCACTGCCCCTCCGGTTCAGCAGGTTGGTCCAGCAGCCACAGCAGCTCAGGTGACTCCAGCCTTACAGTCCAGTGGACTTCAGAGTCAGGGCACTGCTCTATTTTCCAGTCAGCTTACTACTCCTACACAGTAGACGCAGTAGTGGTTTGCTTCTCCTGGATTTGGTCAGGGGTTCACGCCTATCCGCACAGGTTTCACACCAGACTTGGGTGGTCTCTCAGTGACCAGGAGCTTGGGTGCTTCGTTTAGTGAGATCACTAGCTTACCTACACCTCCAAAGTTCAGAGAGCCAGTGCCTTCTACCACAGCTCCTCCTGCCACCGGTACTACAGAGACACTACCGTCCTCAGTTGCATCTTCTGAGCATATGACTACCACTACTACAGACACTGAGGCGGTTGCTATGACAGTCCTAGAGCCACAGGGTCAGCAGATTGACACCGAGGAGCATACTGCTCTTGAGTCTATTCAGACAGTGCTCGAGGAGCCCGCTACTACAGAGACAGCTGTGACAGCTCCAGAGCCTGTTCCGACAGCACTTGAGGAGCCAGCACCTTCAGAGACAGATACTGCAGCTCCAGACACACAGGCTGACCCCGTTACAGAGTCAGCTGAGCCGACCCGGACCGCTTCACCTTCACGTTCACCGGCAGAGGGTCAGACAGCTCAGAGCTCAGAGTCCGATGATGATCCTACACAGTTTGAGCTTCTACCTCACTCCTCCGACCGCGACGCTGCAGCTTCTTCTCCTCCTCCAGAGTCTTAGGTCTTTGGTGCTTGATGCCAAAGGGGGAGAGAGCATAGATTTAGGGGGATCGATGAGAGAGGGTTTTGGCTCTTTTGATGTGATATTTTTGATATACTCATGCATCATATTTACCATTTCATGCATTTGTTCATATGTGTGCTTGAGACTTGGTTTGTGACATGGATGTGGTTGTGCTTCATGTTACTCCTTGTGAACATGTCACTTGCTTCATGTATATATATATATATATATATATATATATATATATATATCATGTCACTTGGTTCTCACTTGGTTATGCTCATTGTCTTAGCTTCCACACTTCACTCCGATCTTGAGCATAACTTTTGGTACTTGTGCTTATTTCATACTCCTTGTGTACCTTGTGGTCTTGATTTGTATAAGCATGCCTAACCATTTTGCTTTTATTGCCACATGCTTATATGAATCAAGCCTTTAAAAACCTCACTCTTTCTAAATCTATTTGAGGTTGTTGTCATCAATCACCAAAAAGGGGGAGATTGAAGCATCTAGGCCCTAGTGGTTTCGGTGATTAATGACAACAAAGAGGTTATTATGATTAACGTGTGTTTTGCAGGATAACCTAGAGGTTAGGTCATAATAACATGTAGGTTTAAGCCCCTAGCGATAGAAATTATTTCAGTTTTCAAAGGATGGAAGATAAGACGGTGATAGGCTAGTACCAAGTATCGATTGGAGTTGAGAGACACTTGGAGTAGTCTTAGGTTTTGTTTTTTACTTTGATCGTACTATTAAGAGGGGTTTGGAGAGGTAGCTTGACTTAGGGCAAGGTTAGAGAGTGTAGATGTGATGCACACTTGTCCAACATAGCTCTAGACAGCCCAGGAAGACTCTTGAGAGAGAGAGGATCAAACTTCATTTTGAAAAGTTTTCGATTCGGCGAAGTTTTGATCAGTTTGAGAGCATCGGACTCTGGACAGTATGGGCGTCGGACCAATGCCTGGAGTCTGACGGGTACGTGGCAGGCCCCTGGTTGCTTCTCAGCACACCAGGGAGAGTCGGACCACGCCCTGGATGGTCGTCGGACCATTAGGCACAGTCCGACGATGCCAGGGCAATACAAGTGAGCGTCAGAATGTGTTATGGGAAGCGTCGGACCAATGTTCGCTAGCGTCCGACGGTTGCAGAATTTTCACCGAGAGCTCCCGAGAGCAGCACTGAGTGTCGGGCTGGGTCTGACGAGCAGCGTCGGACCATTGGCGCATGTGTTTCGCGCAGTTGGTTCCTGTGCTGTGCTCACCCGAGAGCACAGTGGCGTCGGACGTTGGTCCGACGGCCTGCGTCGGACCATTGTCATGCGTTCGACGCTCCCCCTGTCACAGTGTCGCCTGCAGCACGCGTGTGAGAGTCGGACTGGCGGGGTTTGGTCCGACGCTAGCACTGTTCATCCAGTCCGACGTTACGCAGAAAGCTGTTTCTAAGTCAAACGGCTAGTGTGAGGCTTGGGGGTATTTATACTTCTCCATCACCCTCATTCTAGCTCTCTTGCCTATTTGATCAGCTGAAGCAACCCTTGTGACTTGGTGTTTGTGCAAGAGCCCTAGGGAGGTTGAGTGATTCCCACTTGCTTGTGAGCTTTTTCCCTAGAGTGTGATCAAGAGTGACTTGTGTGCATCCATCACCCTCTTTGGCCTTGTTCTTGGTCAAGTGAGAGATTAGGCTTGTTACTCTTGGTGATCGGCATCACCTGACGGTTCGGTGGCGATCGGAGGCTTGGTGACCGCTTGAAGAGCTTGTGGGCGGCCCAAGCCAAGCTTGTGAGCGGTTATGGGCGATCCACCGCGCTGGAGAGGCAAAAGATCAGCCCATAGAGAGCACTTGGTCTTTGCGAAGATCAAGGGGGAGCTACACCCTTGCGTGGGTGCTCCAACGAGGACTAGTGGAGAGTGTCGACTCTCCGATATCTCGGGAAAAACTCGACTTGCAATCTCTAACTATTTACATTCCCGCATTTACTTTGTATTCTCTACTTTCCTAGAGTAGTATACTTGTGATAGGACTTGGCTCTAGGTTGCATAACTTGTTTTAGCCTTAGAATCAACACAAGCACTTGTGGGGTGAGATTGGGCAAATGGCGATAGGCTGAATTGTATTTCAAAAAATTTACTAGTTGCCCAATTCACCTCCTCTCTTGGGCATCCTCGATCCTTTCAGCAATAACTTCAAAGTTTCGAAGATCTCAATTTGTGGTGATGACATTGTAGAAGTGCCTATTATAGACATCTGGAATAATCAAAAGAGGCACACAGTAGAAACTAGATGTTTCCACGGCCATTAATTAGTCTATCTACTAAGCAAAGTGCTGATACGATATTGCAATTAACCAAGCGAGAGAAGAAAAAAGTTTCTTTTATAGAAAACTATTTTTACGTGATAATCAAGATATGAAAAGATGATTAATAGATAATATGAGTGAGAAGACATTTGATGAATAAAATTAAATTTTTGAGAAAACTATTCAATAAGAATATGGTTTGTAATTGTAGTATCTACTTGATTTGATAAGTATATAAACCATCTTATAATTTCTAGGTTGGTCTTAGACTTTTGAATGGAGGGGTGTTTCATTTGTTCTTCCACTTCTCGTTTCGTGCTTTCCAATTCCTAGTGTGGTTCCTTTGTGCCCTTATCTTATTTTTTTGTTTCTACATTTTTATTTTGTCACTAGTTTATGCACCACCAAATCAGAGTTACCATGTGTTCGCGATTGTTGGCATGGTGGTGAATTTGTCGACTATATATACAGTAAGGTGTATGAATTAGAGAGAGAAAAATCCATTGAAACTTTATTTTTTACGAGAAATAGCCATTGGAAAACTAATTTTCAACATTATGAAAACTTTAATATTCAGAGTAGTATTTTTACGAGTAGGCAAAAATTATCTAAACAATCACTACAAACAAAAGGAAAAGAAAAAGAAAATGAGCAGTCTAGATTTCTTTTTTTAAAAAAAACAAACCATCTAGTCTAGATAAAAGGGAATGTTCTATTCAATGGACCAGGCTGCAATCTGCGAGTCGCATCGCAACCCACATTCTCAGCCCAGGCCATGACGTCATCCCCCGGCATTATTCGCGACAGCTCCGGTTCGGGATAGGGGAGCACCCCGCGCCACACAAGACTGTCTAAAAAACTATCTCCGCCGCGGGCTCCCTTCCATGGTATACCATGCTGCCGGCGGCTGCCACCGCTGCAGCGCCGGACCCCTCGCCGTGCTCCACCTTCCCCTCCTCCTCGCGCCGCGCTGCCCACGCCGCTTCGCGTCACGGCTTCGCTGTCGCGACAAGAGCCACCGGCAGCGGCAGCTGGGGCGGCCTCTTCTCTCTCCGGTGCCACTCTCGCTGTCGCTGCCACCTTGCCTGGTGGAACAACAGTGAGCGACCGCGTCGGGGCTCCGGCGCCAGCCGCGGCCGCCATTGCCGGTACGTACGTATGTCTTGGAGTAGTGACTGAGTCTGAGCTAGCCGCCAGCTGCTGGATGCGCGCATGGCTGATTGGTGACCAACGAATTGAAACGAGAACGATGCAGGGCCGTCGCGTCGGCGCCGGACCACATGGACGAGCAGCCGGCGAGAGGGAGGTACCACCCGTTCGAGGAGATCGCCGAGGCGGTGCAGCTCGACGACGGCGAGCCGGCCCACCTCACCGACGCCGAGTCCGCCCGAACAATCGTCGAGGTCAACCCTCCTTCACCAACCCAACCTGAAAGCACACACACTCTCCGGCTCTGCTTGCCACTATGCCAGCTCCAGCTGCCACTCACACAGTCACACTCATCATGCCTCACAAACAAATGCTAACAGAATCATATAATCTGCAGGTGAACAACAAGGCGACGGTGATGATCTCCACGCTAGTCGGCGACGGCGTGCACGAGCGGATCATCCTGCCGGAGTTCCCCTACCTCACCGACGAGAACGGAGGTACGCGCACCGGGACCTCCCCGCCTGATGCAAATGCAATGCAGCTACAAGCTTCCTGATGAAAGCTGATGTGCGTGGTGATCTGCTCAGATATCTACTTCGAGGTCGACAACGAGGACGCGCTGCTGGAGAGCATCATGGGCGAGGACAAGATCGCGGTGACGCCTCTGCTCCCTCCTCCCATTTCCTCCCCTGTTTCATCTCATCCACCTTATGAATCAGTCTGTCAGTGTTGTTGATTCATGCGTGCAGCACGTTATCATCGGACTGGACAACACACAGGTCTTCGCCGACTTGGATCTCGCGTCAGCCTCCGGCACAGAGTTTGCGCAAGGAAACGACGACGACGGTGATGAGGACGATGACGGCTCCGACGACGACGATGAGGAAAGCGACTTTGACGACGACTTCAACGATGTGGTTGGGATGGATGAACCCTGAAGCTGCTGCTGATTTCAGTTGTCTAGACTCCAGAGAGGCTGTTGATTCTATCTAGATGTATGTAAAACATGCAGGAGGGTGTGTTCTCGGTTGATGAGGACGACGAAGATGATGGTGAGGAGGAGGAGGACGACGACGACCTACCAAGCTGGTCCAACCTTGAGACCGTGAATTCTTGCCATCCATTGTACTTTGCAAGGATGATCGTAGAGGTACACGGTTGAAGTTTAGCATATGTCGGGCTTTATATTAGCATGTTTTGTCAGCAGCTGTACTCTTAACTAAATCATATTGTTCCCAGAAGACTGCAACCAAGTCTAACATAGATTGGTTGGACCGGCCACCTGCAAGCCTGGTTGTCGAGGGCCAGCTGAGACCTGCCTTTGCTGAGGAGAGCACCATGGTTGCCAAGCACATATCAAGTATAGCTGCTGCGAATGATAAATAAAATCAACCTTGCATTCAGCAGATGTCTGCATTTCATGAGAACCTGCGATTCTTACAGCAGGTTTCTGAATTCGTGGCAGGTGACGCGCCAAAGGAAGATAAAAAGGAGAGTGGTGCCACCTTTTTCAAGGTCGAGGTCCTCAGCATTGAGTTGATCACTGCATATGGAACAGAGGCATGCTTCTTTCATCTTGACTTGTCTGAATTTTCTGTGGCTTCTCTGCAATTCTAGCTGCACAATGCGAATTGTTATCAAACTGTAGTGCTGGTATTATCATGTATTTGTTGATCAAAGTTTAAATTGTCAAAATTTAGCCAAAGGTAAAGATTGAAGAATACCAAAAGGCTAAGCCGGACATTATCGCGCATTCTGCACCAAACGTAATATCGCGCCTGAGAGCCGGTGGAGACAAGATCACACAGGCTCTGAAATCTCTCTGCTGGAGGTGCAAGGCCATTCAAGTAGAGGTACAGCTTATAAAGATGGATTGGCAGCACCCTTTTAAGTTCAACATTGATGGAACTCAAACTAAAACATTGCCCATTTGCATTTTCACAGGAGGCAGCGGTCATCGGAGTGGACTGCCTTGGTTTTGACCTGAGAGTGTGCTCAGGAACTCAAGTGCAGACATTGAGATTTGCATTCCCTACGAAGGTCTGTCACGCTTGACATTTTATGAGCCTATTAATCTAATTATATTGGCATTGGTAACTAGTCATCACCAACACTTAAAATAAGAAAATTATGTGAATTCTGGAAAGAGCAACTTCAAAAAAATGATATTAACTGAAACAAGTTAATTGCATTGCATTATCTTGTGGTTATCATTTCTGAATCATTTGAACTGCAGGCCACTTCAGACTTCTCTGCAGAGAAGCAAATACACGAGCTTCTGTTTCCTAGGAATACACATCAAGAAGGGCAATCACCACAGGCCCGGCAGAAGTCCTGATGTAATTCCATCGATCGATGTAGTAACTTCATTCACATGGTAGGAAATTAATCTAGCAAAATAAATTCTTGGTCATGTCCATGAAAGTTATGGTATAACCTTCAAGCTTGCCATTGATATTGGTGTTTGGAGGCAATCACAAGTTTCAAGGTTGTTCTTAGGCACGTTCTCAAAGAAAAAGGGTTTGTTCTGAGATCATGGACCGGGAGAATTGGGATTTTAAATTTCAGAGTAAGCTTAGGGCATCTTTAACAGATTCCATATGACCTGTATCTTTCATCCTCCATCCCTAGTGTTAGGGTTGTTGGTTTCTCTGAAAAGAAGCGTTGATTTCGACTGATGTTAATTTATTGTAAGAGAAAAACATTGTCCTATGACTGAAAAGAAGCCAAAATTTTGACTGATAGAAGAAGAGAACGGCTATGTGAAAACCCTTAGTGCAAGTCAGGACTCAGCATAGACGATGCCAACAGAAACTCTCCTGAGAAAAAAAAAAGTCCCAAGTTATACCTGTCCCTGCATCGAAGCAAACAAACAAAAAAAAAAAAAACCCAGAAACTCACATGAAAGTCGGAAACAATTCTCAAGTCACACTTGTCGCTGCATCAGCTGAAAGCACGTCACAAGGGCTCTATCGCTGCATTTGGTCAGTGATTCTTAAACAAAGGATATTATACATGAACGGGATGGCAATACATAGGTAAGTATTTTCTGCTGAGTGCTGCCAACAGTAGCTACAGCTTGTCCAAGGAAGAGCAACTTTCTTTGAGTGAGCCATATTTATGCGCATAAGATATTTCCATAATAAAAACCTTGAAACTCCCATGTATGTCCGCAATGTAGTAGTCACCTGCTGCTCCCTCAAATGTGGTTACAAACTCCGTTATCAGCTCCGAGATTTCGTCAGGAGCATCCTCCTGAGCAAAGCAATGAAAATAATTGCATCATCATCGTCGTCGTCTTTGGTACTTTGGTAGAAACTTGACACCAAAAAGCATTTGTCCAAAGAAATTCCACCGAAATTAATGTGACACAAATTGGGGAAGGGCGATGTATGGGCAGATCAATCAGGTGTGTGGAGTTTGTGTTTGGAAATGTGTCGAATAGTGTCAGGCTCTTATAACCCGCCAGCTTCTCTATAAAAGGGAGATGGCTGCACTTGCAACTGTGTGAGAAGGAGAGGCAACACAAGTACACAACCACATCGCTATAGGCTCGCGGGGGTGCTAGCGGACCTTGGTCGGCGCCCGCAGGCGGCCAGTGCCGCGGTTTCGGAGAGAATCGAAGCGCCTATATATTAGCATCTCCCATGGATGTGGCGGATAAAGTTTGTTACCAAATCTCAAGTCTCCGGGGGGTGTGTGTGTGTGTGTTGTTGTTGTTTTTTTAAGTCTCCGGTGTGTTGACTGATCTTCTGTGAGGATTTGGTAACGAACGGTTAAGCTACACAGAGGCCAACCATGAAGAATAAAGATTACAACTAACAGTAAACTACTGTAAGTGTAAGAGTTAAGCATCAGACTGACCTGAGGCCATCGTCCACCGGAATGATAGATGAATTTGGCGTCTGGCAACGCAGCCGCAACCTTGTTTCCCTCGCTGATCCACCTGCTCGACCAAGTTCCCGACCACAGCACCATCATCGGCAGCTTCCTCACCTCATAGGAAGAATATCTCCACTCCGCCAGATCAAAGCCGCTGTGGTTCGTCGCTTTCCAGGCCTCAACCACCCTTGCCTGACCCTTCGCCAGCATCAACGCCCGGTGCGCTCCCGCATCCTCGGCTCCCATCCCCCGCGCGCAGCATCCGCCGCACCAGCCAGCGGAACAGAGGGGGCACGCGCAGCACGAGCGTGCCGAGCACGGACGCGTCCAGGATCGTGGCGGGGAACGCCGGCTCGGACGCGGTATTAGCGTCGATCAGCGTCACGCTCCGGACCGCCCGCGGGTTGGCCGCCGCGAACGCGGCACCGGCAGCGAGAGCCGAGTCATGGAGCACGAGGTGGAAGGGGGGCCCGGCGCCGGCGGCGCCCAGGCCCAGCACCTCCAAGGCGCGGGCGACGGCGGCGGCTGCCTGAGCGGGCGCGTACGGGGACGACGCTTGGGCGGAACCGGGGCTCATGATCCTATGGATGACGCTGGCGAGGCCGCCCGCGCGTGGCGCCGGCGAGAAGCCCTGGCCTGGGAGGTCGATGACCACGGCGAGGAGGCCGCGGTAGGCGAGGGACCTGTAGAGGCGGCGGAAGGAGAAGGCTCCCGTGGCGAGGCCGGGGAGGATCAGGACGCGGTGCGTGGGGGAGACGTCCTGGAGGTGGGAGGTCACCACGAAGACGTCCGGCGCGGGATCCAGGTTCAGCACGCCACAGACGATGACTTGGTACCGTGAAGGAAAAAGGCGGGGTAGGAGGAGCGCGAGGAGGAAGACGCAAACGGCGGGGTAGAAAAAGAAGGGCAGGGAGCTGGGTGGAGGTGGAGCTGGGTGGGGAGGCGCGCCTTCATCCGATGTCATGGCGCCGCCGCCGGTGGCTGCGGCGAGCGGATGTCGATCGTCCGCTAGCATTCTTGGCTTGGTTTTGTGCTTTTGGTCGCAGTGCGGCTGTTGGTGAGTGGAGTGGGTAGTCAGGAAGCAGCTATCATTATTGATAAGTCTCTTGTGCTTTGTTACCTTACTAGTATACGATATCAAGATTTAGGTAGCAGTGGATACAAGGACTCGAGACGCCAGAACTCGCCGCGCTCGCCGCCGCCGTCACCCTCAGGTGCGGTTTCAGAGAAGTGTCCAAGTTCGCGTCCTCCCTTCTCGCTCATCGATACATGAAGGAGCTGTGCTGCCTTCGACATGGGCCTCGCAGGGCCAAATGCTCACTTCACCCACTCCGGCCCGGCTAACTTCAAGTTGGGCTTCCTGGGCCGTGGCCTGCCGACCTTCAGGAAGCACATCGTCTTCACGAGCGCCAGTGGATGGTCGGGCGGACGACCGGACGGTGACATCCCTCACTCCTTGAGAACCGGCTTGTCCCCAAGCTGGTGCACGCGGGAACTGCTGTCGTAGCTGTTGACACTTCTTAGCGCAACCATCAGAGACAGGGTGTTAGGCTATCTCTGATAACGGCGCCAGAAGTGTCCCTGAGGGTATTTCTTATGTCTATTGGATAATTCCGCAAACGCACAGAATATACCGCTATAGCACTTTACCCGATAGTATTTCAAGGTATCGTTATTTATTTTTATCCCAAGAAAAGCGGTTACTAGGAATAATTAAAAAAATAGAGATCCTTAAATCTATAGCAACTTAGTATCAACTAGTGATAGGAGGATAAATCGATATATAGAGGAAAGGGTAATGACATCAAGACACGACAAGGATTTAGGATAACTAAAGATAACTAGTAGAGTATAGCTAGGTGAGAGGACAATGAGTGAGTAGAAGACTCCTATGACACTTACTTTACTTTTGTGAACTATCTTATCAAATGGATGAATTATACTAAGACAGCTATCTTACTTCCGGTGTGTAGGGGATAGGCGAGACAGTAGGGGATATGACCTCTACCTGAATCGGCTATTCTCTTATAGGAGCTTACCTTTTAAGAACTTGCCTAAAACACGCGGAGGGATACTAAGACTAGACAGAGCCGTCACCACCTACTAACACCAACAAACAATCCGTGTGACAAGCGGCATTTAAAGGCAAGATCTAGTCTAAACACCACGCTTACACTAAGCCTTACTACTCTAGTTGTGTACCAACAACTAAAGCACCCTATGACAGGCGATGAACTACACACGTGAGCTGGTTACAGGATCACTATCTAATATAACTCAACTATAAGTTAAGACAAAACACAACAATACTATAAAGGATAGTAATGTACTACATAAAAACTTAGTAAAGTAAAGTAAAGATAATATATTGATAAAGGTAAAGGTACAAGAGCTATACCAGACTCTCCAGCAGACGACTCCGGAGACTCCGAGCGTAGCTCGACTCGACTCTAACTCCCACACTAGACTAATACTACCACTACCACTAAAGAGTGGAGCTTCTCTTGTCTCTTGTGGCTCTTGTGTATCTTGGGTCTTCTGAAGAGGGTGATGGCTACCTCAATTTATAGGGGAGAGTTGAGGGGCGCCACGTCAGCGATCCGCGTGCTCCTTGCCTCTCCTCCCTTGGATGAACCGCCCTTTAACCGCCATAAGATGCACGGCCGTGGTGATTTCAGCACATGGGAAACATGCTGAGGGTCGGTAGAGGAAGTCGGTGGCCGGGCCCACCTGGGGTGGTTCGGTCGACCCCTATGATAGGTGGGGCCCGGCCAGGTGTGGTCCCCACCAGTCATAGAGTGTCCTCCTGTGCTGGTTCTGTCTTGATTATGTTATTTCATGCCTCAATCCGTGTGCCTTGAATGTCCACCATTGAATGGAAACACATGTTCATCTGATGGCTGAATTGAGTTGGGTGGAGTGTCCCACGGATCGTGCCATGTCACCGGAGCTAGGTGGGCCCCATGTAGGGTTCGGTCGACCCACACATGGGCCCACCTCGGGCTCTACTCTCTTCCATTTGATGTTGTATGCATTGTGTTGGAATGTGGTGGCCTGGGGCAACCAAACATGGTTCGCCCGAACCACATAAGGTGGCCCCTAGCTACTCACTTTTGCACTGTTTTGGTCTTCCCTGCATTCACAAACTTAAAAGTACAAGTGGAACTAGTTATTAATAAAATATGTTCATGTTATATTTATTCTCTCTTGAATCTGAGACCTGTTGACGGTATTTGAATGTGGAATTTTAGGGTATATCCACCGTCAACAGTAGCGGTGCTTCATCTTCCTAGGTTGCCAATGAAGGAGGAAGGTATGACCAGCGAACCAGGACTTGAGGCACCGTCATGTCCCCCTGACGCCAAAGACAACGATCGAGAATAGCTTGAGGCACCTGCAGGTCAGTATCATTGTCAGGTAAATCATGTACCTGTTCAGTCGATGGAACAGCCTTCTTGAGCTAGGATATATGAAAAACAGGATGTATGTGACAATGAGGTGGCAGCAACAGACGATAAGCCGAAGGACCAATGCGTTCAGTGATTTCAAATGGTCCGAAGAAACGGAAAACAAGCTTGTTGGATGAACAAGGAGCCAAAGATGTCTGCACATAAGGTTGAGCCTTGAGGTAAACTGAATCTCCAACATTGAAAACACGATGAGTCTGATGTTTGTCAGCTTGGGACTTCATTTTGGTTTGGGCTCTGATGAGATGATCTCCAGCAAGACACTGAATAAGTTCCCTGTCTTGGAGCCATTCACACAGATCAGGAGATTGACAAGTCTGGGAGATATCAATGCCAAAATGTCGAGGATCATGACTGTAAAGCACCTTGAAAGGCGTCAGGCCCAAAGACGAGTGAAATGAGGTGTTATACCAGTACTCGGCCAATGGAAGCCACTTGGACCATTTAGAAGGGCAGGCATGGACAAAACAGCGTAGATATGTCTCTAAGCACTGATTCACCCGCTCTGTTTGTCCGTCAGTCTGCGGATGGTAAGCGCTGCTCATTCGTAGGTCAATACCCAATAGCTTGAACAACTCTTGCCATACATTGCTCGTGAACACCTTGTCGCGATCCGAGATCATGGCTGTTGGTAGGCCGTGTAACTTAAACACGTTGTTCAGAAAGAGAACTGCAACTTGCAGGGCAGTGAATGGGTGAGAAAGAGGTAAAAAATTGAGCATATTTGGAGAATTTATCGACCACCACCAATATGCAATTATATGATGCTGACTTGGACAGTCCTTCAATAAAATCCAGTGTGATCATCTGCTAAGCACCGTGAGGTATAGGCAGTGGAGCTAATAGACCAGGGTAAGCAACTTGCTCGGTCTTGGCTTGCTGACAGATACTACATTGCTCCACAAAGTGTTGAACAGAATGTTTGAGTTTAGGCCAGACAAATGAATGTTTGACTCTTTTGTAAGTTGCCTCAAATCCGGAATGACCCCCATAGCACTCGAATGTAAGGCGGAGAGAATTTTGGACTGTAAGCTGGTATCATTACCGATCCAGATTCTGCCCTTGTATCTGATCAGTCCATCGTGGAGGCTGTAGTGGCCAATAGGTGAGGAAATAGCTAATTCAGTTAGGAGCTTGGAACATTGGGGGTCAGATGCATAAGCCTGTTGAATATCCTCCAACCAGAGAGGCTTAACAACTGAGACAACAGCCATATCAAAAGGAGGAGAAGAAGGCAGCCTGGATAAAGCATCAGCAACCTTGTTGTCAACGCCTTTTCTTATATATGATCTTGTAGGACATGCCCATGAGCTTAGTCAATGCCTTATGCTGCCAGGGAGTAGAAAGCTTTTGATCATCCAAGTGGGTCAAGCTCTTTTGGTCAGAAAGGATGACAAACGGTGATGTTTGTAAGTAGTGTCTCCAATGGTCGATAGCCATAAGTATTGCAAGGCATTCTTCTTCATAAGTTGATAGACCTTGAGCTTTGATGCCCAATGCTTTACTGACATATGTAATTGGATGACCCCGCTGTTGGAGCACAACGCCAATGCCAGTGGCAGATGCATCAGTCTCAATAATAAAGGGCGGGCAGGTCAAAATTAGGTAAGGCTAATACTGGAGCAGTGATTAAGGCCTTTTTAAGAGCTTGAAAAGAAGCTTCTGTGGCTGATGTCCAGGTGAAAAGCATGCCCTTTTTCAGCAGGTTGGTTAATGGTTTACTTATCATCCCAAGCTGTGGCACAAATCGTCGATAATAACCCACCATGACAAGAAAACTGCGAAGGTCCTTGACATTGGAAGGTTGAGGCCATTCCTGAATAGTGTGAATTTTAGTAGGGTCGGTGGCCACTCCGTGTTCACTGACAATATGGCCTAAATAACTCAACTGTCTCTTTGCAAAAAGTACACTTGGACAGTTTCACATGAAAGTCATTGTCATGGAGGAGTTGAAGGACTGCTTGGATGGTACAGAAATCGATCATGAAGCAGCGAATCAGTCAATGGGGCAAGAGGAGTAAGGCACTTGGGTGAATGCATCGCACCTGAAATAGGGGGTCGGCTCGGGGCGACGGTGTACACCGCCCCAAAGCCTCCCTTGTCGTGGTTTAACGACCCAGATGCCGCCCGTGGCGGGTGAAGCTCCAGATGAGCAGAGCTCGGCACCTTGATTTCTGAAGAGAAGTGGTCCTCCCGGATCGCCATGGTGAGCAATGATTGCGCGGCGGTGACGCCCGTGGAATCAGAGGTAGCAGTGGGCTTGACGGGGTCAGCCTGAAGAAGTTCGAGCACCTTGTCCACCTTCTTGCCCAGATCGATCACCGCATGTTCGAGCTTGTGGACGCGGTTGTCGACCTCCGGCTTCCAGGCGAGGAGCTCTGTCTTCACCGCTCGCATCTCAGACTTCATCTCGTTGAGCCCTTTGGTGTTCTCCGTCATCAGGGCCAGGAGTTTCCCCAGCTGTTCCTCGGGTGACACAGCAGCCATCTGGTGCCTCGTGAGGTAAGAGTGCGTTGCCAGAATTGGAGCTCGGCCAATGGCCGCGATGGAGAAAATGGGAAAAAAAATTGCGGTGGAAGATGGTGGAATCGGAGGCTCCGGCACCAAATGTTACCTTACTACAAGGACTCGAGACGCTGGTGCTCGCCGCTTGCCGTCACTCTAAGGTGCGGTTTCAGAGAAGTGTCCAAGTTCGCGTCCTCCCTTCTCGCTCATCGATACATGAAGGAGCTGTGCTGCCTTCGACATGGGCCTCGCAGGGCCAAATGCTCACTTCACCCACTCTGGCCCAGCTAACTTCAAGTTGGGCTTCCTGGGCCGTGGCCTACCGACCTTCAGAAGCACGTCATCTTCACGAGCGCCAATGGATGGTCGGGCAGACGACCGGGCGGTGACATGCTTGTGCGACTGATTAACCATACGCCTGACGGCAAAGATTTTCTAAGACCCTGTTTAGATGGTTTGAAAAAAAAAAGACCCTATTTAGATGAGTTTTAGATTTAGATTCATAAAAACTAGTTTTTGTTTTTAGTTTCTAAAATCTGAATTCTGAGCAAAAACTGATGGGGTGTTTGGATCTTTTAGTTTTCAAGAATATGACTTTATTTATTACTCTATGGGTCATAAAAAACTGACAAAAGTTAGGTATCAATAGCTTATTGGTTTTTAAAAATCTGATGAAAACTAGTACAAGAAACTAGGATGTTTGGATCCCACCCAGTTTTCAAAATCCAAATTGCTAATAACTGGCAAAAATTGAGGGGATCTAAACATGCCCTAAAGTAACATGTCTCCCGAACTGTCCAGTTTGGATGCTTAGGACAACTTTAATTAATGTATGTATACTAAGGTTGTGTTTAGATCCATATAGAAAGTAGTCGTGTGCTAATAATTATCTATTTGAGATCCAAATAGGTATAAATAGTGGACTAGATAATTGTTAGTTTTGAGCTATAGATAACAACTATGCCACTAGTTAAACCAAATCAGAAAATAAATATTAGCTAGATAACTATGAATTCAAAATACACCTGTGGCCCGAGGACCCTATGGGTTACACTGCTCCCTGCCTTACCTTATCCCTTCGAAGACACCTACAGACGAAATATCCCCATGAAGGCACGGATCCACCACTCCCAAAGGCCGTTGTTGTCCACGGCGTGCTCGCAAGCGCTTGCTTGAAAAGCCCTATGCCTAGTTTTGGTAATTGTAACAGAACCGTCTAAATCACATGGCCCACAGGCACCTGTCATTGTCACTAATGACCTCTGACAGCTGGGCCCGTGTCCCAGATGATCTAGAAGGCTCTGCCGAGCTACATAAGCACCCGTATTCTCCGACAGATCCTATTGCGAAGCCATTACATGATTATAACATTTCATAATAAAATACATCAGACTAAAAGCGCAGAAAGATTATAAAGTACCTAAATTACAATCCAGTTGTCCAAATAGAATTTAAGTACAGTTATTACAAACCATATTTAAAAGTTGGTAGCAGTGAGACAACAATACAACATACTTAGATAATTGATACACGAACCCTATCCACGGGTTCAACTTTACTCTTCCTCACTTCCTTCCTACACGATTGTCACACAACAGGGAGCCAGACAAACCTGCTGCTGTGGTTCTCCTGCAACAGGGGTTAACAAACCCTGAGTACTGGGGTACTTCGCAAGACTTACCCGACTAAGAAAAAGGAATGAGACTCAGAAATGCAGGCTAAGGGGAGTCAAGGTAAGGCTGTAGCAAGAGTCAAAGTATTTTGCAGAAAAAGCATTACTAATCCTGCTTTCAGTATTTTACTCAATATTCTTATAATTAACATCAATAGTTCTCAGTTCTTTCACATATATCCTTCAATTCCAATTACTTATTCATTCTCAAAAACATCCTACTTTCGAACCACTATTCAATGTAGGTGTGAGGATCAAGTCTCCATAACCGAGGAGCAACGACGATTCGAATCGATTAAGTACCCAGCTGGGAATCCCTAACCACACTGCATATGTAGCACCTAAGCTTTCATGTACCAACCCCATCTACCACGGCTTTTCTATCCGTGAACTGGTCCTGCGCCACCCTAGAGCACAGTACTCCTCTCGTCTCCAGGCACGCCGGCCACGAGAGTACACGCTACTCTCGCCATCATCTCCACTCCTAGTGCGTGGTTGTCGGTTCAAGCAATAGAGCCACCGGAGATAGGGCTTCCCGGAGTATGTGGCTAGTTGCAAAGTCTCAATCACAGCAGGCCAACAACGAACGGTCCCTAATACCTTTTCCGTTGGAAACCATGCATTGGGACTCTAACCCAAGTACACTGGTAATCATCCGGTTTTCACATCCCTTTTCCGCTGGCGACGATAAGTTGGAACTCCAACCCAAACATATGACCACCACCCGAAAAAACCCATCCCTGTTGATGACAATGGACTGGCCAAGTACACCGCCATCGACGAGGACAATACCCTTCCCTTTTAATGATTCATCCTTTGCATATCATCATAGTTTAAAATAGCATTTTTGCAAATCTAATGATTAAGCATGACTAAGCATTTTTAATACTTTAAACAAATCAGGTTCTTCGGTTATGATAAGTGGTCAAGGAAAGGTAATGCATCAATAGGTTATCACTCAACTCCTATTAACCTAATGCAATAGATTAACTCAAGTGATAAACATTTATAAATAACAAGGAGGGGTTAATGCACCGGGGCTTGCCTTGCATTGCAAAAAGAGTAGGATCGGGGTCGGTGCCACAAATGTCAAATCCCTGCACCAACTCCGGAGTAGGCTCCTCAGCAGTCACCTCAGTCTTCACCTCTTCGTTCACAGGCACTACACGTATGTAATGATGTATGCTTAATATGATGCAATCATGAAATGTCATGCAAAAACATGGAATACAAGAATCAATAATTAATAATACAAAAACTAGAGCACTACTTCTCTTCACATGCAAACTATAATAATTCTAGCCTAAGATGCCCTAGGTCATAAGTGTGTTTGACCTAGGACCACAATCAATCATAAAATCACACAAACCCTACGGCATTAACATTTAATTACCTTTTTAATTAACCTATTATCCTAATACTAATTAACCAGTAATTAAATTACTTCTAATTAAGCTCAAACTTTACCAACAGATAGGTCTTGCATCAAAACAGTACCAAAATAAATTTCATGATTTTTGGAGTTATAGACAATTAATTAAAATTACACCAAGTTGCATTTATTATTTAATCTACTAATTTTTAGATCCCCTAGAAGGTGCACAAAATATTTATTTAATATTTTTACTGCATTCTACCCCCAGAAGGCACGCCGGCCATGAGGGTACACACCCAGTGCGTGGTTGTCGGTTCAAGCAATAGAGCCACCGGAGATAGGGCTTCCCGGAGTATGTGGCTAGTTGCAAAGTCTCGATCACAGCAGGCCGACAATGAACGGTCCATAATTCTTTTTCCGTTGGAAACCATGCATTGGGACTCTAACCCAAGTACACTAGTGACCACCAAGTTTTCACATCCCTTTTTCGCTGGCGACGATAAGTTGGGACTCCAACCCAAACATATGACCACCAAACGGAAAACCCGTTTCCGTCGGTGACGATGGACTGATCAGCTGCACGGCCACCCAACGAGAACATTACCAATTCCATTTTTCATGAATTAATCAATAACATATATCACAATAGCTCAAAAATAGCATTTGTGCAAATCTAAATTATTCAAGCAAGGCTAAGCATTTTTCAAACATTTATTTTAAAATGGTTTCAAGATATTTCAGTGGTCAAGGTTGGTAATTGAAAGATCCTAGTATGGCTAGAGGGGGGTGAATAGCCTAAATAAAAATTCTACAAACCACTAAACAAGTAATTAGAACCATAAGAGGCTATAAATGCAATGCTAAGACAACCACTAACCTAGGCAAGCCACCTACACAATTCTAGTTAAACCTTAGTTCTAATCCACACAAAAGAGCTAGCAAAAGCTAAACAACTACACAACTACTCAAGACAAAAGAACAAGCTACTTTGCACAAATATAAGAAAGAGATGATCGTCGAATAAACCTTTGCCTTGTGAAGAAGCCAATCACCGGGACAATCAATAAGTCACTCACTCGAACGTGAGGAAATCAATAGAGACACCAAGATTTATCCCTAAGGTTCACATGCTTGCCAGCACGCTACGTCCTCGTTGTGTCGACTTCAACCGGTGGTTCGGTGGCTAATCGGTATCACACACCGAGCCTACACTAGGCGCCACAAGAACCTACCATGGAGGAAGTAACTCAAAGACACGAGCAATCCACTAGAGTTACCTTTGAGCACTCTGCTTAGGGAAGGCACAAGAACCCCTCACAATCGCCAGGTGTGAGCAAGCACAATCACCAAGCTCCTTCACACCTTCTTCTCCTCCAAGCCGTCTAGGGACACGGCAATGTCCCAAGAGAATAAGAACTAATCCAAGGCTTGCTCTCAAGTACTCTAGAATGCAAAACACAAGCAATGATGCACTTGAGGTTCACTCAATCTCACAAGGATGATCAAGATAATGAACTAGTAAGAGAGTGGGAGACTAGAATGCAACAAAATGTATGACAATGATCCAAGTGTGCTACCTGGTCACCAAGTGACCAGGGAGGGATTATAAATACTCCCAAGCCAACTCCTAGCCGTTACACTCTCTGAAACAGCCGTTAACCTCGTTTTTATACCGTCGGACCGACAGCGTTGGACCAAACGGCAGCGTCCGACGCTCGGATGAACGCCACGTGTCAACAGGTTTAAACGCCGTTCGTCCGATCTCAACGGTAACTGATTTCGCGCGTTTGACTACCGTCGGACTGGGGGCACTGGACTAATCTCCAGAGTCCGATGCCACACAGTCAGTTTCTCAGCACCGTCGGACTCTGCACGAAGAAGGCGTCGGACTAAAGATTTTACCCGTCCGACGCTTTCAGAGAGGTTCAGAATCGCTAAAACTGCGTCGGACTAAGCCTCAGCGTCCGACGCTCTCAGATTACGCCACGCGTCACACCTCGCTGCTCAGCATCGTCGGACTGGACATCTCAATGGTTCGACGCTCAGTAAAACGAGCGTCCGACGCTCGATATTTGCCGGAGCTAGGGTTAGGCGTCGGACTCTGGACAATAGTCCGACGATGCCCCTACTAACAGTCCGACGCTCATTTCTTCAGCGTTTTTCAAGTCTATTTCTCACCCCTTGCTTCTATGTGCTAACACTCAAGGTCTTCTACACTTATGCACAGTGTGTTAACATTTTGCAAACATTTTTCAAGGGTTTTCAAAGGGATTCTGTAGGTTGGTTAGATCAATGCATATGAGATGCAACCTAGAGCACTTGAAAGTAATTCAATAGCTTAGTTCTCCCCTTGATAGTCGGCTATCTATTCTAAATGTGATCACTCCCACTTGGAGTCTTGATCACTAAAACAAAAGCCCTATATGAATATACCTTAGCCTCTACCTTTCCTTCTTTAAGTCATTTTCTTTCTTCTTGATCATTTCATCTTGATCTTCACTTGAGCTCATGTCATCTTTCTCCATATCACTAATCTACTCTTGGCTATACACACTTAGCACTTAGATTAGTAACTTGGTTTCATCAATTACCAAAACCAAACTAGGGTCTTTCAGTAATGCATCAATTGGGTTATCAATCAACTCCTATAAACCTAATGCAGTAGATTAACTCAACCTATAAACATTTTGTAAATCACAAGCAAGGGGCTGAATGCATCGGGGCTTGCCTGTTGCTTGAAGTAGACAAAACCCAGAAGTCAACCACCGAGAAGGATCCACGTCCACCGAGTGAAGACCTTACTCGGGACACGCTTCAGATAATAATCACCGCGCGTTCACTACACAAAATAATAATGCAACACTTAACATGATGATATGTATGACATGATGCAGGACATGCACAAAATCACTGATCAGTAAAAAGTAAACTTAATTTGAAAGTTGAGTACAACTTTCCCTCACGATAAATTTGCAAACCAACGAAACTAATTACTATCGAGTATTAACTACTTTGCTTTATTGACCATCTTAGCAGTGGTTGAAAGCTCAACTAATTCTCCTATATTAATGGCCAGAACTCACTTAAATGACTCACAAAATCCTATTATCATATGTGTGTAACATAAACTACTAATGTTCTTAATTAACAAATGACTCACTTACTGAAGTTAATTTAAACATCTTAATTGATATGATTAGCATAAGTTTTAACAGGTTAAGAAGGTACCAAGGGTCAACACATGATAATGACCCAAGATTAACACACAATCCCAAATCACGCAATCCCTAAATTGATTAAGGTTTCTATTTATTTTATTAATCGATTTATAGAGTATTAAATAGTAATTACCTAAACTAATTCCATTTGGGCCCAAACTTCTCTTATAGGTAGCACTTAGCCTAAAATAGTACCAACATCCATTTGTGAATTTTGGATAGATATTGTGGCCTACATAAATACTAGAAGTTTCATCTATGTAATTAGGAATAAATCACTAATAATAAAACTTCATCCAAATGGGCCACAAATTTTTGTGGAGGTAGCCCATGACTCAAAACAGTGGCACAATAAATTTCATAATTTTTGGATTATTATTTTAGCCTATAAAGATCATAGAAGCTCTATTTTCTAATTAAACTAGGCATTTTTCATTCATACAGAAATTGATTACAATACATATATCATATTTTTCTCATGTTCAGTGCTATACATGGAAGCTATAAAACTTATTTCATAATTTTTGGAACTGTAAATTAATTACTACAAAAATCACAAACACTAGCACTATTTAGTATTTTCAAAAATTGGCAAATTCATTTACACCCTTCCTGAACCACTGGGCCGGCTTTTCAGCCCGAGCGCGGCCCAGTCCTCTCTTCCCCGCCCTCCCCTTCTCTCTTCGTTCTGTTGGGCTGGCCCAGCACAGGCCACGCGCGGCCCTGACGACCCCCTTCCTCTTCTTCCTCTAGGCCGAGCGAGCAGCTAGCTCGGTGACGCCGGCCGGCCGTTGGTCTCACCACCGGCGACCTTTCCGGCGACAACGTGAGTGCCAGCGCATGCACTAACATCCTACTGATGGATCTAGGTCACTGGTTGGCCGGTTTAACACCTCCGGCGAGCTCAACCGCAACCATGGCGGCCGCCCGGCGAGCCGCTCGTCGGTGATGCGCGTTTCGACCACACGAAGCCGCTATGAGCCTGACCAGCTACCTAGAGAGCATCCAGGAGCTCTCCACAACCTGATGTGCTCAGAAATTGAAGCGGAGACCGAACGGTGACAAGCGTTGACGGTGACGGACCTTGAACCGACGTGCGTCGGCAGCAAGAACCTCGTTCCGACGGCTCTGCAACTCCAAATGCGAAAACCACTAGCGCATTAGTTTCACCAGACCAACCCAAGGCTAGAACACACAACCTAGAGGGAAGGAGCTCACCGCAGGGCGCTGGTCACGCAAGAACCAGCCGCGGTGGCGCCTCCTCCAGCCGCGAGGAAGGAGAAGCCCGTCCGAGAGCTTCAGTTGACTAGAAGATGCAAATGTGTGCTCAGGAGGTGCGCAATGAGGTGTTGAAACTACGCGTGCAGGCAATTGGATGGAGATCACTCGAGCGCGGCCAATTTCGCTGCCGACCTAATGACACCGGCGATGACCGAGGGGAGAGGGAAAAAGGAGAGAGAGACGGTTGTCGTCTTTTAAGGGGTAGTGAAGGGTGGGTAAGAACAAGGCGGCTGCCCGGGTACCCCACGCGACCGCGGTACGGTGGCGACTGAGCCCTGGCCGGCCCCCGGCCTCGCCGGCGTGCGGCGCGCGCACGCGCGGCAGAGCGCTGAGAGGTGTAGGGGCCGAGCACTGTAGCTGTACCATGTCCTTTCCTGTGTTTTCTTCAAATCACTTTTTATTTTGTATAGTAACTGGAAAATTGCCCAAATATCAGTTGTAGTAATTCTCGTGATGAACAACTTTGGTTTTTGGGCCATTACAAAATTTTGAATGTATTTTGAGTAATTCAAAAAGGGGTAAAGGTGGGTTTTGAAATTTAATTCTAATACAGTCAAATTCTCAAGATTCTTCTAAACAACTCAAAATTCTGTAAAATTAAGAGTTGTTCTACTTGTTGAGCTCTACAACATTCATTAAGTGAGTTTTGTCAAATTCTTGACAATTTTTGAAATAGCATTTCAAATTTAAATTCTAAAACACTCATTACGGTTTAATTTGAAATTTCAATGCATAAGTTCAAAATCCCCAAATATAAAAGTTGTTCAACTTGAAAAGCCTTACAATTTTCATTAAAGGAGTTTTTCCAAATTCTTGATAGTTTTTGAAAGGGCATTTTAAATTTGAATAAACAAACACTAATTGGGGTTTAATTTAAATTTCCACCGGTAAACTTCAAAACCTCCAAAAATGAAAGTTGTCCCATTTTAAAAGTTCTATAATTTTTATTAAATCACTTTCATCAGATTTCTTTTATTTTTTAAAATTGAGTTTCAACTCTAAACTTTAAAACATGAATTGAGGTTTTATTTGAAATTATTTTTAATAACTTCAAAATTGCCTAAAATAGAATTTGCTCAACTTTTAAATATTTACAACTTTTGTTTAAGACCCAATACCTAATTCCTTTTAGTTTTTAAATTAGGGTTTCGGGTCCGACGTAGGGTTTATAAATTATTTTCTTTTTATTTTCTAATTGGATTTAGGTAATTATACACCACTACCAACATTTATAATAAAACACTTTAAATCACCTATGCACAACCGCATGTGAAAATAAAAATTATTTTAGTGATGCACAGTAATAATGAGTTTATGCGAGATGATTTGCATGCAATCATGATGACATGGTAGGTTTTTGTTATCGTAACACCAGGGGTGTTACAATAATTCTAGCCTAAGATGTCCTACGTCATAAGTGTGTTTGACCTAGGAGCACAATCAATCATAAAATCACACAAACCCTACGTCATTAACATTTAATTACCTTTTTAATTAACCTATTATCCTAATATTAATTAACCAGTAAATAAATTACTTCTAATTAAGCTCAAACTTCACCAATAGATAGGTCTTGCATCAAAATAGTACCAAAATAAATTTTATGATTTTTGGAATTATAGAGAATTAATTAAAATTACACCAAGTTGTATTTATAATTTAATCTACTAATTTTTAGATCCCCCAGAAGGTGCCCAAATATTTATTTAATATTTTTACTACATTGTATCCATTACAGAGAACATCCACAAAATTTTTCGTGATTTTCAGAGCCGTAATTTAATTCATACAAAAAAAATTAAATTGTAGCACTATTCCTTTTTAATATAAATCAGGAAATCAATTCAAATCCCTAGTAAAAAGAAAAACAGAGAGCACCCCGATGCGGCCCACTAACGCAGGCCGGCCCAGCACCCGCCCACACGCTGCCGTCTCACAGGGACGCTGACAGGCGGACCTTGCCTGTCAGCTCCTTCCCTAACCTCCTGCGCGCTAGTGCGTGCGCGCACCCGCGACGACCCGCTGCGGACCTCACCGCCGGCGATCCCAACGGCAAAACCAAATGCGTCACGGCGAAGTCTAGCACTAAGCAAACCAGCTAGCGCACTGAGCCCTAACTCTACGCGCCTCCGACGAGCCGAGCTCGTCCATGGCGGACACGGCGGCGCGGCAAACCCGTTCTGGCAATCGGAACGCGGTAGAGTTTAAGAAAAACACATGGGAAGTTCCGGAGGCTCACCACGACTTGATCTAGCTAGTTGGTTGGGGCTGTGGCGGTGCGAAGAGGTGAACTCGACAGCGGCGGCCGATGCGGCGGTGCGGACTTCACGATAAGGCATCCAGAACCCAAAATGAGGAACCGTGGGAACAAACGTTCACTGTAGTGAGCAAGACGCGCCGAGGCGGCTTGCGGCGGCACTCCGGCGAGAACCCGAGGAAGAAGAAAGTGGCGCCCGAGCGTTTCCAGCGACGAGAGAACGCACTGGAGGGCTCAAGAGGCGCGCTACGGAGTGGTGATGACGGTGGCGAGATGGAGAGGGTGGAGGTGGTCAGAGCACGATGAATTTGGCCGCAATCCGAGGCGAGCTCGTCGGTGACCGGTGGGAGAAGAACGCGAAAAGGGGCGGGACTCGTCGCCTCTTATGGGCAGGGGAAAGATGGATAAGGTTAAGGGTCGGTCCGGGGTCCCCCTGCATCGACCACGCGGCGGCGGACGGGGACTGGCTTGCCGGACGCACGGACGCAGGCAGGGGTAGGGGCCCCTGTACTGTAGCTATCAATCCTAGGTCAAACTCTATTCAATCCAATTATGCCCTATCTAATTTGAATCAGTGAAAGTGCCATATACAAAAGTTGTGGGAAATTTCGTGTATAACATTTTTGCTTTTTGAACCGTATTCAAATTCAGCCCAGATTTGAAAATATTCAAAAGGGGGTAAATCCCCAATTTAAAATTCAAACACAATTCAATTAAATTCTCTAAAATTTTCTATACAACTTGAAATTTTGTAAACATGAAAGCTGTTCACTTTTCTGAGCCCTACAACTCTTATTAAAGGTGTTTGGTCATATTCTTCATAATATTTGAAATGACATTTCAAATTCAAATTCCAACCCACTGTTTTGAGTTTAATTCAAATTTCCACTGTATAATTTCAAAATATCCAAAAATAGAAGTTGTTCCATTTTAAAAGATCTACAACTTTTATTAAGACATATTCACCAGATTCCTTATAGTTTTTTAATTAGGTTTTTGGGGCCAAATTAGGGCTTAAATTGAATTTCCCTTTTTATTTTATTTTTTATTCACAATCATAAGTTTAATTGCACAATCATTACTAAACAAAATCAAACCACTCTATGAGCCCTAAGCACAATCAGATGCATGCAAGTAATTTAAACATGATGACATGGCAGATTAATTAGTAATAATACCAGAGTTATTATAGTAATTGAGACAACTAGTGGACTAACCTTTTGCTAACAGTTTGTTTAAACTAGGTTAGGTTCACACCAAGATGGGAAGCAAGGCTTAAAGATGGATGAAGGGTGATCATTCAAAATAGAGCAAGATCTCACTTGGAAAAGAAGAAAGAAAAAAAAAATCCAAGTTGTGAAGGCAAAGGTGTAAATAGGATTTTATTTTGCCAACCATGATATAGTGAAGTGTGCGATCGAGTTTATGATAGATAGACGTACTATTAAGAATGGAACATTATGGTTAATTCGGTTATTCAAATGCCACTAGGTATATGCATTAGACCTACTGATGAGGTGATATCACGTCAAAAAACCTTCGAAAACCGTTTGTAAAAAATGGTAACTCTCTTGCACAAATGGTGCAATACCTATGGAGTTGGCACATTTGAGAAATAGGTTGAAAACCGAGCTAGAAACGTCTCTGGGTACCCTCGGATTACTCCTATAAGTACCATCGGAGTATAAGCTTCGTGGTAGATCATCCGATGCAGGGTATCGGATTAATCCTATGGGGGTGAAACCCTCTCTGGATCGGCTCTACGAGGCATAGCGTGCATTAGTCCGATGGTTGGCATATGGGCAGCATCAGACTAATAGGTTTCACTGTTCATGGGAGCGGTCCCATCTATCAGCACGCGGGAGAACAAAAAAAGGGCATCGGATTGGTTAATCATCAGAGTATTCCGATGGCTAATTGTGATCTGGAACCTTTCTGAAGTGCATCGGACTGGCAAACGCGTTAATCCGATGGTCATTAGATGTCCTGGATGGATGGCATGGATCATAAGCTGCACTAGGCGTTGCCTGCTCAAACTATACGACCAAAATTTGAAAGTACACTATAATCTATAAACTATACGACCTATGGAAGTTTGCAAATCGAGAGAAGTTATTCAACTACCTAATGAAAAATGACAGTCTGCAAAGAGTTCAAATGCGGAATTTGGAATAAAAATCAGTAGAGAAAGTTAAGAGTGACACCTTTCAGTTTAGATCCAATCAAATTCACCTTATCATATTCGGTAGGACTTTTACTGTAATGGCTGATTTATAGGCTTATTTGTTGTTAAAGAAAAATAATGTTCCATAAATGAAAAGTAAGACTGATTATTGCTGATAAGTTGCAGCGGACAAGCTGAGGCTGGCTTGTGGCCATCTCTCTTGTGACTCCAAGTGAACCATAGTTTAAATTATCAACATGTAGTCAAAGGTAAAGATTGAAGACTACCAAAAGGCTAAACCGGACATCATCGCGCATTCTGCCCCAAACGTTATATCGCGCTTGAGAGCTGGTGGAGACAATATCACACAGGCTCTGAAATCTCTCTACTGGAGGTGGAGGCCATTCAAGTAGAGGTACAGTTATCTCCAAATTGATTAAGAGAACCGTTCCAGGATTTCAACGCTGGACATTATGGAAGAGAAATTCACGATGTCTTCAAAGCTTTAATGCTGATAGTGATACACTGCCCGGTTATGTTTTTGCTGGAAGCTGCGGTGATCGGAGTGGACGGCCTTGGATTTGAGTGTGTTCAGGAACTCAAGTGCAGACATTGAGATTTCCTTTCCCTGGTGCTTCTTCGGTTCTTCTCAAACTCCTTATCAATGAAAATATTGATTCACTTACATCAGCGTCGATGATGAAACATCGATGCTTATATAAGTGGATTATTTGGATTCTGAGAATAAGAACTAAAATATATATGCTATTAACTGAAAGAAGGCACCTGCACTGCATTATGATGGCCTGAATCCTTTGAACCGCATGCAGGCTACTTCCAAGTTCGGAGTTCGCTGCAGAGAAGCAAATATATGAGCTACTGTTTCCTAGGAACACATATCAAGAAAGGCAATCGCCACAAGCACAACAAAAGTCACGATGTAATTCAGTGTGATGACTTTGATCATTTGGTAGGAAATCAGTTTAGCAAATAAACTCTTGGCCACGTTCACGAAGGTTATGGCATAATTTTCGAGCTCGGCAGTATGATTTCGATTTTTGGCATAATTCACGAGTCAAAAGAGAGCGACAGAAAAACAACCAATTCCATAGTTGCAGAGGCTCGGCCTCCGCGCCTGTTCTGGGACACTAAAAAGTTAAAGGGCAGAACAGGAATATATTCAACATTGTAGCTCACCAAGGTCTTCTTTGGAACATAGAAATTTCATGTGAAACAGTAGTCGCATGAATATTACTCAGAACACAGCTACCTCAATCAAAACAAAGCTAAACTGAATACATGCTACTATACTAGCATGTATGGACATGTTTGGTAAAAGCACAGACGCTAGAATGAGTTAGTAACAGGCCGTTTTACAATTCAAGCTCCTGGAACAAAAAATCTCAAGTTGCACTTGTCACTGTACCAACTAAAAGGTCTCAAATTGTCCAGGTTACATTTCCTCAACGATCCTCAAGAGTATATCCTACATGAACTTGATAGCTGCACTTCGTTAAGTGTTTCAAGCTGGCAGCAGGAACAAGGAGCTACCAACTTGTCAAAGGCAGAGAAAATTTGATCGAGCCATATGCATGCACATATATAAGGCAATTTCCGAAACTAGGATCTTGATCCTTCACCAAGGTCGTGAACTCATAGGGCATCATAGAACGGGCTACTCAATGTCACCACTTGCTGCTTCTTCAGCTGAGGTTACAAACTCGGTTATCAGCCCTGAAATTTCCTCAAAGGCATCAACCTGCGCAAAGCAACAAAAATAACAAGATCGACATCTCAGCTTTACTTAGTTATTATACTGGGGGATGCAAATACTAAATTAGCAATGCCTGCTTGAAAATGCAGTTGTGCCTAAGGACTAAGGTGTGACTTCTGAAGGAAAAAATGGAGATGCAATAAGAACATGGACAGTCAATTCAGTGAAAGGAATGAATTGGCTAAGTTGACCCAAAATTTAGGATTTGTTCGCTTGAGCTTAAAACCGCTTATTTTTCAGCCCTTCTACAGTATTTTCCTCTCACAAGAAATCAGCATCAGCGCTTATTTTCAGCGGTTTTCAGCTTTATAATAAGGTTCACAAAGCACAATGGCACCTATTCTTGGAATGATTGACATCTTTCGCTAATTATCACATGTAAAAGAACCAAGTTAAAGAAATTTCACTGACAAAATCCATAACAAGCTGGAAAAGTTGTGGAGTGCCCAATGTTGATCGTCTCCAAAATTTAGGAAATTTATTTGCAGTATAGCATTTTGTTCGAGCTCAATTGAAAGTTTGAAACTAAGCTCACTCTCTCCTTACGATGAAATTGAAAGTACATTAAAATCACCACACCAACCTGAGGCCATCGGCCGCCGGAATGGTAGACAAATTTGGCGTCAGGCAATGCAGCCGCCACTTTCTTCCCCTCATCGATCCACATGTCTGACCATGAACCCGACCAGAGCACCAGCATCGGCAGCCTCCTCACCTCCTCCGAAGAACCCCTCCACTCCCCAAGCTGAAAGCTGTGGTTCATCGCCTTCCATGCCTCAACCACCCCTTCTGCCTTCCCGTCCCCCCGCATCGCTGCTCGGTACGCCTCTGCCTCCTCGGGGCCAATCCCGCGGGCGCAGCACAGCCGCAGCAGGCCGCGGAACAGCGCCGGCACACGCAGCACCAGCCTCCCCAGCACGGGCACGTCGAAGACCGCGGCGGGGAACGCCGGCAGGGACGCGGCGGCGTCAAGCAGCGTCACGCTCCGGACGGCCCCCGGGTGGGCCGACGCGAACGCGGCCCCGGCCGCGAGCGCGGTGTCGTGGAGCACGAGGTGGACGGGGGCCACGCCGAGCGCCTCCGCGGCGCGCGCGACGGCCGCGGCCGCCGCGTCGGGCGCGTGCGGCGACGACCCCCGCGCCGGCGCGGCGGCTGACGCCTCCTCCTCCTGGTACGGGACCTCGCCGGTCTGCACGAGGTGCTCGAAGGCGTGGAAGATGCCGCGGTCCATGATCTCCCGGAGCGCGCTGGTCCGGGCGGGCGCGGGCGCGGCGGGCGGCGCCGGCGGGGAGAGACCCTGCCCGGGGAGGTCGAGCGCCGTGGCGTGGACGCCGCGGGAGGAGAGCGAGGACAGGACGCGGCGGAATGACAAGGACCCCGCAGCGAGACCCGGGAGGACGAGGACGCGGTGCGCGGGGGAGGAGCCGCCGCCGCCGCCGCCGCTGCCGGCGGGGCGGGAGGTCACGGCGAAGAGGCCCGGGGCGGGATCGAGCTTGAGGACGCGGCCTGCGGCGAGGTGTCCGCGGAGGAGGGGCGGGAGAGGCGCGGGAGAGGAGGGAGGCAGGACGTGGGGGAGGAGGAGGGCGAGGAGGGAGACGGCGGCGGCGAGGTAGAACCAGAAGGGGAGAGCGGACGCGAGGGAGAGGGGCCGGGGTGGCGGCGGCGGAGGAGGAGGAAATGGTCGGTGAGGCGCGCCTTCATCGGGCGCCGCCGCGTCGGTGACGGGGGGATCTGCCGCCGGCATTGCTGGGCTCGGTTTGCTCGCCGGCGGAGCGTGAGGATGGGAGAGTGGAGTGGGCACTGGAAAGTGTGAAAAGCTGCTCGGTGCTTGTTGGCTTGACCCGCTTGAGGAACGAAATTTCTCATCATACCTGCGCGTGCTGACTGCTGAGGCTGCCGGCCCCACTCTGTGCGAGTGTGCGACCCACCTGCAGTGAGAACTGGGCATTGGAAATTTGGAGCCTATTACCACATGACGATTAATTAATTAGGTTTAAAAGATTCGTCTCACGAATTAATTCACACTTACAATTTCGTTTTATAATTAGTTCTTGTCTAGCTATCCTAATTGATATGCAAACATCCAATGTAAGAGTAATTAAATTTTAGGAGTTAAATTCTTTTGTGAGAGGAAAAGAAAAATAGCTTTACCTATAAAGTTGTTTAAAAAAAGTGTTTGGCAAAAAAAAATCACAATAATTTTATACTCATGAAGCTATTGTGAGTTATATCAAACAGACCTTGAAACATAAAACTGTTTGTTTTGCTAGAGCATATGGAGATGGAACTCCTAAACGAGGCTTTAATATATCGACAAGTAAATTTTATATTCATTGATCGAGTTGGTCTCTCTTTTTTTAATGAACAATATGTACGTGATTACAGCAAAGAGCGTGTACTTCAAGAGCTTGTTTAGAGAATTTTCAGTGAAACTAATGTGCCAAGGTAAGTGTACCAATGATAACAGAGAAAACGTGTGTATAGAGGTGTTTAGATCCTCCTATTAGCAAGCACGTGGATTCACACACTCACCTACTAAAATAAATTAGCTAGCTAAAAAATAGCAGCCCCAAGATATCTTGGTGGCATTAAAGATAATTCAATATCGATGAAGAAAAATGCTGGCAATAGACTATCCCGCTATGGCGCTGTGGACATTCTTCTTTGGCCTTCCCGGCAACTAGACAGCAGATGAGCGAGCAGATGATACCACATCACAAAAGAGACGGCAACTTACAAAGCAGATCAGGAGCATTTAAGACATCGCAATTTGTCTGCCAAAGTTACAAATGGGCTGTTTCATACAGAGATACATGGTAACGTGAAACTAAAACACTAATTTCGTTCGGCGAATCGAACGCTACTTCATCCCAAAAGCAAACGACAGCTTAGGCCGCGACTTATTCTTGCCCAGCAGCTTCATCTGGTTTTGCCTCTGCTGCTCTTCCTCCATTTTTTTCCGCTTCATGGCCTCCTCTCTTTCTTTCTGAAGTCTCTCCAACTCCTGATACCGTTCTAGCTCTTTCTGCTGCTGTTCCATCGCTTCTTTCATCAATGCCTCTTCGGCTTTCTTTCGTTCTTCTTCAAGCTTTTTCTCTAGCTCCTCCCTCTCCTTTTTTTCTCGTTCCTGCAAGCACAAAACCTCAGTGAACAAATTATCGTGGCTGGTTCTTTGCATCATGTTCCAAGAACTCAATCCAGTAGCATGAACATTCCCGGTTCCATTTATTGATCAAAATCAAAGCGTCAAAATGAGTTCATTTTTTTCCCACACGTGCTGATGACAGGTAACAGAGAGAAAAAAACAGAAGCTTACCACTTTCAGCTTGGCTTCATTTAAAGCTGCCTCCTTTTCTTTCTCAATCTGGATTGCTACCTCCTCATGTATCCTTTTTCGCCCTTCCTCAATTCGACGTTGTATTTCATGCTTAATTTCATCACAATTCAGACTCTCCTCAACCTTCTTCCTAATAGCTTGCTCAACTCTTTTTGCCGTCTCCTCTTCTAATAGTCTCAGTTCAACTTCCTTTTGGCGCCTGCAGTTGATACAGCAAGTTAAAAAAAATGTACAACCTAAGGCAAGGCTTGACCAAAGCCGATTTTTTTATTCAAACTCTTCAAGGCCATAAAACCAGCAAAAACAGAGCACATGATTTAAAATCTAAAACACTATCTATGATCTATTATGCCTTTCATCAGCATAGTTGACTACAAGCTAATGCATTTCAGGCATACCTCTAGTTTGTTCCAGATCCAAAAACGAATTATCAAAACTGATCAAGAGTAGATAAAGGATCACCAATTGCATCATCAAATATAACAAGTGGAACTATAGCAGTAGCTTCCTTCGGAAAAGCCTGTAGAGAAGAATGTCAAGTAATTCGTGGCAGGTTTAGAGCTAATCATGAAGCATTTCAATATTCCAACTAAACCATATTCTTGCATGCTACTTACTACATGCCCAACCAAAATCAATGCTCAAGCTTCAACGCAATTATAGAATAAACAACCTACTACTAATTAGTGGAATGCAGAAGCAGGAATGATTTGTGGACAATTTATCCTGACAGGTTATCTCATACCACATGACATGACTCAAAAAGGATCAGAAATAAGCTTGCTTTTTTAAAAGTGCGCAGGAGAACTGTGGTCAGAAACAAACTAAAATCACTTTATTACATATTTAGTGCACAAAAAAAGTGAATTTCAATGACACCATGGTATATAATGAAAATTCAGCCCTTTTGGTTTCCTTACCTTCTAAAGATAACAATACAGTGCAAAGGTCAAACTAACTCAGACAGAGAAGTCCAACACACAGCAACTGAAGTGAAAAAAAAAAGAGCACTAATAAATAACGAACTAATACTAAAAATCTTTTAGTACTGAAACACAACTGAGGACAACATCTGTGTCAAAATAGTTAGCCTACATGGCAAAAAAAAAAAAAAAAAAAGTTGCAATCAATAAATTGGTAAAGCATCCCGACTTTATGCTCATTGTTAAGGAAGCTGAGCTATCACAGTTGGTAAAGCATGCAGATGTGTGCCCAACCCAGACCACCTTGTTTCCAGTCCTCATCAAGGCAAATTTGCCTATTTTCTTCTTTATTAACAAAATGCCACCTAGTTCCTCCTAGGCTGGTCTATTTTTTAAATAATCCTGGCAATAGCTTATCTCTCTGCTCAAATAAATAGTCAATACAAATCTTGCATAATTTTTTCTGTAACTTTGTGTTTGGAAAACACTCTTATGATGGTACATCTCACGTAGCATTCATGTTTTTTTACAATTTTTTTTCATGGTTTCTGGGGTGACGTGCACAATAGTTAATACCAACTGCTGTAGAATTTATGAAATGGTACTGGTAATATTTCACATGTACCCTTCTTTTATTTCTTGCATCAGCAAATTCTACCGAGGCAAGTTCACTGTTAAATGGTGGATGGTGGATTCAAAACCAATTTCCAGCAATAATATAAATGTTTTGAATCTCAACTTCTGGAACAAATGTTACATCACAGATATTAGTTCAACAAACTATAACCAAGTCCAAAACAAACTACAAGAGTACCTTTGAAAGTGTTCAAGGTAGGCAGTAAAAAGGGCATTACATTTCTTAGTAGATACCACATGGAAACTAAAAAGCCTTCTTGCTCAGAAACAATTTAAATTTGTAGACATAAAACTATAAAGAATTTTGTTGTACCCCGGACATTTTTTTTACATGAAAGTCATGTTGCACTGGCACTGTGTTAATCATAGATGATTTTTTGGGGTAGCTATGCCTAAAGCCGCAATTTCAAGGAATACAGAAGCTCCTACCATATTTAAACTTGCACCTTAAGACACAATCGTCTCATATAACCTAAGTTATTCACATCCAGCAGGAAGATTCTCAAATCACATGTACGTTTGTATTGCAAAATCCAAAAATAATATTGCACATATGTATTCAGGAAAACAGATGGTCAGCAGATTGTCAAATACAGCTGACCTTGTGATACATTCCAGTGCAAACAGTAACTAAATTTGTACACTTTAGTTGTTAGCATCACAGAAGAGTTGCGGAAACGGTGCAACAGTAAATAGTTGGGTCTGTAGAAGAAATAATGTAGACCACATAGCAAAGCAGATACTTCCCACCTTTTCTTTTCTTCTTCTAGCTTTTGTGTATCAATAGCATTCTTATTCTCTGCTAACCCAAGGTGGGAACTTTGAGATGCAGCGACTGGAGAGCTAGTGACACTCGGACTTCTCTTTTTTCTGTAACGTTTTTGTGATGGAGACGGACTCTTGCGTCTCCTAGGAGATGGTGAAAGGCTCTTGCGCCTTCTCAGGGAAGGCGAAGGGCTCCTCCTTCTGCAGTATGAAGATAGCACTGTAAGAATAAAATTAGGAGCATCACAGCAATAAATAACAAGGAATCACCATTAGCTCCTGAAGCCCTAAAACATGGGCATAAGCAGTTACCTCAGACACTGTTACAATAACCTTTGGGGTGGAGCATTCCACAGCAATACAGCACAGAGTAAAATCTTTGTAGATTCCATGCGTTTTACGAAAGCAACTCTTGTTAGTCTGTACAGGCAAGTAATGCAAAACATGGGCATAACTATATCTAAGATTCCTCTGCTGAAATATTCCATGCTGCATCAACTATATTCCTTTCAGAAGCATTCTTATTCTAACAGTAATGAAAAATAAACTGAAGCATATTTCCCCCCTTGGAAATCAGAAATCTTGACTGTTCCGATGAGTTGCGAAATTTGCACGTTTACATCAATCATAATTACTTTCAATATGATATAGCGCGATATACTACCACACTAGTACCCTCTAACAGTCACACAAACAAACAGTTGATAGATCCAATAATCATAAACAGAGCACTATGCCCCCATTTCCATCAAACAAGCTATGGTACAAAATTTCAACGAAGACGATCAGCATCGTCTCAATTTTGTTTTTACAGTACAAACCGAAAAAATATAAAAACGAAGACTCGCCAGATTTCTGTGGCGTGTGACGGGAGATGTGGTCACCTATACGAGGGGCGATAGGGGGACCTGCTACGGATGGGGCTAGGGCTTCGGTCCCTGCGCCCCCTCCGGCTGCGGTACCGCGCGGGGGACGGCGACCGCCGTCGCCGGCGCGGCGGAGACCGAGACCGAGACCGCGACCGCGACAGGTCGCGTGGCATCGTGCGCAAAGCGATCTAGAGCCTCGGCGGAGCCCAGACCGCCCGGATCTGGACGGAACCGGACGATCGGAGTCTTCGGAGAGGGGCGGAGTCTGGCAGGCTTGCTGGCTGAAAAGCGGGAGGAGGACGCAGGCCAGGTCAGGTGGAGTCGCCGCCGCCGCACGCTGGGAGCAGATGAGGTGGGGGAGGCTTCGCTGCTCACCGAATATATCGAGTGGCAAGTTGTTGTAATTAACCTGTAAGGCTAGGCCCAGATATGTAACAGTGGCCCTGTTCAGATGCAGTTGCAATTTGCAATTTGAAAAGAAATCTTTTCCAATAAGTGTCCATCATACTTAAATAGGCTTAAAAGATTCGTCTCGTGATTTAGGGCGCCGTCAACAGTGACAAGTCAGCTAGCTCATAGCAGTACACATCAGCAATAGTCCTACGTGGAAGAAAGAGAATCGTGAAAACTAAAATAGCTAGCGCCGAATCTTGAGATAGTCTCGCTCAGAAATCGAGAACGGATGAGCCAGCCTTAAGCGCTAGTGCTAGCTCTTCTCCCTCAGCTTGGATCAATTGCTCCCAACTGCACGCCGGTCTGTCTCCCTCAATTGCCCGCGCGCCGCCGCCTCACTCCCGCCCTGCATTCGCGCGCAAATCTCCTCAAGCCCGCCTGCTGCGCGCCAACAATCCGATTTCTCCTCCTTTGCGCGCGAAAAGGAAGGGCAATATATCTCCTTTCCCTCTATTTCCCTTCCACTTCTTGCTGCCCATATCTAGATCGAGCTTTGACCTTTGCCCAAATCAAATCCCTCCCGAGATGAGCTCCAGGTCCAAGCGGGAGATGGCTCCGTCGCCATCACCGTCGCCATCGACGTTTCAAGCTGGATCCGTGCCCCCTCCTTGGTGGCATGAAGTCGCACCTACTGCTTTTCCATCTGCTAGCAACGCCATGGCTCCTCCTGCATGGTGGACTGGATCTCTGCCACAGACAACTTCCTATGGTGTTGCGTCTCCAGATTGGTAAGTTCTCTAACTTTTTTTTCTCATCTTGGATTGATTGTTGTATAAGGTCGATTCATTAGTGATGATTTGTTGCTCGTCCTTTTCTTCCATACATTTTACAGTGGTACTGATTTGCGGCCGCCTGGTGGTTTTCTAAGCTTTTTTCAAAATGGTCAGCAACCAGTGATCCCACCCCATGTTCCGTTTGCAGCACCCTTGACTCCTACATGCGACAAGAGTATTCCAGCACCTAGTACTAAATCAGGCACTAAACGTGCTAGAAAATCAAGAGGCAAACCCCTAGATGATGGTGACGACGCTAGGTCTGCAAAGCGTCTTGTATGGGATGATGATGAGGATGTGCGACTGGTAAGAAAAAAACATGCCCTAACTGTCATCTTACTGTAATATGTTTGCATGGTTGTTCCTGTGTGCCTAATCCTATGTGCTAATTATAGGTGAATGCATGGTTGTTTCACTCCAACGATCCAATCAATGGGAATGCCAAGAAAAATGAGAGCTACTGGGGAGATGTAGTTGATTTGTACAACAGTACTACACCTCGTTCCCGGAAAAGAGAAATAAAAACTCTCAAAGATCGATGGCAAAGAATTAAGAGATGGACTGCATTTTTCTGTGCCTCTTGGACCAAGGCTAATTCAATTTATACTAGTGGACAGTCAGATAAGCAGTTGAAAGAGAAGGCTCTGCAATTTTATTTGGATGATTATCCTAAAGAAGGTCCATTTACAGTTATACATTGCTGGAAGATTCTTCGTAATGAACAAAAGTGGCTCGCAGTCTTGGAGGAACAAGAGCAATCAAACAAAAGGAGATTGGATGAAGAAGGTGAACTGAGGAGGATCACAAACACACCAGAAGAGGCTGCAGGAATTGAGCGCCCAATGGGAACTAGAGAAGAAAAAAACAATGCAATGGCAAAGGCAAATCCAAGGATGCCGATGCTAATTTTGAAGAAGAAATGAAGAAGTACATGGATATTCAATCTACAGCTACAAAACGACAAGAACGATTTTTAGAGGCCCAACAACGCATTTCTGATTCAAAGGTTGAAGCGGCAAAGTTTACAAGGGAGGCTGCTTTGCTAGAGTCATATCAGAAATTATGGAGCATGGATACTAGTGGCATGAGTGATGAAATGAAAGCTGAGCACACATTAGGCGTGAAGATTCTGAGGGAGAAGTTGGTTGGGAACGCTATTTGAGGTACTGCATTATCTACACTTCTTAGTATTTCTACATTCCAAATAATCATGTAGTCAGCTTGCAGTTTCAATGCATTTCAAATAATTATGTAGTCAGCTTGCAGTTTCAATGCATTTCAAATAATTATGTAGTCAGCTTGCAGTTTCTATACCTTCCTAATAACTATGCAGTATAAATGCACTGCAAACAATCATGCAGTTACGTAGTTGAACTCTGCTTCCTCTATATATTCTTGTGCACTGCTATTATATATTGCAGTCCAGCCGAACTCTGCTCCAACTCAGTTAAACTCTTGTTCCTTCTATCCTTTTTATACTACTATCTAAAATGTCAGATCACTCTGATGATTCCATAGATCCTAGTGATATGTGCTCTGTGGAAGAGTTCATGGCAGAGGAAAAAGTACTTGACTCTTTTGGTAAGCGTATGCTAGAGAGGATGAGGCCAAATTCCGATCTGGTCCATCTGTGTGGCGAAGTGCTCCAAGAAGGTACATCAACCGGAATCGTGAAGCGGCTCATGAACAACTAGTAGCAGATTACTTTGCTGAAGATCCTCTCTACTCTGATTCAATTTTTCGTAGAAGATTCCGGATGAGAAGGCATGTTTTTGTACGCATCGTGGACGCCCTAGGCAATTGGTCTCCCTATTTCACTCAGAGGGCAGATTGTACTAATCGCCTAGGGCTTTCACCATTGCAAAAGTGTACTGCAGCAATCCGTATGCTTGCATATGGGACTGCAGCTGACATGCTTGATGAGTACTTGAAGGTTGCAGAGACCACTGCACTGCAGTGCTTGGAAAACTTTGTGCAAGGGGTGGTGGAGGTATTTGGTGGTGAGTACTTGCGAAGCCCCACAGTTGAAGAAGTTGAGCATTTGCTGCAAGTTGGAGAATCTCGTGGATTCCCTGGAATGCTAGGAAGCATTGACTGCATGCATTGGCAGTGGGAAAATTGCCCAACAGCATGGAAGGGGCAATACACCACCGGTCGCTATGGAGTTCCAACCATGATCCTTGAAGCAGTGGCATCATATGACCTTCGCATTTGGCATGCATTTTTTGGTGTTGCTGGGTCGAATAATGACATCAATGTGCTCAACCAGTCTCCTCTATTTATTGAAGCGATAAAAGATGAAGCTCCCCGAGTTCAGTTCTCTGTGAACGGGAGGAATATAACACCGGGTATTATCTTGCCGATGGAATTTATCCTGAATGGGCAGCTCTAGTGAAGTCCATAAAGGCACCTCAACTAGAGAAGCACAAGGTGTATGCAAGGGAGCAGGAAGGGGCAAGGAAAGATGTGGAGCGTGCATTTGGGGTGCTGCAAGCTCGCTTCAACATTGTGCGTCGCCCAGCTAGATCATGGAGCCTCAAGATCATTAGAAATATCATGAGAGCTTGTGTTATTCTTCATAATATGATTGTGGAAGATGAGGGACCTGCAATGGCTGAACGTCCTATTGACTTGAATGATGTCCCAGGGGCATCAATTGTTCTTCCACCGGAAGTACAAACTGGCAGTAACAATCATCCATGCTTTGATGATGTGCGACGTAGAAATTCTGCTATCCGTTCTCAACCAATCCATACCCAACTAAAAGGGGACTTGATCGAACATATTTGGCAACGGTTTCAAAATAGAAAGAATAATAATTAGTCATTGTTCTTATCACATTTTCATGTAAGCTGTAGCATCATATATTCTTTTTAAATGCTTTGTTACATTATTGATCACCCTCATTTACAATTGGATCTATTTCTTTCAGGTGAATGTTGGCTGTTTGGTGACCAAGAGTGTGAGGCCTTGTATGGCCATCATGTTTGCTGGTTCATTTAGGATCATGGACCCTATACTTTTGATCTTTTTTCAGAAACTCATTGTTATCCTCAATTTGGTTTGAATCTCAGAGATAATACTATGAGTATTTGCTAGCAGTTCTGCTATTTTTTTTATTATCATATTGTATTCTTCTAGTATATTTCGTTCTGTTCAGATGAGCGTTTGCACACAAAAAACTACAAAGATGGGCCTGCAGTTGATCCTTACTCTAGGCACATGCGTACGAATATTAAATCACCATGAGCCAACATAAGAGCTAGTGTACAGGTTAGCTGGCTTTTAATGTGCTATCTCTTATCTGAGTTGGCAAACTATGAGCTAACTTGCTAGCTCAACTGTTGAGGGTGCCCTTATGTAACACCTCTGGTGTTACGGTTAATTAAAACCTGCCATGTCATCATGATTGCATGTAATTCATTCCGCATAAAACCATTGTTACTGTGCATCACTAAGATAATTTTTATTTTTCCTTGTGATTGTGTTTAGGTACCTTTGAGTGACTTTAGGGTTTAAAGATTTGTTTGTGTGTATGTCTCTAAATCCAAATAGAAAATAAAAAGGAAAACAATTAAAAACCCTAATCGGACCCGAAACCCTAAATCAAAAACTAAATAGAATCAAGTGTTAGGCCTTAAACAAAAGTTGTAAATCTTTAAAAGTTGAGCAACTTCTATTTTGGGCAATTTTGAAGTTATTAAAAATAATTTCAAATAAAATTTTAATTTAGGTTTTAAAGTTTAAACTTGAAATACGAATTCAAAAATTGGTAGGAATCTGATGATGGTCTTTTAATAAAAGTTTTATACCTTTCAAAATGGAACAACTTTAATGTTTAGAGATTTTAAATTTTACCAGTGGAAATTTAAATTTAAACCCAATTAGTGTTTGTTTAATTAAATTTAAAATGCCATTTCAAAAAATATCAAGAATTGGGGAAAACTAATTTAATGAAAGTTGTAAGGATTTTTAAGTTAAACAACTTTTGTATTTGGGAATTTTGAAGTTATATGGTGAGATTTCAAAATAAACCCTAAAGAGTGTTTTAGAATTTAAATTTGAAATGCTATTGCAAAGACTATGAAGAATATAATAAAACTCTTTTAATGAAAGTTGTAGAGATGGACAGATAGGACAACTTTTATTTTTGAATATTTTCATGTTATTGAGAAAATTTTAAAGAATTTTATTGAATTGCAAATCAATTTCAAATCCAAGTTTTTCCCCTTTTGAATAATTTCAAATATGAGCAGAATTTGGACATGGTTCAAAAACCAAAGTTGTTCAGAATTGAATTTTATACAACTTTTATTAAGGGCATTTTTCGAGTTACTAAATGAAATGAAGGGTAATTTTGGTTAAAAAAAGGGGAGCTTTGGACATGGCTACAGTACAGGGACCCCCCCTTCTTCCTCTGCGTTTGCAGCCGCCTGGCGCGCATGCCCGCGCCGCACGCCGGTGCCGCCCGGGCCCGGCCAGGACCTTGTCGCCGATGGCGTTGTGGTCATGGGGGCCCCGGGAACCCTATCGACCCCGTGCGTTCTCCCCTTTATAAAGCTGACACCGCCGTTTTCTCTCTATCTCCATTGCCGCCTCGGGAGAGCTCTCGGTCGCCGGCGAAGTTCATCGTGCCTCGGCAAACTCCACCTTCTCCAGCTTGTCACAACCCTCGCCACTTCTCTGCGCATTCGTAGAACCCACCCAATCGTCTTTTTGTCACCGTAATCGCCGGTGTGTCGGTTCTTTCCGAGGTCCGGTCGGAGCATCGCCGCGGTTCGTCCTCGCGTGGTCAGGCCACTGTGGTGTTTTTCTCTTTGAACTTCCTTTTGTTTCCTTGCCGCTTTGGCATGGCATTGCACGTCGGCTAGCCGGTTGATCATTTTCTTGATAGGCCAGTCTGGAACGCAGTTCTCAGCGTCAGAGCGTGCCGCCGTGTCCGCCGTCGATGTCTCCAGCGAGTTTGGGACCCTCTCCGCCCCAACCAGTGCAAGCATGAGGCCCGGGGTGAGCTACCGAACCTTTTAGAGCCATCCTTTTGAACTCTACCGTACCCGTTTCGTCGGAACGCGCGTGCGCCACCGTGCCGTTCACCGTCGGTCCGCCTTTGCCGCCCTGGAGCTTGCGCTCGAGCTCTCTGGTTGGGGATGGACCTCCAGACCTGTGCGGGTGGCGTTGGGGAGCGTGGTGGAGCTTCTGGCCCGCCGGTGCGGTCACCGGCGGCAGGCCGCCGCAGTAGCGCCGCCGCGCGCGTGCGTCCGCGCCTGCGTGAGGAGGAAGACGAAGGGGAAGAGGCCGGGTGGGCCTAGCTGGGCCGTAGGGGTCGGCCCAATGGCTCGGGTGGAGCCAGGGGAGTAGAGGAGTGGCTCGCGGGCTGGCCGGGCCAGTTGGGCCGTTTCAGGCCGATTCCGTTTTTTTTTTATTTATTTGCGGATAAAATTTTGTTTATTGAATTTTATTCCAAGGAACAGTGCTGAAGTTTGCTATTTTCATATGAATTAAATTACTGCAGGAAAAATTGTGAAAATATTTATGGTTACTCTATGTAATGAGTATTATTTAATAAAAATACTAAACAATGACTTTGAGTAGTTTTTGTACGAACCAAAAATCAGCATTTTAATTCATAAAAGCAAATGTGCTGAATTTTAGTAAATCACCTGTTAATCCAAAAATCATGCAATTTTATTTGGCACTGTTTTAGGTCAAGATCTGTCTGTTGGTAAAATTTAGGCTCAGTTGGGAATAATTAACTTTGTTAGTTAATTAATGTGGAATTATTTGATTAATAAATGAAGTGGAAACATTAGGGAATTAGGCTTTGTGTTATTTGGGATGGATTGCTGGCTCTTGGTCAAACCCCTGATGACCAAAGGTACCTTAATATGACACTTGTTATTAGTGACTCATGAGTGTTGGTTGAACCTTGCCAGAGTCATTAATCACTGTAAAATGGCTAATAAAGTAATTGTACCACCACCACCTTACTTAGTGAAAATCATCTTACAACTTTATTGCGAAGGAAAGTTGTACTCCATTTTCTAAATTACGTTTTCATTCATTAATTCATGATTTAGTATCATGACATACATATCATCATGTTAAGCACTGCAACATTATTTCGTGTAGTGAACGTGCGGTGATTATTATATGAAGCGTGTCCCGAGTAAGGTCTTCACTCGGTGGACGTGGATCCTTCTCGGTGATTGACCTCAGGGTTTCGTCTACTTCAAGCAACAGGCAAGCCCCGGTGCATTCAGCCCCTTCCTTGTGATTCACAGAACATTTATCACTTGAGTTAAATTATTGCATTAGGTTGATAGGAGTTGATTGTCACCTACTTGCTGCATTACCCACCTTGATATATTATCCCTTGAAACCTGTTTCAAAATAGAAACATTGAAAAATGTTTAGCCCTGCTTAAATAATGTAGATTTACATAAATGTTATTTTTGAGCTATTGTGATACACTATTCAATCATGAAAATGGGAATTGGCATTATTCTCGTTCGATGGCTGTGCACCTGATCAGTACACTATCATCGACGAGAAGGGTTTTTCCTGCTCGGTGATCGTGGCATTGGGTTAGAGTCCCAACAATTGTCGCCGACGGAAACGGGATTTGAAAACCGAAGGGACACTTGTACTTGGGTTAGAGTCCTAATGCATTGTCGCCAACGGAAAAAGAATTAGGGACCATTCGTTGTCGGCCTGCTGGATCGAGACTTTGCAACTAGCCACATACTACGGAAAGCCTCAGACTCCGGTGGCTCTACTGCTGGAACCGACAACCACGCACTGGGAGTGGAGAGATGGCGAGAGTAGCGTGTACCCTCGTGGCCGTCGTGCCTGGAGACTAGAGGGGTACTGTGCTCTCGGGTGGCGCAGGACCGGTTCCGGGGTACGAAAAGCCGTGGTAGGCGGGGTTGGCATATGCAAGCTTAAGTGCTACATATGCAGTGTGGATAGGGATCCCCAGCTGGGTATTAATCGATTCGAATCGTCGTTGCTCCTCGGTTATGGAGACTTGATCTTTCGACCATTCAGCGAAGAGTGGTTCGAAACTAGAATGTTTTTTTTTAATGGATGAAGTAAATGAAAGAATGTTGATATATGAGAAGGAACTTGGAGATATGGTTAATGATTAATAATATTATTGAGATAAAATACTGAAAATAGGATTAGCATTGCTTTTCTACAGAATCCTTTGACTCTTGTTAAGCCTTACCTTGACTCCCCTCAGCCTGCATTCCTGAGTCTCATTCCTTTTTCTTAGTCGGGTAAGTCTTGCAGGAGTACCCCATGTACTCAGGGTTTGTTAACTCCCTGTTGCAGGTGACTTAGATGTACAGCTCAGTGTGGGACCATGCCGGTCAATGGATCATGCATGGTTGAAAAAGAATATGATGTAACCCTTGGACAGGGTGTCTAGTTGTAAGATACTGCTCCACTACAAAACTCTGGTTTGGGATAATGTAATCTAAATTTGTAAATTACATTTCTGTAATACTTCCGCACTCTTTACTCTGGTTCGACTTATTTGTGTAAACTGTTGTAATACTTGTAAGGTCTTACAATGAGATCCTCGGGGAAAGTAGGGTTTTCTATGAGACCCAACGGGCCACTTAAGTCAAAAGGGAACTCGTGCAGACTAGTCAAAGGTCCTTAAGGACGATGACGGGGCACGTGGGCCCTATGATTAAGGTGGTTCCGTCACACCTTACATGCAAACTGCGCAAATATACAAAAATTTCATCTACATTTAATGGTTAATGTATGCGCCACAACATTCGATGTGATGGAAATCTTGAAATTTTAAAGTGTAACTAAACAGGGCCAGTATCTCTGCTAATATAAAAGACACCCATTAAAATTATTCTTCGGCCACATATATTCACCCCTAACAAAATTAAATCGTAGTCTATATCTCTATACATAACTTATTAAAGTCGGCTTATTTTTCTTTCTTGATCGATGAGGTAGTAGGTCCATGTATGTAGGGGTATAGGCCCGCATACCCGCACGACACTATATGGACCGCATCACCAAAAATGGTCCGGCCTAAAAGATGAAGGCGTGCGGCGCAAGACACTGCACCGCATGGTTATTATACTAACTTGGCTAGTTTACTTGTAGTCTTGTCCCTTTAGACTATATAAGGAGGGGCAGGGATCCAACATCTAAACAGATCCAATCATCGTCATACAGCAATACAATCCACAAGAACACATGATGTAGGGTATTACGCCTCGCGACGGTCTGAACCTGTATAAATCGTGTGTCCTACGCTCTCTGTGTTACGTTTGCTCGTCTCAGGCGCACCTTCACCGATCATCTACTACCGTGGACATACCCCTCGGTAGACTATCGATGAAATTCCGTCGACAATGTATCATTAATTTATTATATCGATAGATTGTTTTCTAGTTTTAATTATGCATATTTATTTTTATGTTAGATTTTTGCCTAACAACATTTATCATGTGGTCGAATAAGTTAGTTTAATGGGCTCTTGTCATCCTACTTGTCCAAGGGCCTTTAAAACTGTAGAGATGGCCCTAGGTGCACAACATGGAGGATGCTCGATGAGAGCTGATCTGCCCGTGGGATCGACCGCATCGAACGATAGAGAGGCTTGCTAGAGAAAAATTTAGATAGTCAGATTTGTTGGTCCAATAGAAGTAGGTAATAGGAGGAGAAATTTGTTGGACCAATTAGTTAGCCTGACAGGTAGCATATTCGAGTGCACGTTTTAACCTCTATACCCATTTTTGGGATAAGTAGGTTGTTTAACTAGCCTTTTAGAATTGCTCTAAGAGCATCTTCAAGAGAGCTTCCATCGGGTCAACTGTTGGCACATCCTGTTGACCATGCCACACGCATAAGCGACATAGGGCACTTTGACTAGTTTGCCATGCACATGTATGGATATAGCGAAAAATAAAACAAGGAGGACCGATGTGCAAGGACGACACTATAGGCATAGGGGCTCATCTTTTTTGTTTTTTGTTTTTCTCGTCTCTCTCCTCTCGGCTCTTCTGTAGGTGGCATGTGTGCCACCTACGATACTTGTAACCAGTACTTCCCTTGAGGTATAAAAGGAAAGGTGGAGCGCTCCATGCAGAGCACAGAACAACCATCACATTACTTAGAGCTTCTTGCTCTCTCGCTCGTTTGTAACCTTTACCGTAAACAAAAATGTTGTTAGCGCCACTTAAGACCGGATTAGGGATGTTTTGCATGTAGTAGTATAAATCCTTGTGTCCTATTCGCACACCATCAACCATAAACGTGCATCACAAGTTTACTGTCCAGTGTTAGCTCAAAACACCGATAGTATTTGGAGAGCCATTCTCATTATCTATTTTTCCTAGCGAGAAATTCTACATTGGCTAAGCAATTTTAGAGAGTATTTTCTAATAAATAAATAGTTTTCTTTTGAGGGTGATAAATAATTAGTTGTAGTTGCTCTATATGCCGGGTGGGCGTTGCTCGCGAGAAGCAAAAGACAACCGGGCCCCCAATCCCAGCGCGATATATAACCGCCCGGTCCGGCTCAGCCCAGACCCATGTGAGTCGCCCAACCCGGCTCGGCCCAACTTGACCGCCAGTACCTCAAGATCACCCGGTACCGGCAGCTGTTCCTGTTCGCGTGTTTCTTCTGCGACGGGACTGAAAACTGCATCAGTAGCAGACGGAGGCGCCCACGAGGAGCGACGGGGCCAGCTGCAGCAGCGGCGCCCAGCACCGGCACGGCACATCATGGGCGCCGACGACGACGCGGCAGCCACCGCCGTGGCGGCGCGAGAGAGGGAGGAGGAGATCGAGAAGGCCATGCGCGCCCGCGTCGCGGACTTCAAGAAGCAGGCCGAGTGAGCACGCTCTCCCTCCCCTTCCTCCAACTTCTGGTGCTGGCGTGGCCGCCCGCCCTGCCCCTCGTCTAGGGTTTGCGCGCTATAAGGTTCAGGTCTGTGGCTGCTGGCTGCTGCAGGCGTCTGGAATTGGGGCGCTTCTCGCGGTCCCCGTTGGTCTGCCGTTGCTTGCTGCGGAGGGTCGTGCACTGCGGGAGGGTTTGGGGAGGTAGTGGGGCGAGCTCGGGGGTAGGGTTTCTACTTCTGCCGTTCTGGTAGGAGATGAAGGCAAGCGGAGATGATGAGTCCTGAACCATGGTCTTCAGAACGGGTGGCGCACGTCGCAGCGGCAGCTGGCAGCTCCTAGGGTTTTAGAGGTAAAGGGGAAATGGAAATTCGGGATGTCAACTGTCAAGAGGCAACTGAATCTGTAAGCAGCACTTAGACGGCGGCGATCTCTTCTTACCGGATTCTTTCATGATCTGATGGCAGTCAGATGATAGGTCGTTTTCCTGTGGCGCGAAGCCGTTTTCCGTTTTTGTTGTTATATTCTTCCAATTAATTGTCTCCTGTATTTTGTCGTTTCGGTGGTTTAACTTTACTGCCCCTTTTAAGCTGTGCTTACTTATGTATAAGGTCTTGCCTGTTGTAATCCCAAATATGCCGTGATTGAGAAGTTATCCTGTTTTCCGGTAGAAAACGACGTCAGATTTTCCCCTTTTGTTGTCAATTCATGTTGATTTCTACCATTTTACCCCAAATTCTGCATCTGCGATTTGGTTCATAGGGAGCTATATCAAACTCTCAAAAAGCACTAGGCGCTAGGCATGAGTTCCGTGACCAAGATAAACAATTAGTCAAACTTTCATACACATTTGAAGTCTTAAATTGCTCTAGGCAGAATAATACCTAGATACTAGCACCGGCGCCACCATCTAAAACAGAGGTTGTTGTTGTTTTGTGTGGGCTGATAATTGCTTGGTGTAGTACCTTGGCACGTAACTCTTGATGAGTGCTTGGCTTGTTGGCCATGCTGTATCCTAATGTGAAACTGTGCCGCTCATATGTGAATCTATGCAAGAATAAGTGAAGGCTGATATCATATTCTTCTTTCTTTACAACTAGCCCATTGCCAATGTTTTACTATGGGAGGATTAATTGAAATTTTTATACCATCTTTGAACAAATCGTAAGTATTTATATTTAACAAGTGTCATATATGGAAATGTGCCTTTCATGAAAGGCCTTCTTTTCACGGTATATGTACAGTTTTTAAAAATTCAATTGCTGTAACCAAAGTACATTATAAAAAGGTCCTACAAAAACATGACTTTTTTTTTGCAAAAAGGCAGAATGTGTGCCTTTTAAAGTTTTCATAACAGGATAGTTTATAAACTTCCACTATCTTAATCCAAAGGTGTGTACGTGGGTCAGATCTGATGTGTTTTTTTTTTGGGGGGTGGGGAGGTGGGGAGGGGAGGATCCGATGGTTATAGTTTTAGAGGTGACATGGCTTAATGTTGATTCTGTACAATTGTACTAGAATTGAACTTCCAAATTAGAGAAAGATATGGCTTTGAACTTTTCCAGCTTTAGCAAGATGAATGTTATACTTACACGAGCAATTTTCTTTTTCAGCTCCTTGACCCTTGAAGGCGTTAGGAGAGCACTGGAAAAGGACCTGGGTTTGGAGATATATTCACTTGATGCACATAAAAAGTTCATAAAGCAATGCGTAGACAAGGTACATTCAGTGTTTCACAGAGCTATCATTTTAAAAGTGTCGCTATGGTTCTGCACATACTCCCTCCATGTTGTAAATAGAAGTCGTTTTGGAAAAGGTCTTGGTCAAACATTGGGAATATAAATCATGAATAACTTTTAAATTATTGAGTTTGGAAATATGAAAACTATATAAATATATTTGTCTTCAAATATAATTTCATAAAAGTATACATGTATCACTTTTCAGTAAGTATTTTTATAGAAATATGAAGTCAAAATCATGTTTTGGAGACCATGTCGTTGTCCTAAACGACTTCTATTTGCAACATGGAGGGAGTACAACTTTCCATACTCTTTAGTTGGGTTTCCTCTTTTTTACAAAGGGGGAGAAACTAGAATTGTGCACTGTGCATACTGGTTACTTCTACAGATTTATCAAATTTTGTTGCTAACAAGATGAAAATATTCATCCCTTTGGGGAAAAAAAAAGATGAAAATATACTGACAAAATTTGTTGGGGCTTAATGTTCAAGATATTCATTCATTCATTTTTTAGTTTTTAGTATAGCTTCTGCATAGAACCAGATGAATTTAGAAGTAGATAATATAGTTTACTACGCCCCTGTTTTTGACAATGTTTGTCCTAAGTCCTAACTGACCATGAGCATGTACGAAGTGTTTCAGGTTTTTATCCTACTGCAGTACTGCTAACAACAAAAATGCAAAATATATTAAACCCATCTGTTTTCCTTTTAATAACTATGCAACAGACCATTACCTACGAACATGCATAGGATGGTGCTCTCAGACATTATGTTCTGCACATTCAAAAGTAAGGGGAAGGTGATGGAATGATTGATAGCTGTTATATTTATTAAATACCTAATGCTATTTATTATCTTAAATATCAGAATCTTGTTTTACATTTAAAATCAGTATTCAGGAGGGTTCGACGCCGTCTCCCTGCATATTTGCAGGGGTAAGGCTAGCCTCGGTTAAACCCTTCCCCAGAACCCCACTCAAGTGGGAGCCGCCTGGCATTGGGTCTGCCCTTTATTCAGGAGTTTGAATATTCATGATATTGTTATATATAAACTAGGACTAAGGTTCTTTTGATATATCTATATTTGAAACAGTGGAAATTTTACTTGTATAGATAATTTGTTCCCTGGGTTTCTAGTCTGTAAATTCATTACATTTAATGATGCGGTGTTCAATGAGATCACTCCTAGAGTGGATAGAACCTTCCTACTGGCGCAGGGGGAATCTGAACTCTGGATGCTTGCAGGTGCGAAAGTCTTGGTTCCATGGTCGCTACTAGGCCTAGTTGGTCTAGTTGGGACTTGGCCTAGTTGGTCGTAACATATCTATCTTTGGTGCAAATGTAAAAGTGTAGCCAGGTGATCACGGGCAAGTAGTGTAGGCGTGTGTGTGTGCACCCATGTACACTGTGTATGGCTATTTTGGCCTAACTCTTCTTCCCTTAATGCAATGATATGCAGTCCTCCTGCATATTCGAGATTAAATATCTGATATTATGTGCAACTTTTATTCCCAGCTGGAACATCTTGCCTTGTGTTTTGGTAGATCCAGTCAATCTTTCTTTCTTTCTTTCTTAGAATTGCTTTCTGTGATAGCTAACTTTTGCCCTTTTTTTTTCTTGGCCAAGTATTATACCAGGTTTTTGCTGAATCTGATGATGAAAATGCAAATGGTAATTTATCTGAGGATCCTGATGCTAAAGATGATCATTTATCCAAAGAAGGGACAGATGTTTCTAAACCAATGCCTGTTTCAAACAAAACGTTCTCCAATGCCGATGTCATAACATCCAGCAGGACAGAAAAGGATCCTGAAGGAGAAAAGGATCAAACGTCGAGCAATGAAATTAGTGAAGAAGTGATAAAAGAAGCCATTGAAAAAAAAGCGTCTTATTTTAGAAACAACTCTGAGTATGTGACCTCAACTTCTTGTTATTTTTATAATTATCGCAAGTTCATACTTATCTTCATGGTTGCCATGTGTTAGTTTGTTTAACTTCTCAACCTTTGCACATTAATATATATATGAGGCATGGGGACAAGAAAATGACATTATCAGATAACCATTGAAAGTACTGTTATGCTATATTTCCTTTAGTACTATGAAGAAACTAACGATCAATTTTGCATCTTGGAGGCAATGAAAAATAGGCAACTGCCAGTATTTGGTGGTCAGAGTATTTTCTAGTCCGCCTATGGTGGGGCACCTATGGTGCCCTAGCATATGGTGCTCTAGCTTATGGTGGGGCGCATATGGTGCCTTGGCATAGCAGATCCCAAGCCCTGGCAAAGGAGGAGGGTTGTGTTAGGCTTGGCGAGCCAATGTAAAAACCTAGCTACTCTTATGGAAATGAAACCCAAAAGATTTTCGTTGGGGCGTAACCCTCTTAGCGACGCGCCATGCCGGAACCCGGGTATGGTGTTAAATATGCAAGGGTTGGGTCGTCACCCCCGTGACGCGCCGTGTCGTGATCTGGGCGCGGTGTCAAGTAAGCAAAGATCGGGTCGTCGCATCCTTAGTGGCACGCCACATCGGCGCCCGGGTGTGGTGAAAAATGAGCAAGGGTCTTCGCACTTTCCTCGACGGGTGCGAAGGGTAATGAAGTTAGCCGAGCCAACTAGGATTCGTCTAGGTAGTTGGAACGTAGGGTCCCTAACGGGTAAGCTACGAGAGCTAGTTGATGCAGCAATTAGGAGGCGTGTAAATATCCTGTGCGTCCAAGAGACTAGATGGATGGGCCAGAAGGCGAAAGAGGTGGAGGGTACTGGCTTCAAGCTTTGGTACTTGGGCTCATCATCGGGTAGGAATGGTGTAGGCATCTTGATCGATAGAAGCCTAAAGGATGGAGTCGTGGAGGTTAGGAGGCAAGGCGATCGGATTATCCTAGTCCGGCTGATAGTTGGAGATTCGGCTTTGAATGTGATCAGTGCCTATGCCCCTTAGGTAGGTCTTGGGGAGAGCACCAAGGAACAGTTTTGGGAAGACCTGGATAGCATGGTTAGTACCGTGCCTATCAGCGAGAAACTCGTCATTGGAGGAGACCTCAACGGCCATGTGGGCATGACTAATGTAGGGTTCGAGTGAGTGCATGGGGGCTTTGGGTATGGTAGTAGGAACGAAGAGGGGGAGGATGTGTTGAACTTCGCGTTGGCCTACGACTTGGTGATAGCGAATACCTTCTTTAGGAAGAGGGAATCCCATCTAGTGACCTTCCATAGTGGACAACACTCGAGCCAAATCGACTTAATCCTTGCAAGGAGGGAGGATAGGCGTGCTTGCTTAGATTGTAAGGTGATACCTGGGGAGTGTGTTGTCCCTCAACACAAGCTGGTGGTGGCGGACTTTCGGTTTCGGATACGGGTCCCCCGGGTCAAACGCGCCAAGATTGTGAGAACGAAGTGGTGGAAGCTTAGAGGGGAAGCGGCGCAAACGTTTAAGGAGAGGATGCTAGACGAGGGGCCCTGGGAAGAAGGAGAAGATGCAGATGACATGTGGCTAAAGATGGCAACATGTGTTCGGAAGGTGGCTTCAGAAGTGCTTGGCGTGAGCAAGGGGGTAAACAAGAAGCAAAAGACACCTGGTGGTGGAATGACGAGGTGCAAAGGGATATTAAGGAGAAGAAAGAGTGTTTCAAGCGCCTCCACCTGGACCACAGTGCAGCCAACGTCGAGGGCTATAAAACAGCGAAGAGGGTTGCAAAGCGAGCTGTAAGTGTAGCAAAGGGCCAGGCTTTTGATGACCTTTATCAACGGCTAAGCACGAGGGAAGGGGAGAAGGACATTTATAGGATGGCTAGGATCCGAGAGAGGAAGACAAGGGACATCAACCAAATCAAATGCATCAAGGATGGGACAGATCGACTACTGGTGAAGGATGAGGAGATCAAGAACAGATGGCGAGAGTACTTCGACAAGTTGTTTAATGGGGAGAATGAGGGTCCTACCCTTGAGTTGGATGACCCATTTGATGATACCAACAGACGCTTTGTGAGGAGATTTCAGGAAGCAGAGATCAAGGAGGCTTTGAAGAGGATGAAGAGAGGTAAAGCGATGGGCCCCGATGGTATCCCTATTGAGGTGTGGAGGTGCCTAGGTGCCAGAGCGACAGTATGGTTAACTAAGTTTTTTAACCTTATCTTTCGGTCCAACAAGATGCCCGAAGAATGGAGGAGAAGCATATTAGTACCGATCTTCAAGAACAAGGGGGATGTTCAAAGTTGTACTAACTATCGTGGGATCAAGCTGATGAGCCATACGATGAAGCTCTGGGAAAGGGTTATCGAACATCGCTTAAGAAGAGTGACATGTGTGACCCAAAACCAGTTTGGGTTCATGCCTGGAAGGTCGACCATGGAGGCGATTTTCTTAATACGTCAGTTGATGGAGAGATACAGGGAGCAGAAGAAGGACTTGCACTTGGTCTTTATTGACCTCGAGAAGGCGTATGACAAAGTACCAAGAAACGTCATGTGGTGGGCATTGGAAAAGCACAAGGCCCCAGCTAAGTACATTACCCTCATCAAGGATATGTACAAGGACGCGATGACGTGTGTACGAACATGTGATGGCGACACTAGTGACTTCCCAATTAAAGTAGGGCTACATCAGGGGTCAGCATTGAGGCCTTATCTATTTGCTTTGGTGATGGATGAGGTCACAAGGGACATACAAGGTGATATCCCTTGGTGTATGCTCTTCGCTGATGATGTGGTGCTAGTTGACGAGAGTAGGGCAGGGGTTGATAGTAAGTTAGAGCTGTGGAGGCACACATTAGAGTCGAAAGGATTCAGACTTAGTAGGACCAAGACCGAGTACATGATGTGTAGTTTCAGCGCGGCTAGACATGAGGATGGTGACGTTAGCCTCGATGGACAAGTGGTGGCCAAGAGGGATACCTTCCGGTATCTAGGATCGATGCTTCAAAAGGACGGCGACATTGATGAAGATGTTAGGCATAGAATTTCAGCCGGTTGGCTGAAATGGTGTCAAGCTTCTGGCGTCCTCTGTGACAAGAGGGTGTCACAAAAACTAAAAGGTAAGTTTTATAGGACAGCGATTCGCCCGGCGATGCTATACAGTGCTGAATGCTGGCCTACAAAAAGACGACATGTCCAACAACTGAGTGTAGCAGAGATGCGTATGCTACGTTGGTTTTGTGGGCACACAAGAAGGGATAGAATCCGGAACGAGGACATTCGGGAGAGGGTCGGGGTGGCACCAATTGAGGAAAAACTGATTCAGCATCGGTTGAGATGGTTTGGACATGTCTAACGAAGGCCTCCCGATGCGCCGGTGCGCAGCGGGGTTCTAAAGCGGGTCGACGATGTTAAGAGAGGTAGAGGTCGGCCTAAACTGACTTGGGACAAGTCGGTTAAGAGAGACCTTAAAGAGTGGAATATCTCCAAGGAATTAGCTATGGATAGGAGCGCCTGGAGGTTAGCAATCAGTGTGCCTGAACCGTGACCTTTGCTTCATTTTCTGTTTATCCCTAACTCTACCTTTCGTCTTGTGTCCGTTTTGTGTTTCTCTAATCTTGGTCTCTTGTGGGTTTCATCTCTAGCCTACCCCAACTCGCTTGGGACAAAAGGCTTATGTTGTTGTTGTTGATATACTGCATAATACTTGGAGAGTTGGCAAGGGTGTTATTAGGATACATGTTGGGTTTATCTTGTTTTGTTGAATATTGTTTTTCCTAGAACATGTTTACTTGTTTCGTGTTATGTTTTACTCATTTTGGTTTGGACACTGCACTCTGGACTACAAAAATATTGCTGATGAAACAGAGGAGAGCATGTTGTGATGTTTTGGGCGTGTCCATTGTCCCTTTTTGATACTCAATGTCCTTTTTACCTTCGTTTTGTGCATTTCATTATTCAGCTGTTTTCACAAAATGAAATAAATGCAATGCAGTACTCTTACTTTACAAGGAGTTCGACGTACTTTGGAAGAAGATCTCAAGCTTCAGAAGAAAGCTTTGGATGCCTATAAGAACTTCATTACTACAGAATTAGACAAGGTCAGTTTACTACACGCATGAGTAAAATGTACTATTTCTTTAAATGTATATGCTTTTACCTCTTTTTTGCATGATTAATTTGTTGTTATGAATGGGTTCTGTTGCTTTTCTTTATCTTTGTGGCAGGTTCTGCAAGAACCTGCAAATGGGACAAAGAAAAAAAGTAAAAAAGGATCTTCCAAGGATACTGACCAAATAATAAGTAGAGGCTCTAAAAGAGTCCGTGAAGAATCAGATAGTTCTGAATTAAATGATAGCAAGAGTGGGATGGAAGACAGTGATGAGGATTCAAGGCCAAGAAAGAAAAGGCCAGAAAAGGCTAAGGTCATCAAAAAGCAGAAAAAGGTTACGAATGAGAAGAAACTGTCAACCCCGAAGGCTAAAAAGGTTGCAAAACAAGATTTGGATAGAAGTAGTGAAGAACAAGGTGGCAACTCAGCAAAAGAGGATAATTCTCATTCATCCGCTGAGGAAGATAACAAGGTTTTCAGTTGAACTCTTGGTACAATTAATTCCTTGTTATTTCTTACTCATGTATCCTGATGTTTTATTGTGCAGAGAAAACGGCAACAGACTCCAGCTTATGGGAAACAAGTAGAGCATCTGAAGTCAATAATCAAGTCCTGTGGAATGACGTACTACCTCAACTTGATTTACCATATTCAATTATGAATTTGTAGAATGGTAACTTGACTAATACATGTTTCCTTTAATTCAGTATTCCACCTACTGTGTATCGGAGAGCCAAGCAAGCTCCTGAGAACAAACGTGAAGCCTGTTTGATAAAGGAGTTACAGGATATACTTGAAAAGGAAGGATTGTCAAAAAATCCTTCTGAAAAAGGTGTGTTTTCTTGTTGACTATAGGAAAGATTATCTAGCGAAGCTTCGGTTTCCCCCTTTTTTCTGCTTAATTGACAATGATTTACTGATAAAAGTAACATTTATCTTGCTCTCAAACTTTTGATACTACAGAAGTTGATTCTGTAAGGTACTAAAACTAACCGTGTTGGACTATATACCTCTTTCTCTAACATTTTTTATTAACTTTATGGGCAGAAATTAAAGCGGTGAAAAAGAGAAAAGAAAGAGCAAAGGAACTTGAGGGCATAGACATGAGTAATATTATCACTAGTTCTCGTCGGAGAAGTACATCAAGTTTCATACCCCTGCCGCCACCACCTAAAATAGAAGTGGATAGTGATGATGATGAAGATGATGATGCAGAAGACGATGATGAAGTTATTGAGGAGAATGTAAAAGGTGGAGATGAAGGCGATAATGACACTGCCGAAGCTGGCGATGGTTCTGCTGATGGTATGATTCAGTTATCTGTTGCTTGATTTGCTTTCAGCAGCTCACAATTTTTTTAACGGTGATATAAGTGCTGTTTTAAGATATGCTTTTTTTCCCTTCGAAATTGCTATAATGATATAGTTCAGTTCAGCCCCAGCTATCATTACAAAGGAGTTTCCCTTGGACTGACCCTGTTGAACGCACCAAACTTACCCAAAAAGGGTATTATAAAGAAATGATCAGAGAGGAAGTATGTCATACCCTGACTTGCTTTTATAAGACAACCTCACCAGCGTTGCAGAAGTGTGCACAAAATGCAGCAGCCAAGGTTTCAGCCACGGGTGGGTGGCTCCTTTACTGAGCCACACGCTCATCTGAAACAAAACTTATGCTAGCATTTTTACATATATTTCAACAGTTCTGCAAGAATCTTAAGGACCATCTTACTGGTCCAGTCCTTTTTATTGTGTGAAAGCACAATTATATCTCTATACAAGTTTGGATCATTAATATGGATAGACATAAGAGCAAACACAAAAGTCTTTCGTCACCAGCTGGGCCTGTTTTTCATTCTTGCCAGTAGACAGAATTTCTGTGCTCCACACAAGCTGTTATGGTAGGAAATACCTACAGGTGCCATCAGAGGGCCAAGACAGGTGCCTAAACACTATCAGCAAGATCAGAGGAGAATGTGCATACTGCTTTTGGCAGCCTAAACACTAGCAGCAAGATCAGGGGAGAGTGGTTGAGTGTTTGCTGCTTTTGGCAGTCGAGAGCTTAGGAAGGAAGACAGCTAATTGCTTGTAATCAGTATATTTACAGTGTATGGTCAAGGGAATAAAGCCAGCAAATTACAATAAATCTACTCTAATCTTCATTCTCTATTGCCTCATCCTCTGCTGATTGTCCCTCTCAACCAGTCTGCACGGAAAGGACGCCAGCGGCCGAACGGCCGGCAACCTCCCATAGCTATCCTATCCGGTCACTCCCTCAGGGTTGTGACACTAGCACTTGGCCTGGTTTGACATTTAACCCTGATAGTGATATGCTAATCCCCTGAAGTAAAAAAAACGGTTACCGGATAATGCTATATCCACTGGAGCATGCCTCTGCTGCCTTTGTTCCATAGGGACGACATTCTTGAAACTGAGCATTCTAGTATCTGCATACATGGTGGATGTGCGTTTTGGAAATGAGAACATAATCCCTTTAGTAGATGGTACTGTGAAAAATCATGGGAGGCTGTTTCCTTGAGGCACTTCACAGAAAAAATCTGGTAGCTTTTGAAGGAGTCCTCAAATTTTGGAAGGAGGAATTTGAAAGAACCACAAATTAGCTTTTTATCACATAAATTTAGAACGCAACAGATTTTATGTGAATTTGAAGTATATAGGATAATTATGTTGAGGATTTCATCTGTATGTTCTGACAGTGGCCAGGAGGTTAAGAATTTCCATTCTGATGTCCAATTGGTTGATTCATTGTATATATTCAGCATATGCTTTTGTAGCTTGTGTGCCACAATACCTCTAACCACCTCTAAGCATGCTGATTTGCCACTATGCATTTTTACAATACGACTGCATCAGTTAGCAGTCCAAGTGGGCTCGATACAATCTTTTCTAATCAGCATTATGATTTTTTTTTTTTTCATATCTATCATCATATGGTTCAGTACTCATCAGTTGCATTTCCCGCTGACCTCTTTGGTGTGCCAGCCACATGCGAAGTAATATAATCTTTTTATGCCCTTTCCTGAATGCCAACTAACCCTTCTGTGTTGTACACTTGCAGATGCGGAAAAGGAGAGCGATTGATTCCAGATACAGAATCAGTTAACCATATAGGTTCAGCTTCATGTTGACTTCTGCAAGTCCCAAGTCGGCCTGGTTCGTGGATGTGTGGATGTAGTTCAGGGCTTCAGGCTCTACTCAGGAGTTGTTTTCTGATGTTTATTTATCTGTGCGTGATGGGAACATTTTTTTGGCTTCAGCTTTGGTAAACATGTGGAACATATTGTTGTACAATGTCACATTCGTTCTCTTAGCACCCTGTTCGCGATCGTGTAGATTGCAAGAGTCGGAGAACATAAGTTAGCATTAATTAAGTACTGATTGGTTTGTTAGTAGCAAACATGCTCGGGAGACAAAGAAAAAGCTAGCAAACGTTCGACTTTTTCTTCAGCTTGTTGCACAGTTGCAGCGGTCGCAATAGGTGCAACTTTTGATATTTTGAGTAGTTGCTGCACTAGTCACAAATGAATAGGCTTATTAATGGAAACGAAGACGGCAATGTTATGTATTTGTTTACATTTTGGCAATGTTATGTATATATTTACCTTTTTACTATTTCTAGAAAATTTAGAAGTTGTACTTTATTTTATGATCACCATACATTCATAATATAAGTAAATATCAGCAATTGTATGATAATGTCTTGTTAATTCTGTACTGAATTAAAATACAAGCTTGATATATAATTTCTTAAGGTATAAAAATATTTACTCCTAAATATATCATGACTTTAATTTTGATACTATTCAGGTGGGAGTCAAGATATTAGGTTCCATGATTTCTTTTTAAGATCTACAAAGTTATATGATTTTTAGTATTTGTTAAATCGGCAACGTTAAAAATTGGTCGCTCTATCGATGAGTAAGAATTATGAGTTATGACCCAAACTCTGCTCGATTTTTACATGCCATCCCTTGTAGAAAGTATATTATTAAGGTATACTATTATTAGGTACAAAGGTATGGATATAGATATAGTATAAACCTTTATAGATGAAAGATTGGAATTCCTCTGTGCTTCATGCTTTTCCTTTATTTTTCTTATAAAATAAGTATTATTCTTTTTATATGTTTGGTCAGAGTTAAGATTATTTTTTAGAATGATATTTTTAAATTATATTTAGATTTTAGGTTACGAGTTCTGTTTTATCTAGTTAGACCGCCGATCCCAATAACTATATGGTATTGCTGCTCAGACCTTAACGCCAGGGTCAGGCCTAACTATTGCGGCGTCGAGGTTGGTGCCACTCGACCTGGCGGCAATATTATTGACCTAAAATTTCAGTCGTGGGTGGACGAAGTACCATTCCCCTAGCTTGGGGTCACGATGCGTGGACAGAAATTTACCCAGTCTCATGACATATACTATTGGTTTATTATTAGACCATATAAATGGGTTAAGGTGATTTAAATTTTTTCTTTCTTTTTTTTGAGAGTCATGTTATTATTTCTTTTTTTTTAAAAAAAGGGAAAAAGATTCTTCATTTTGTTTGTTTTCTAGAGGGGAGCGTACACGACACGAACAGGCCATACAATAGTCCAGACCGCCGCCGTTTCAGCCTTACCACAGCTACTCCTACTTCGGGCCCATAAAGCCCGTACAGAGCCTGGCCCAGTTCGGTCTCGTCTGCGTGACGTGACGCGGTGGGAGCACGGGCGCCTCGGGACGGACGATCCCGTCACGTCGCGGTGGTGCGCGTTCAACTTGCTGGTGGAACGTGGAACAAGAAGAGCGACAACGCCAGACGCGAAAAGAAACCAACAAAACAAAAAGAGAGAGAGAGAGAGAGAGAGAGAGAGAAAGCGAGAGAGAGGAGTAGACTACGGCAGCGTCCGTCGCGCCGGCGAGGAGGCGGAGGCGGCGAAGATGAGGAAGAAGCTCGGCACCCGGTTCCCCGCGGTACGTCGTCCCCTCCCCCTCCAGCTCCCCTCTCGCCCGTCCTGCTCGTATTACCGTCTCTCGCTCAGATCCGCCGCGCCCGCGAGCGGTGCAGATCTTCGCCCTTGCGGGCGGGATCCGGTGGACGCCGCCGGCCGTTGAATCGCGGCTTCGCTGTTTCGTTTCGTGTGCGGGGGATTCGGCTGGGTTCTGCGAGGGGGAAGGCGCCGTGGGGGTGGAGGCAGGCGGGGCTCGGGCTCAGATCGGCTCCTGTGCTCGCCGCCGCGCGCGCGTAAGCGCGGGGAAGTAAATTTTTTTTTTCGTTTTTCCCTTTGACTTTGTTGGGGGGTTCTGTCTCGGATTCTCAGTGCTCAACAGAGGACGTCGAGGAATTTCTGATCCAGCTTCTTCTGCGCTCGTGTTGTGTTGAGCGGGTGGAGAGATTTGTGGGCGCTCGCAGCTGACTAGATCAGTGCGGTCGAAGTTTGGTGAGTGTTAGTCCGTGTGAACGGGGCAGCCTGATGTGATCTCCACGCGCCGCTGGTTATCCCTTAATCGTCTGGCTTTTGGCGTGTAGATGCAAAGGGATGAGCTAGATCCTGCTGACGTGCATGTGGTTTGGTTTTAAGATCTCCAGATCATGTGAGCATGTATTGCGGGCCCATGTATTTTCGGGGGTTACGATCTGTATGTAGTGGAATTCGTGTGCAGCCTTCATCATGCGGTTTTATTATGGTCTGGTAGAGTTTGAAACAGCAGTAACTTCCACTGTTATGTTGGTCTGTATGTGTTTGGTGAGGGAACTATTCTTGGGCACGGCCCAAGTCTGATGCAATGATGTAGGCTCAAGTGCTCTCCCTTGGTTGGAGTTCCATTTGTGGATTGCAGCATTTATTGTATGCCTTCAGGTTGGTTTTGGATCTTCAAAACCTCCCAGTGTTCTGTTGTCATGGACCCAACGTGAGTTGAAGTTCCAAGCTCCACAACACACACCTGTATGGTTTGCACTGCAGGTGCATATTTTGTTGTATTTAGCTGAAAAGAGGATTTTTGGATTGTTAGCATTTGCTCTATTTTTCATGAAACAGCTTCTTTGTTGTCTGTACTGATTACTGAAAGTTTTGGGTTTTTGTATTTGGTTCCTGTACTTATGTTGGGATATCTTTCCTAGATGATTTTTCAATTATATAAGTTGTAGTGGCATGAGTTGTCCTAACTGTGTTTTGTATTATAATAGGCTCGAATAAAAAAGATAATGCAAGCAGATGAGGATGTCGGAAAGATTGCACTAGCGGTGCCTGTTTTAGTTTGTAAGTTTCGCAAGAATCATTGTGCTTTTGTATGTATTATGTACATATCTGTGTTTTTCCACAATAACCATGATGAAGCATAAATATATGAAATTTCTGACATTTTGATTTTTCTATTTGCGTGCAGCGAGGGCTCTTGAATTGTTTTTACAAGATTTAATTGACCGGACTTATGAAATTACTCTTCAAAGTGGAGCGAAGACACTGAATTCCTTCCACCTGTGAGTTCAATATCACCTGTCATGTTTTTTACAAAATAAAAAGGCAGTGCAATGTATCTTCTAAAATAAATAAATGGATCTCTTTGATGAATTTCAGCTACTAGCCTGACTATATATACTGATAAATCATTATGCAGTGACTTTGTTTAGCACGTGTAGTGAGGGTAATCTGGATTCTTCCAATTTGCAATTGCTATGTTTTAATGTTTGAACTTTGGTGTACGATATCCCGCCCCTGCACGTGCCCCTGCTCCAAATAGGATTTTATTCAGGATTCATCTTGTTTGTGTTGCTTATGACATCAAAATAAGTTGGTGGATAAGTTGTCCAGAAACATAATTAGTCATCCCTCATAGTTACTGCACATTCCATTCCACTGCATATGGATTTTGGTTGTAGATTCCTTGGTATAAGGTTTACTAGTTAAAAGGTTAGATGTTATTTGAGTTAACATTCATAATACCTGTAGGTGGGATTCAGAACTGGTCGGTCCCTGACTATGGCTAGCTAATTTGTAAGTAAATATAAGGTACTCGAGCTAACAGATCACTTTCAGCAGAAGTCTCAACGTCAAAATAATCTTCTGGGGCATGTTTCGTTCGATGCCTGCCATGCAGCTCACTGGCCAGGCAGCAATCCCAGTCTTAGGCGCCTGAAATCAGAAGCCTGGGAGCGCTGCCTGAGCCAGGCAGCTTCAGTCAGGAGCCAACTGAACGGTCCCTTAAAATTTAAATATGGAAGCAGGTTGGTTTTGGTAACCAATTTGGAAGTTGGTATTTTTCTTTCCACGACTTTAGTGTGGTTTCTGGAAGTTGATCCTATGAACATTTCTAGAGAAGAGATTTGTGGAGGATATATATCCTCGAAACTGAAACTAGGCAGATAGTTGTCCATCCTGCTCATGTAAATCTAGCATATGAGCTTGTCTAATTTATTTGGAGTTAATTTTCATATTTGAATGCGAGCTGTTTTGAGGTTAATTTCGATGGGCCAATTTTATTTCTTATTTAAACGCTAGCTGATAGTTTCAATGCATGTGTCTTAGTATTGTTTGCATGGAGTATCAATTTCGAGCCATTATTAACATTCATATATCTATCTTCTGTCATCTGATGTTCAGGAAGCAATGTGTGAAGAGGTACAGCTCTTTTGATTTCCTAACTGAAGTTGTCAACAAGGTACCAGATCTTGGTGGCGCTGATTCCTGTGGAGATGAAAGAGGATTGCCTAGAAGAAGGTAAGTTCAGTTGTTGTAACCAGCATTTTATGATTCAATTGTATCAAGTATTACCTAACAGTATGACATTCACTTTTCAGAAAGTCAAATGGCAGTGATCCAGAGAATGATGAATCAAGATCTAGTAAAATGGTGCGTACATCAGCCAACACAGCCTCACCTGATTGATAACGTTATATAATTGGATACTTGATAATAGAACCTCTGTTTTTTCAGGCCATAAGAAATGCGAACATCAGCCCCAGAGGACGTGGGAGGGGTCGAGGCAGAGGGCGAGGTCGGCCACCAACCAAGAGAAAGGAAGTTGGTTATGTACAATTTGAAGATGAGAGCAGCATGTTTGCTGAACAAGGTGAACCCTTACCAGGAGAGGAAACAGTTCCAGAGATCAATAATGGCAACGAGGTCATGCCTCAAAGCGCGCAACCTCCGGTAGAGGTTCCGCCAACAGCCCCTGCACAAGCTACAAGTTCTAAGGTGGAAGAAGCAAACACCAATCATCAGTCAGATTGGCCTATGCCAGATGCCATTGGAAACATTGGTGTTGGGCCATCTAGTTTTGGACATCTGACAGTGCAGGTTGATGAAGATGAGGACTACGACAATGAGGATTAGTCAGGGCCATCCTCATTGTCTGCACTAACAGGACTGTTCTGGTGTTGTAAAATGTAAATATAGTTTGAAGTAGTTCCCACAGCTTAGCTGTGATGATTGTCTGGTGTTGTTTATGAGGTTATGTAGTCCTGTGTAACTTTTGTTTCCCAATAATTGCTTGGTAGTTGTCTTTTATTTACATGATTGACTGTCTAAGCGTTTTGTCATATTTAACCCATTATATTTGATCAGGGATTGATAATTTTAAGTATTTTGCCTTTATTGAACCCTGTTTTTAAGCAGTCCTTAGATTCTCTTGGGCTCTGGTCCGCAGGTTTTTGTTGCCTTAGTATGTCTTACAGATCGGGTCATGCTGCTGTTCAAATTCAATACCTTTTTGGTTCAACGAATTTTTTTTATAAACATTGTATATTGCAGAGAAAAAATACAGCAATAGATACTGCCAATGCAGGTAGTTCCAAAATACACAAACTGCACAGATGATTGGGGGTAAGATATCGCATAAAATATAATTAACATGCCATTTCAATTTATCAGCTAAGTACAATGGTATCCGTATTGCGAACAAAACTTCTACATCATTCACACTAATCACATGCTCAATTCAATGGAGTGAAGGTAACAACCTCCAAACGATTGCCTGGACAACAATATGGTTCAGGGATTTCATTTGAGGTTGCATTCTTCATGGACTCCTTAAGATTTTCAGTATGATGGCAAAGCTAACTAATTGGCATTCAGCTTCTCCCCAAGGATTTTATTCAACAAAACTGGGTTGGCCTTGCCCTTCGATGCCTTCATCACCTAGAAACAATTGAAACAAATATGATTCACCCATAAGACCTCGTAGCCACAGGGACAAACAGTGCTCGTGTTCAAGTACCTGGCCAGCAAAAAATCCTTGTAGCTTAGTTTTTCCAGCACGGTACTGCTCAAGTTGCTTTGGATTGTCAGCAATTACTTTATCTACCATTGCCTCGATTGCTGCTGGATCTGCTATCTGTCATTTCAAGTAATAATTGCCTTTCAGACAACCCAACCAGAAGCTTAAATAACGAAATTGCATCAACTGAGAGCACAACAATCCCTCTGAGTACTCATGAAAGTAAAACTACAAACACTGATAAAATCAAGAAGGCATGTTAATATGGTCCGAATTTTTTTTATCATTTGCGTTAACTGGAATACCCAAAGGAAAATAGGCATGTGTTGGCAATGCTGAAGGATGTCAAGTATACTCATGGAACACTTCACACTGGTGGCATATTTTTTAGATGCTTGAACTACTATGGCACCAAATAGTAAAAGATGTGAGCACAGTAACCTGAACCAAATCTTTTTCTTCTATCACACCCTTAACTGTTCCGCCTTTGGCAATGAGCTCGGCCAATATCTGCAAGGATAGATTTAGAGAGACATTATCATTGATCAGGGGGCAAAGCCTATAAATGTGTAGACCCAACAGGGTACAGAATATGCCATAGCCGAAAAACAGTAACAGGGGGAAAAACCCAGTTTAGCAATGTTACCTCCTTGCCTATCTTTCCACTTATAGTTCCATTCTTAATGGATGCAATCAGTTCAGAAAGCTCTAGAGGTGTTAATTTAATTTCGTCAATGGAGACTTTTTCATCTTTGAGATAAGCAGCAATGTCACCCATGATCCAGTTGGCAGCCAGCTTTGCGTCAGCACCATGCTCAAGAGTAGAATCAAAGAAATGACCAATCTGGGAAGATATAGACCCATCAGATTACTGAAGTTATTGTGAGCAATAGAGAGAATGTTGAGCCACTACCAAGCCTGATGAAATAGAATTTTACAATTGTATAGCCAGGTAAAGATCAGACCATGAATGAGAAACTCCTAAATAATTTGTGGATACACATGCATATGAACCTACACCAACACAGGAGATGGAATATTACACTATCATCATTAGCAAGGAACAGAACATCTTGCATGCTGAGTCCCATATTCTCATAACGCCTCCGCTTTGCTTCTGGAAGCTCCGGCATTGACTTGCTGATTTCATTAATATAGTCACTAGCGAGAACTACTTCAGGAAGATCAGGTTCTGGAAAATATCTGTAGTCAGCAAGTCCCTCCTTTTTTCGCATTGTAAAAGTTTTCTGATGATATAGATAGAGAAAACAATTAGTACTTGGTAGCAAAAAACCAGCACAAGAGGGTTAGAGTTGGGGACAAAAACCTGATAAGATTCATCCCACAGGCGTGTTTCTTGTACAATTTGATCAGCCTGGCCTTCTTTATGTAGCAGAATCTGCCGGGAGATCTCATAATCGATTGCCCTATTTATCGCAGAAAATGAGTTCATATTCTTTATTTCCACCTGAAGGAATTGAAAGAAGAGTGTGACACCATTTCTAGAAAATATTGGTGGATAAGCAATTGAACATGATTTAACTTATTTTCCCTTAAGTAGTGTGTCATGAGTAACTAAGCAGGCAAGAAACCAATGAACTGCAATTATAAATGTTAGTACTACCAATTTAGCTACATGGATTTTACCAAACAGCTCTAGAAACAACTGCAATTATGTATACTATCAACAAAACAACGTGATTCCACCCACCCCCCCCCCCCCCCCACCACCACCACCACCCCCAGGGCATCATTTAAGCATGGTAAAATTTTCAGGACAGGTTAGCCCTGATTGATAACAAAAGTTATTTATTTAGGCTGTAATAAGATGGTTAACCAATGAATCAAGCAAAAGTTGCTAACACAAAAACGCAGAAAAACAATCAGTTAGGGAAGTCATAAAGATATGAGGATCACCTTTGTACCAAATTCTGATTGTCCAACTGGTCGAACAGAAACATTCACATCACAACGAAGGGAACCTTCTTGCATATTACCATTACTCACTCCCAGGTACCTAACAATCCTTTGCAGCTCAGCACCATACTCAGCAGCCTCTATCCCTGTTCTCATGTCTGGCTCTGAGACAATTTCAAGCAAAGGTACGCCAGCCCTGTTTAGGTCAACCTAGCCAGCCAAAGTAGCAACCACTGATCAATAACTGAAGCTGCTGTACTTTAAGTGATGAGACGCTGTGTAATTCTTTTCATTCCCACTGGATTTTCCCTGTCAATATTAGAGCAGTGCTTATGGTTTACTATCTGAATCATTGTACGGCGCTCCATATATCATACTTACACAAATCATAGTTTCTTTTGTTAGCCTGCCACATGCATTTATAGCCAGAGGATTCAAATTTTGAAATAGTTACTCTCACCAGGAAGATGGGACTGTTGAGGCTATAACCAGCAAAAGCAAGGATTATTGTTTGGCCATATTATGAATAGCAGTTGTCAGTTTTTTTTTTTCAATCACAGCGCTAATTTTATTTCAGTGGCAAACCGATTTCACTCCCTTCACGGAGCAGGCTTTTGCGGGCCGTCGCAGATTAGATTGCCACAAAATTCAAGTCTTTCATATCCTACAGAACTCCAATCCTTTCACAACAAAGCTAGGATTTCCCTGGCCTAAGATCCGCTCCTTGTTATTAATCGTTAACATTTTCTATTATTCTATTCACTAATCCATAATTTTTCTAGTGCACTGCTGTAAATGTAAAAACTGATTTTGCGGTTCCAAAACTGTTATGTCAGAAGGACAAGACAAGCAAATCAGAATATCACGAAATCTTGCAGTCGTACAAATTTCCAACATAAATTAAGCAATTATTAGTCAGAGACAAGGGAAACCTGAGAGTAACTGCTGGATTCAGAATGAAGCAGCTTGCCTGCATCTTCTTCCATGTGAACCCTCGTGATCCCAAACTTCCTATGGCCACCACCAAACTCCACTGGGAGGTCCAAATCGACATAGCCCTTCTTGGCGATGGGGATGTCAAACTGCGAAATCTGGTACCCCTTGGGGAGGTCCGGGTAGAAATACTGCTTGCGATCAAACTTGGACGCCATGGAGATCTCGCAGTTGAGAGCGAGCCCCAGCTTCACGGCGCACTCGACCACCTTCTCGTTCAGGACCGGCAGCGTCCCCGGGTGGCCCATGCAGGTGGGGCAGACGGTGCTGTTGGGCTGGGCGCCGTAGCTGTACGGGCAGGAGCAGAACGCCTTGGTGACGGTCGAGAGCTGGACGTGGGTCTCGATCCCGATGACGGCTTCGAAGCCCTGCGTCTTCTGCTCCGCCGCCTCCTTGGTCGCCAGCTGAATTGACATGGGCGCCGCCGCCGCCGCTTTGGGTTCAGTGGCCTGCGCACTCTCCGCCCTACTAGCCGTGAAGCGGGACAGCCGAGGCCGTAGAACGGTGGAGAAGAGGCCGGAGTTTGGTCCGCACGAGATTGGCGTCGTCCTCATCGCCCGGAGGAGGGTTAGAGCCATCGTCGTCGGCGAGTGTGCCTCGCAAAAATTACAATCGCTGGCGGAGAATGCGGAGCGGTGGCGGGGCAGTACGGAGAAGCGAAGCGGAAGGCTGTGGCCGCCGGAAGTGGGTGTGGGCGCGGACCGGGGCGCAGAGGAAGAGCGGCGGAGAGCGTGGCCGCGCTGCTGGCGCGTGCCGCCGGAAAGTGGAGGGAAGGGGATTGGGTGCGGGCGGCGGAGCGGAGCGGGGAGGGATTGGCTGCGAGTGAGTTGGGCTGTGCTAGTGCCACTGTGGGTGGGCCTGGCCCATTCAGATTGTTTCCATCCAAACTTGGCAAGGAAAATTAAAAGGTCCCGCCTAATCAGTCGTAGATTTGCAACGTAGTATAAAACTTTTTTGTTTTTTTGACCTCACTGCTCCAGTCGGCACCTGTGTATGCAGCTGCAATCCAACACCTCGTAGAAAAGTTATATTGTTGTGATTAGCATTTGTGCACCAATTACAAATACATATATCTGTATGTTCGTTGAAGCTGAAAATAAGCACAGATTTTCGCTATACTGATTTGTTGTGAGAGTAAAACAATGTTAAAAAAACACTGATTTTGGCTGATAAGCTCAAGCAAATAGGACCATGCAAGAACTTGTTAACCTATGACACCATGTGGATATGTCATCTTTAAACGATAGTAGAACACAACAACCAAATGGTGTTGCAATAAATACAAACCTGAGTAGTAAGGACATGAAGTAATAACCATAAGGAGATCCTACTTCTGTCAAATAGGCATATAAATGTTCCCTAGTGGTGACTAAGTTCAGGGAAAGCATAGGTGGGGATTTTGATGGCCCATATTACAACATATTTGCTAGTAATATCAACTTACGAATAGAGCACGTGTTATTGCTACAACGAGAGCACTTGCAGTTCCCAAGTCTTGGAAAATAATTCAACTTGTGTTCCTGGCTAACTCAAATTTAGTTAGTTAGCCTCAAATATTTTAAGACTTCAATAAGGCTGCAACATCATATGCAGGTTTCATTTAACTTACATAATTAACTACAATAGAATTGAAGTTATTCAGTTTTGAATTATGCCAAAAAAAAAATCTAGGTTGAATGACTCAAAATTTCTCAGTAACCCATGGCCAATTCATCCAAATCAAAACGACACTCAACACAACCAGAATCACACTCCACAAATAAATTCACCTACTAATGTTTCCACATCATATTCATATGGTGAATCCTATCTAAAAACTAATGAAGAAATAAGATTATATGTTCCAATTTAAACAACTTCAACATGGGAAGCTGATATGGTCTACCTCAGTTCACCTTTTCCTCATCTTGAAGGTTCTTTTCACTGATCTTGTATCTAGAGTTGCAATTTTTGTGTTGATTCAAAGGAACTATGATTGATACTCTTAACAAGAGAACTAAAGATTGCTACATTGACTTCTAATACCTTCTAGCCAACATTTTGGTGAAGTCAAGTTATTACCAGTTAGTGTAGTAATCTTTAATTATCTTGTTAGAGTATTAGTGTCCCTTTTTCTTGACTATATGGATTTTGAAGTAGTACCCTGGCACACTCCCCTGGCATGGCCAAAACTCGGCCCTCTCTGGTCATTGAGCAGTACCCTGGAAGTGGTCATGCGAAAGAGGATGGACACTCATTCACGCCAGTGCGGCCCAAAATCCAGGGCTTGTGGCGCTAGAAATCCCTAGATTAATGGAGAAGATGTAGCAACATGGCACAAGGCTTCCCAAGATAGCGTTTCCAAATTAAGCAAAATAAAGACACCACTTTGACCATCACCTGACAACAAACCCTATTCATAAGAAATGCCATCCAACCTAGCATGTGATCAGCAATCCTATGAATTAGGAGAAAAATTCCAGCCTTTATCGGTTTACGGATTGTCAGCAGAAGTCCAAGATGAATGCGTGGGAACTCTTTGATTGCACAAGACAGATTATGACGTACGCTGCAGGTCTTCATCATATAATTTATAAGAACTGCTGCACTCTTAGCAAGAGAAGTTTGATGCCTGAAGCATGCCCAAATAAATGAAGGAAGAGCTTGTAGGTCTGAATCCCAGTTGCATAGAAGGAAACTTGATACCAATGAATCTGAACAGCAAGCTGTTGAAGAAGATGTTCACTGACTACAAACTTGATCAAATAATTTAGTACATCCATTACCAAGATAAACAAAATTGGTGAGAGTAGGTCGCCCTGACGGAGGCCTTAGTGATGCAGAATAGTCATCCGGGACCCTTTCACCAAAACCTGGGTAGAAGAGGTCAACATTATCGGGCATAAGAGGTTACACCACCGCTTTAAACCTAGGTGTTGAAGAACTTCCAATGAAAAATGTCAAGAGACAAAGTCAAAGGCTTTAGAGATATCCAATTTAAGGAGAATGTGCGCCTCCTTCCTGTATGGTTTCATCATTTGTTGCACGAAAAGCAAATTATCATGCATGGATGTTCCTTCCATGTATATGTGTTACAGCTTGAGGTACAAGTGCATGTGTTGATGAGTTAAGCGGGCTCATGCCACACCAAAGAACACGGGGTGACAACTCTTGTTCGTTGCGCCAAGGCTGCCTCTAGGCCTTCTCATATGTACTTCATCCCATCTAAGAAAGGTGCTAATCAAACTCGAAATTCCATAGAACTCAGTATGTGAGCTATGCATAGTATAAACATTCTATTTTATACACATACATATGACCGAGTGCAATATAATATCAAATTCCAAAGTAGGGCATGTGTTATTGCTACAACAAGAGCGCTTGGAGTTCCCAAGAATTGGAATGATAATTCAATTTCTCTCCCTGTTAACTTAAATTTAGTTAGTGATCCTCAAATAGTTCATATGTTGATAGTGCTGCAACGTATGGTGCAGGATTCATTTAACTATAACTACATAAAACTAGTAAAATTGAAGTTATTCAGTTTTGAATTATGCAAAATATATGTCTAAGTTGAGCTACTCAAAATTTATCAATAAACCCTGTCTAACTCATGCTAATAAAAAAAAAATCAACCCTACCGGAATCACACTCCGCAAATGAATTCACATGCTAATGTTTCTACTTCATATTCGAATGGTGAATCATGTCTAAATACTAGTGAAGAAATAATATATGTCTATTTCCAATTTAAACTGCTTCAGCATAGGAAGCTGATAAAGTTAGCCTAGACACTTGGGAGCTGTAGTGATTACTTATTAGTGCTACCTGAGGTTCATCTAGAGTTACGATTTTGTGGATCCAAGAATTGATTTAAAGGAATCAAAATCTTGATGGTGAAGAAAAAGGTCCATTGATACTCTAACAGGAGAACTATACACTGACCGTTAATACCTTCTAGCCAATACTCTAGCCAAGTCAAGTTATTAGCATTTAGTGTTCAATCTTTAATTCTCTTGTTAGAGTATTAATAATGTGCTTTTTTCTTGACTGTCTGGATGTTAATTCCATTGAATCAATTATTGGATCCTCAAAAATTGCAACTCTAGATACAAGATCAGTGAAAAGAACCTTCAAGATGGCAAGGTGAATCTCAGGCAACAATAAACCACTACATCTCCCAACTGTTTGGGCAGCTGAGTTAGCAGATTTCTGTGTTGGAGATGTGGTTTCTTCATTAGTAGTTAGACTTGATTCACCATTTCAATGCAACGTAGAAAATCACCAGGTGAATTTGTCTGTAGAGTATCATCCCTGTAGTGTCGAATGTCAATTTGATTTGCATGAATTGGACATGGGTCAATGAAAAATTCTGACTGACCCAAGTCAGACATATTTTTGCCCTAATACAAACTTGAATAATTTTGAATCCAAATCTGAATCCGAATCATTTATGTGGGAATCTAGAAAATCACCTTACCACATTGAGATGCACTGGTAACAAATTGAAATGCCAAAAGCAAAAAAAAAAAAGTGTTAGCTATACAAGACTAATTTTCTCCACTACTAGACCGATAGTCATTTATCACCATCATGCTTGCATGGTGCTAATGATCTCCTTAGGCGACTATATTGTGTGGTATTTAATTTTCCCTCATACCACATGGAGAGAAGTGACAATTATAAATACAAAACATCTACAATATCATTATTTTAAATAAAATGACACCCATCAGATGAAAATTCGAACTGTTCAAAAGGTATCACAGATTGGCCAAATATTAAAGCCATGAAATCTAGACTGCATCTTGTGCTTTGTGCAACAAAAATAATTGGAAAGTAAACCATTGTAGACTACACCATCCAAAAACTTTGTGCAGCTTATGCTTGTTGTGTAACCTTTGCTTCAAGGAATGGTCATGTTTCAAGGAAAACCCTTCTCTCCATCTCTCTCTCTCTCTCTCTCTCTCTCTCTCTCTCTCTCCCCTAACCACCGCTGTGAACAGTACCTATAGGCACTGTAGCACACCAGGCCGCCGCTCGCTCAACTCTCTCATATCAACCCTAGAAGCCAAACAAATGTAACTTCTTCATGTGGACAGTGGCATACAAGTTGGACGGCTGATCGTCTAGCAAGAAGAGGCCTCCCACATGTGGAAGTCTGTCCACTATGTGACCAATCTGATGAGACACTTGACCACTTGTTGGTTTCTTGCGTTTTTTCCCGACAAGTCTGGTTTGCCATCTTGCACAGATTCGGCTTTCAGGACCTTGCACCACAAGCAGAGGAGACGAGCTTTGAAGATTGGTGGGAAAAAATAATTAAGCAACAGGGTGTCAGGTCAAGGGAAGAAGGGTTTAAACTCCATTTTCATCTTAGGCGCTTGGACCCTGTGGAATCATCAGAATCGTTGTGTCTTTGATGAAGCCAACCCAAGTTTATCAACCTCCATCTTAGCCTTTAGGGAGAAGTTACTACAGTGGTCTCTTGCTGGGGCTCGAGGGGTTTCTTTTCTCCTTGCCCAAGCACCAGCAGCCTCTTAATCGCGGGTCTTGTATTCCTGGTCGAGTCTTAGCAGGTGTATTTTTAGCTAGCTAGATCTTTTTGTTTTGTAATAATGGTGGGTTACAGCCCCCCTTTTCTTTGTAACATCTTGGGGCTCTTTACCCCTGTTTTCTTCTTAATATATTGACGCGCACCTCTCCTGCGCGTTCGAGAAAAAAAACCCTAGAAGCCACATAACAAGTGAGGACATGAAACAATAACCATAAGGACATACTAATGTCTAGGAAAATAGGCATAAAATGTTCCCTAGCAGTGACCTAGTTCCAAGAAGCAAAGAGTGTATTCTGATGGCCGACATTACAAAGGGCACGGGAGCCCTGGCATGTTCACAAGTAATATCAACTAGCGAAGTAGGGCATGTGTTATTGCTACAACGAGAGCACTTTTAGTTCCTAAATCTAGGAAAATAATTAAATTGTGTTCCTCATTAACTCAAATTTAGTTAGTTAGTGAGCCTCAACTATTTTAAGTAATCTTCGATAAAGCTGCAGCATGATATGCAGGTTTCATTTTAACTTACATAATGAAATATAATAGAATTGAAGTTATTCAATTTTGAATTATGCCAAAAAAAAAATGTCTAAGTTGAGCAACTCAAATGTTCTCAATAACCCATGGCCAATTCAACCAAATCAAAATGACATTCAACACTACCGGAATCACACTCCACTGATGAATTCACCTACTAATGTTTCCACATCATATTCAAATGGTGAATCCTATCTAAATAATAATGAAGAAATAACATAAGTCTACATTTTAAAATGCTTCAACATGGGAAGCAAATAAGGTACTGTAGTGGTCTGCCTGAGTTCACCTTTCCCTCGTGAAGGTTCTTTTCACTGATCTTGTATCTAGAGTTGAAATTTTTGTGGATCCAAGAATTGATTCAAAGGAAGTAAAATCTATAAGAAAAAGGGACACTGATACTCTAACAAGAGAACTAAAGATTGATACGTTGATTTCTAATACCTTCTAGCCAACACTTTGGTGAAGTCAAGTTATTAGCAGTTAGTGTATTAATCTGTAGTTCTCTTGTTAGAGTATCAATGTCTCTTTTTCTTGACTATATGGATTTTGATACCTTTAAATAAATTATTGGACCCATAAATATTGCATCACCATATACAAAATCAATGAAAAGAACCTTGAATACGACAAGGTGGATCTTAGGCAGCAATAAACAACTACATCTCCCAACTATCTGGGAAGCTAACTTATCAACTTCCTGCATTGGAGATATGATTTTTCATTAGTAATTAGACTTGATTCACCATTTAAATATGATGTAAAAAATCAGCAAGTATTTATCAGTGGATTGTCATCCCTATTCTGTTGGTCATTTGATTTGAATGAAATGGGCATGGGTCAATGAGAAATTTGGGCTTGTGCAAGTCAGCCATATCTTTTTTCCCCTAATTCAAACTTCAATAACTTTGATTTTATAACATTGGTGATGTGGTTATACTTAAAGTACAACAAATGCAGATCATGCCACAGTGCTATCGAAGTCTATATACATTTGAGTCTCATTAAATTGCTAAATTGGAGTGAAGAACAAGAGCAAATTGAATTACTATCCCAAGACTCAGAACTGCAAGTGTCATAGAAAGAACACATTCCCTACTTATATATAGCACTTGGCCTTATGTATATCAATAAACTTAGCATTTACATTTTGTATGGTCCACAATTTCACTGTTGTAAGTGGAAGTAGTGTTAATGTGTTGCAAGGTCTAGGACTTTTTGTAATGGGACAATAGCAAGAATGAAAAGCAAAGGTGAAAGTGGGTTAGAGCATTTTCAAGAGTTTGCCATCTAAACTTGGCATCCATATAATTTTGGCAAAACAAGAAAAAATAGCCTCTAACAGTTTGGCAAAACAACTTGGCATATCTTCCCTTCGCGTGCGTAAATATGCGCGCGCATATACGGCTTGGCATCCAGGGCTCTTCGTTGTTTTAGCAGGGCTCTTCGTTCGCTTAGCGGGGCTCTTCGTTCGTTAACGGGGCTCTTCGTTCTCTTAGCGGGCTTTTTTGTTTTGTTGGCGGGGCTTTTTATTTTACCAAGTCAAAAATGCCAAACTCTTGGAAATGGATTGTTTTTTTACTTGGCATATTGTTTCGGAGTTGGCAAATCACAAGATTTACCAAGTAGAATTTGACAAACTCTTGGAGATGCTCCTCACTTGTGGCTAAATAAGCCGCACAGCTTGCCATTAAGGAGAGCACTTGATGTCGTTTTTAGAAAAAGTGGGAGCCATCAAACCTCAAACCCAATCACTTGCAAGGTGTTGAATAATTAGCTTCCATTTGTGGTGTCTTTTTTATGAATTCCATAGCGCCGGCACATTCCTCCAAAGGATGCGGATCCCATGCACAGCCACGGCGCTGTCATGGAGCTGTGCCAGTCTTCAACGCCGCCATTAATTTGCCTATACTCGCTCAAAAGTTTATCTCTAGACAAGCACCTAGTAGGATTCTAATTAAGCAAGATTTGGGAGCACTAAAACAATGGAAAGATGGTGCACGATGAAAGCCGAGAAGCTCGCGTTGATGAAGTGCTTGCATGTCCAGCAGTAGAGAACCAGAATTTCCAACTAGGAGCAAGCAAAGCAGGAAGGTGCTTAATGCTTTGCATGGCAGATTAATTGCCGGTTATATATGTATATATACAGACTTCTTGTTAAAAAAAGGAAGTTATACAAGTAAAAAGGATGAAATAAAAGAGAAAAATACAAGAATATTGAAGAAATTTCAGCTAGATGAAATAACTCTATTTTACAGGAAAGCATAAGAATGGCAAAAGTTTAGGATGCATTTGCGCAGCTGATTTGGAATTGAGATTTTTTTAAGCCTAAAAAGGATAGACTAAGTATACCTTGAATCCATATATTGATGACTCGAAATAATGATAAATATAATTGTACTAGAAAATATTTGCCAAATAATGATAAATGCATACCGATTCTTATCTTTTGTGCATCACGGAGAAGCCTTCATCTGTTGTCAAGAGGATCATCTGTTACGTCTGGAGGAGCCACATCCGAGGGGATCCCAGTTGTTGGGTGTAGAGGAAGGGATGCCACCGCCTTGTGTAGGAGAGGGGACGTCACCACCAGGTGCGGGGAACATGATGCCTCTATTGCTGATGTGGGGGAAGGAAGCCGCCATGTGAAGAAAAGGGAGACGCTGCAGCTAGGTGCGGGGAAAGCGATGTTGTTGTTGCCGATGTGAAGGTAATCGTGGCCACTGCATGGTGTAGGGGAAGGGCTGCCACCGCCGCCGTGTGTAGGAGAGGGGATGTCACCTACAGGTGGCGATGCTGATGTAGGGAAGCCATCTCCGCTAGTGGGGGAGAGGGCACCACACCAGATCCGCCTTGTGCTAGGAAGGAAGTCGACGTCGTCGCCGCCGCCGCCGCCTTGTGATCTGGGTGAGAGGACAGGGGAGAAAAAAAGAAGGAATGTGAGACATCTAGGGTCAGGGGTATTTATTTATGCGAGGTGTTGTTATAGGGAACATATCGTGTTTAGGATTTAGGATTCAGGGTTTAGGGTAGTGCAAATCAACCACTTCGTGCAAACTTGTAAACTTCTAATTTGGATCACGTGATGTTGATCCCAGGGGCGTAGGGAGTTGGGTAATTTTACGCTTAACCGCCCGCTCCTAATCACACATTTGTAAATCCCCCCTTCCACCTCTCCCCCGTGTCCCCTTAGATCAACATCAGGTGGTTCAGATTAGAAGTTCATATGGTTTACACGAAGAGGTTGGTTTTCATTTGATACGTTGCCGTTGTTATGGGAACATATATAGTGCAAATCAACCACTTCGTGCAAACTTGCAAACTTCTAATCTGAGCCACGTGATGTTGATCCAAGGGGCGTAGGGAGTTGGGTAATTTTACGCTTAACCGCCCGCTCCTAATCATACATTTGCAAATCCTCCTTCCACCTCTTCCCCGTGTCCTCTTAGATCAACATCAGATGGTTCAGATTAGAAGTTTGTATGGTTTACACGAAGAGGTTGGTTTTCATTTGATACGTTGCCGTTGTTATGGGAATATATCTAGTGCAAACCAACCACTTTGTGCAAACTTGCAAACTTCTAATCTGGGCCACGTGATGTTGATCCAAGGGGCGTAGGGAGTTGGGTAATTTTACGCTTAACCGCCCGCTCCTAATCACACATTGTTTAGTAGGTCCTTTTACAGTTGTGGGTGGAACACCGCGGTTTTGGTTGGCCTTTTCACGGTTATGGCTTGCCAACCAGCATATATTTAGGGCTAGTTTGGTTGGTGCCTGGACGGTGGTGCTTGGCCAGGCAAGCCATCCTGTCCACACGCGTCCGAAATCGGACCCCTAGGATGGCTGCCTAGGCCAGGATGTGCCTAGGAGGCCAAGCCCAAACATGCCCTTAACGCTTAGAATTGTAGGCCTTTTTACGATTGCGTGGCGAACCGGCGTCTCATAGTTGACAATTAGGATTTTACGGTTGCAGTTTTGCAGATAGTCTCTTTAGGATTGCAGGGTAATTAATTTGTTAGTTGACGCGTTGAGTTACTTATTCAACATGATAGTGGAATAGCATATATATTGTAACCAATCAAATTTTGGTGAAACAAGTTTTTGTAGTACCCAAATCTATTGCACCAACCAAATTGAGCTTGTGCCACCCGAATCTATCTTGGTGCTGCCAATTTGCCACATCGCCTGTGCTGTAACGTGGCAGATTACTGTGATGAATTTTCATCACAAGAGCGTCACGGATTGCATATAATAATAACAAAAAGTAACGGTTCTAAAGAATTTTTTTTATTCACTCAAGATCACTTTTTTCTAGCCTATTTCTTCTCCATGCCCAGTATCTTCATAACCTTGGGTCACAAGTTCTTTCTTTACATAGATACCATACTGCTTCTCTATTTAGCTCACGCCATCCTCCTTTCAACTACTTGCATTTGCTTGAGATCTTTTGGAAAAATGTCACATAAGACCAGGAAGACATTAATAACATATTAACATGCACATTTGCTAGTCTTATCTGACCAGCTCAGGTCCAGGCATTGGGGTGAGTATTGAACTGGGGAGTCAAATGGCAACTCTCTCCTCCCGTGCCAACGGAGCTCATACCAATTAATACTTCAGCTATATGGTGGTCAAAAGAATATGAAAAAACAAATCATTGACCCAGAGACAAATATGCTGTTGCTTCTGCATTCTAAGCTGGCGTCCTAACGATCCATCCTAGGCACTCCTTCCTAAGAGGCGAGTCTGCGAATATGGCTTTGATAAAATTTTGCACCTGTACATGATTAAAAAAAAAACAGATCAGTTAAACTAAGAAAACAGACTTGAAATTTAGGATATTTTCAACATTGAAAAGCTCATAAAGTTGTCATGCCACAGCCTGAATTAGGAATACTTTGGTTTCCGTAACAAAGATGTGCAAATCACAGATTGAGATACACAAAAACGTATGGGGGCACAAGACAAAGCTATGAGAGATCCAAGATCCTATGAGATGAGACGATGCCCAAAAATGAAGTGCTGCCTCTGATATTGTATACGAAACAGTAAACACTACATGAAGATTCTTTAAAAAAAAAAAAAAGAAAGATGGGAGCTGGGCTTGCTCACCTCAGATGATGTGAAACCACATCTAGCTAGGTCTCCACTTTCCCAACATGCTGTGATGGACTTCAATGACATATCAAGCAACTCTGAACAACAATTATTTTCAGCATTATCTGACTGAATAAAAAATATGAGTAGCCCATTTAAAGACGAAAAGAAATCAATTATCAGAACCAACAAAATACCTGCAAGCTTGCGGAACTTTTTCAAAGAGGGTATAATTCCATCCAACTGAATCCAAGTGTCATGGTCTAAGAACTTTGTGCTGCCATCATTGTTCTCAACCAGGGAAAGGAATAATGAAGAAAGGTTTTCCAGAGCCAAATGGATAAGGCCTTGAAGCTGTAAGCATGTATATTAGTGAACATACCATTATGGTATAACATGTATCACCTCAAACCATCATGACATAACATGTATCACCTGCAATGTCTCTTCTGCTGCCATGTCATCTATCAGAAGCATATCCCTTGTAATTCTAGAGAAGACAGACCCAAGGACATGACACATACTTTTCCTGTAAGTTGATCTTGGCAGTATCGATTCCCACATGATGCGTATCTTTTCCAAAATAAATACAACCTGAGTTGGACCCGTAGATCAGCAGAGTAAATAATGATGTTTAACTGAAATGTCCATTTAGATGAAAAATTGAAAAAAAAAACTTCAACAATGGAAATTAATTGCTGCTGATATTTGGCACATCATGAAGACAATTTTTATTTCATTGGAGATCCAGGGAAGACTGCAGCAAAACGTTCTTCGGATGATTTGTGAAATTGCTGGTAAAAAATCCCTAAACAATGGCGAAAAGATGTAGCAACAGGGCACAAGGCTTCCCAAGCTTATAGCATTTCCAAATCAAGCAAAAGAAAGACACCACTCATTGTGAGTAGCAATGTGTATTTTACTCATTTTGTAATTCTACATACATAATTCTCTTGTTAATTTCATCGTGATAAGTGCAAATTTGGACTTATAAACTATGGTTGTTTTGTCTTGTTTCTCCAATGTGGGAAATATGTATGAAGTCCCCATCATTTTTCAGGGTTTAAAAAGCTCATACTCTTTTAACAGTGGAACAGACCTGCTCGATACTAAATTTTGCTGACTCATAATGCTGAGGTTGGTGTGTATTCTGAAAACCTTCAGCGCCATCTATAGCCTGTTAAAACAATGCAACGAACTAGAAAATTTAATAGAAGCTTAAAACTATAAGTAATTATGTGTGTGGAACAGAACTTCATAATTAGAAAGATCTAATGACCTCACTTATAGTATCAACAGCGAGTTGTATTTGTCTTCTCAATACAGCATCTGCCATCTGGGAGAAGATTGGGGCTAAATCCACAAAAACAACCTGTTTCTGTAGATCACTAGGAAAATCTGCACGGTACTGGATAAAAAAAAGCATCCAGAAAGGTTAACAGAACACGTTTCATTTTGGAAACACATGAAATATCTTAAGAAAAATATATCTTAAAAAGTGCTAAGAGGGGAAAAAAAAATTCAACAGCATGAGACTGGTTGTTTTCTGTTTTGTTGGAAGTAAGCAAGATCAATCCAGGACGTAGAAACATAGATTTTTTTTATGTGCAGACTAGTTTTTATGAAAAAGTAAACACTCTATCTTATCACACAACAATGTTGTCCCATCGCCATAGAAAGCATAGTTGAACTTGAACACAACAGCCAGCTGCAACTTGGTGAGTTAAGCTTGTCTTGGGTTTTCACCAAGTCCCCTGACCAGTGGGCAGTTGTGGTAGGTGGCAGCAAGGTCTCCACTGCCTGCAAGTACACCAGCAGGATGGGTGGGCCTAGAGTGCTGGAGACAGTACATGAGCTCAGACAACATGGCGCATATGAAATTTTATTGGTATTGGCTGAAGGAAGTGAGGTGGTAGCACAGGAAGGGGAGTGGAACAGACGATCAGATGTGCTACAATAACAGTACAACATAATTTAATACATGAATAGTTTGTTACATATCTGCATTTTTAAGCAAGAACACACTAACATACGCCAAGCAAAACTCAAGATCAATAATGATAACAAGCAGCCACAAGCTGGGCATGCACACCTGAAATGCAAGGCCCAGAATTTCTTGGGACAAATGGTAGAAGTCATTGTGAACAATAGCAGCCACTTGACTTAAGCTATCAAATTGCTTCTCTAGCTTCAGAAAAAAAAAATTGACAAAGGTCAATTACTATGAGACAATAATAGTGCTCAAAACATAGAACTGAAACTAGAATACCGTGTGAACCATGGTATAATGTGGAAACCTAAAACTATCATTCAAAGGTTGTACATACACGAACCTGAACTGGCACAATAGCCTTATAAAGGAGCAAAACATCCCTAGCAGCAAAGCAGAACTCCTTAGCTACTCTTGCTGATGACAAAGATGCATCCTGCTCTGGTTATTCAACAAGAAAATGGATGTGCATCAAATCCTCATCCAATAGGAATTTACAGCTCACAAACACTAAAAAGTGGAAGGTGCATTCGCATACAATGGCCCATGCACACAACTATGGGAAGAATGCATGCCATGATGAACAGAACAGTAGTTCTCATCTGTCAAACTGTGTCGATGGATGTGTAGGGGAAAAAAAAAAAAAACCATAACAATGTAGCACCAGGCATACCTTGAGGGCTCCATGAACCAATTTCATTACTAGGAGTGCTGATTTAGATGTAAAACACTTCTCTGGCTGAAAAAGTAGATCAACAACAGAGTCACCTTGATCATCAGATCCCTGCAATAACAAGCCTCATTATATGTATGGGAGAAATGAACCCCACTTATCCTGCTCATAGTTTGCCCATGGAAACTCTTGGCTTACACTCACCAGAGGAGTATCATAATCATATTGTACAAGAATGTTCCTTGCTTTCACCAAGATCTCACTTCTCTTCCGTACAGCAAAATGAACTTCAACATCATCAACAAATTGGGTCAACTTGCCATCCTTTCTATCAGGTGAAAGAAACATCATGCTTCTAAGTTTGTTTTCGAATTCAGCTGTACTTCGCACAACATCTTGGAACTCAATTAGTTTGGATGCCTCATTGGGTACAGCCTGAAAACACGTAGTTAAAGCATCAGTCAAAAAATACGTCAAACAGCAACTGCCGGCTTGCAATGCAAATGCCTACAGAAGAAAACTTAAACTAGGAAGTTCATAGAACCTTAAGTTTCTAGTGGCTAATAAGGACGGTTTGTAAGTTAGCTCATATCACTCTGTTCTTTTTCAACAAAATTCGATTCTTCCCGTCATGGAACTACAAAGATATATTTGACCCAAGTTTTCATTTGGTGGTAAGTTTGATAATACAATGTGTGAATTACAGAGAGAACATATTTTCTAGTTATTCTACATATATATTTTCTGAACCAAGCCATAGCTAGGTTGGTAGACAGTAGATACTACCTCCGTCCTGAAAAGGATGCAACTATAAGGGGTTTTTCTCGAGTGGTGCAGGAGAGTTGCGTGTCATTTCATTTAGCAAAGAGAGAGAGTACAAGGGAGGGCAGAGCCTACTCCCGAAAACGCACCATATTAAGAAAACGCACATCTAAAGTTTGTCCTTACTCAAACTATCTAAAGTTTGACCTAGTTTATAGAAAATAGTATCAATATTTATGACATCAAATAGGTATAATCTAATGACACTTATTTGGTATAAAAAATATTTATAATTGTTTGTATAGACTTGGTCAATTCAAAATGGTTTGACTCGGTATTATGCTAGAATGGCATTCTTTTCAGGACAAAGGAAGTCCAATTAATGAGAGTATCAACAAAACTAACTTCACTAGATCACTATATTGTGTACTTATAGAATTATACCATGAAAATGTCTAAAACAAGAGAAGTAGAAAACTGAAAATAGGAAGCTCATCGAATCCCAAAGTTGCTTGTAGTTTGTAAGGATAGTGACTAAGTTTAGGTCGCATTGTTCCTTTTTCTATCAAATATGATTTTTCTTATTGTAGGACTCAAGTCAAGTTTTCAATTTGTGGAAAGTACGATACTATAACCAAAATAGAGGGTTAACATAACATGTAATTTAGTGATTTTATATACGTATTTTATGACATCACATAGTGCTCACTACAGCTACTAGAATCATTCACAGGCCAGTGGCTGCAAATCAAATCATATCGTTGTAGTTGAACCAACCAAAGGATTAGTAAACAAAGAAGCTATACTTGCTGGAAAGCCCCATTTGTTCTAGCAGTAGCAGATGCTTGATGAAGATAATGCAAGTTAAGATACAGATAGTTTTTCTCTCGAGTTACAGATAGAAAAGATAATCATAATTCACAATGATAGTTCTTGAGACTTTCCTTAGATAAATCAGGAAGAACCGTACCTTGGAGAGAAAGTGTGTGATAACCAGATCAGAAATTCTTGGCCAGGTTAACTTTGCAAAAGACTGAACCCACTTGCTATTTTCCATGCAAATGAATTTGCACACAAACTTGATGACATCAATTATTCTTGAGTACAGATTTGAACCATCTTTATTGTCCTTTAACAGTAAAAACCAGTTACATAAGGCAAACAAGAAGCAAGCTTACTTAATCTGCAGAAAGTAATCAGGAAATAAAACTAACTATGGCTTGTGGTTCCAGATGAACAAAAATCTATTTCTCCTGCTCAATATTGCTAAAAAAAATAACATTTACCAGTTGAATTGTTTCTTAAAATGAAGATACACATTAAGCAAATATATAGTAATGTCTTGAAAAACAATGGCAAAGGCACACAGTTGACAACAAACTAGGTCAAGGTAGCCCTTGAAAACAGAAAGATATTACTTAGAATAAATATATTGACAAACAATTTTCTTTAGAAATCAGGAAACGCCATGAAAAGCTTACGTTTACTTCCTCAGAAGGGACTACACTCAAGACTGATACAGAGTGTTCTGGACCACCTTCCTCAATCACTGACATCTGTATGTTACTGATTAATGGAACCAGAATACGTTTCATCATCGAGTCTGCAATTTTGGCCATTCCATAGCCCAGGGCATCAATAGTCTGCAAAACAAAGAAATCATACATTTGGAGAAGTACAATGTTATCATGTAATATGGGGTCAGCACCTGCCATCTCAGAAAAAGCCTAGAAGGACGTGTCTATAGTCTGGCCCCTAAGTAAGCGACTTTAGAGATACAAAAGTAAGGCATAAATAGGAATTAGTTGCACTTAAGGATACATGCTTCCATCAATTGCTTGCTTGTTGTCAGGAAACTCCTCTCCGTTTATAGGAGAGAAAATTATCAATAAATGGCTAACTTGGATCTGATTGATATTTAGATCCTTCTTGATCTCTGAACCACATAGGTCTACGCAACCTAGCCATGACACTGCCTTCTCCACAGGCTACCCCACCAAGGTGCACAACATCGCCCTGCCATCTACTCGTTCCGGTTCAAAATGCTTGTTGCTTTAGCCTCTTCTACTATCTTCAAAATACTTGTACAATTTTAAAGTAAATAAATTTGACTCATTTTTTCCAATATTACACCTCAATTCCTTCAATGACTAGCATCAGGGAGAGTGAGTGTACTTTAGGCATAGTAAATGACCACTTTATATTATAGAGATGATTAAACATGGGTAGGATGGCGGATGGTCATTTCATTTACCTCCTTAGTCTCGTGCCAAAGCTAAAACAAGAAGTATTTTCAGTTTCAATCTAGTACGCACTATACAACATATCAAAAGAAGATAGCATATGAACTCAGGGAGGTAGTGCCTGTTGGAGCTTCTTGTGACGTAGATATCCTTTTTTTTCAAAGTTGTCGCAATTTTAGCCGCTGAAGGATTAGATCAGTGTCTTAAATGTCAAACTCAACAGCCAGCAATCCTTGACAACAACTATCTTTAACAACAATTGTATTCATTATTTCTACAGCAATGCAGCTTAAACTATGTACAGCTTATGTTCCATTCAGTGTCCATCAAAGCTCCCAACTAAGTTCCATTACCAATTGCATATTTTGTTTACAAGTTGGGGCTATGGTCAAACTTACTGGAGCAGTCAACCCGTGATGCAGAAGTACCAACCGAATTTTCTCAGTAAAACTCACCTCCAATGCCTGCAGAGCAACAGGAAGCTCAACACCATGACTTCCACCGGAGTGACCTCTCGGAGTAGCCCTCACCACCACCCTACCTCCCTCTGGCGCAAATTCCACACACTCCTCCACATTCTTCGCAAGCCCCGCTTGTAGCTGTATCACCATCATAACCACAACCCAACAACAACAACAACAATTAGCACAAATGCAAACCCTGACATAAGCCGAATCATTCTAAAGCGGAATTTCCTCGTCACCTCGTCAACAAGTTGCTCCCAGTCGTTCCTGAGAAGCCCAAATACGACCGGGTCGTCTTGACCAGATCCAGATCGGTCGGGATCGATCAGGAGGGTCTTGAGTTCAGCGACGGCAGCGGCGGTGTCAAGGGGGCTTGCTGCGGCGCGGGCCTGGCGGAGGCGGGCGGCGAGCGAAGCAATTGTGGAGGCAGCGGCGAGGTGCTCCTGGCGCTCGGCGAGCTCGCGGCGGGCGGCGAGGAGGCGGGCGGCGAGGGCCCTGAGGTCGGAGAGGTCGGGCGAGGAGGCGAGCGGGGCAAGCGCGGAGTCGAGGGAAGACTCCAAGGAGGCGGAGGAATCAGCGGCGGAGGCTGCGCGGAGGAGCGCGCTGGCCAGGGCCCCGCGGTTAGAGGCGACGAAGGAGAGCGCCGAGGCGTGCAGGCGGTCGGAGCGGAGGCGTAGGCGGTCGATGAGGAGGCGGAGGTCGGGCGCGGAGAGGGGCGTGGACGGGTCAGAGGCGTCGGCTGTGGTGGAGAGGAGAAGCTCGCGCACGTCGTCGGCTGCCATCGCCGCCAGCGGCGAAGGGGTGCTCGGCGGCGGCGGCGCGCGGATCCGGGCGGGCTCGGTTTGCTGACTGAGCAGCTGCGCTGCGGGAAGGAATTGAGCTCGTGTTGAGATCTGTATTTCGTCAGATTTACCGTATTGCCCCTAACCATTTCATTTCTTTTCAAGTTTAGTCTTTCAGATCTTTGTTAGTGGAATTCAGTTACTAACTATGAGAATTAAATATAGACTAATGAAAAAACTAATTACACAGATGGAGTACTAATTTACGAGACGTATCTATTAAGCTTAATTAATCTATTATAAGCATATATTTACTGTAGAGCAACATTGTCAAATCTATTTAAGCTTAATAGATTCATCTTGCAAATTAGTCTCCATTGATAAATTAGCTTTGTAATAAGTCTATATTTAATAATCTTAAAGTATTAAAATCTGAGGTGGAACCAAACACCTCCTAAAATACTCTACCAAACTAGAGCTCCTTCGACAACTAGAAAACTATACTCTAGCAAGCAATTACTACACAATTAAATATAGTGTTAAAATAGCTCAAGTGAAGTAGGCAAATTAAAGGAGACAAGAAATAAAATTCAATTTATCCTCAATTTTTGGTGGCTTTACCAGTAACTTATGCTCGTTGAGACAAGCCTCCAGGGATCTATTTGCGCGCTAAGGGCAATTCCAATGTTAAAAACCACATATAGTTTCTATGCATATTAATTCATTTATATACTACACATAGAAATTATGTTCCTAAGGCTTCGTTCGGTTTTTTTTTGGAAGGATTCCTGGCCGGACGCTCCTTTAACGTATCTGTCGGTGCTAGGATTTGCGGGTGCTAACACCGGCTATTAAACTTATGATTTGCGGTCGAGGCTACTGATGGTGTGCAAGGGGGGACACAGAGAGTTATACTGGTTCGGACGAGCAATGCCCTACGTCCATTGTGAGTCGAGTCGTGTTGCCTTACACCGGGGTGCTTGTAGTAGGGGTTACAAGCTTTGGCGAGAGAGGGAGAGGCTCTCAAGTCTCTTGTACATGTGAGTTGTGTGTATGTGTGTTCTGTTGTAGTAGGGTGCTGTGGGTGACGCAAAGTCTCCCTGAGATTGGGCTCTGCCTTCCCTTTTATAGTCAAAGGGAGGGGCAGGAGTTACATGTACTTTGCTATGGTTACAGTGCTCGGCATGGCGGTGGCCGTGAAGACTGATGCCTGGCGTCAGCCAGGATCGTAACTTGGTACTTTGGAGGCATGGCTGTGGTCATTCGAATGATTTTTCACTATTTCGTTGGTGAGTTCCGAGGTGGCGCACAGTCCTGGACGTGGCCGCTGCGTGGCGAGGCGTCATGGCATTGTACCCGACTGCTGTTCACCCTGCACAGTGTGATGAGAAGACGGGTTGACCTCCGTGTACTAACTTCCGAGGCTCGGGAGCCTCTGCCTCCGTCGAGAGCGAGATGGGACGGAACGGTGGGAGTGTCCTCCCTCGGGCACGTTCCCCCCGCGTGCGGTACTTTCACAGGGGTAGGCGGGTCCCGACGTAAGCTTTGCCCATTCTCCCGGGTTGGCCAAAAAGTCGACGTCCCTCCTTTCCTTGCACCGGGCGTATGACAGGGGTATGGGCTGTCGCTGTCGTAGTTGGCGAATCTTTCCGTCATCGTGACGCCACACGGTGGACTGTCCCTGTGGCGGAGTGGAAGTAGTGGGGCCGTCAGATCGGTTGTCAGAGGAGGTATGTCAGTTGGTACGGTGGACGTACGCGCGCGAGGCGTAGTCGCGTTGAGGGGTCCACTCGATGGGACCGTGCTCGTAAAGTGGTCAAGGAGGTCCCATGGACTGCAAGATTGCGTTGCTGACGTCGGCATGGCTCGGGCGAATCGAAGAGCTGCACCCGAGCGAGATTGCATATGGCAGGGAGCTCGGGCGAATCGGAAGTTGGTGTAACAAAACTGCCTAAATCACGTGCCCCATAGGCACCTGTCATTGCCACTAATGACATCTGATAGCCGGGCCCGTGTTCCAGATGACCTAGGCGGGCTCTGCCAGGCTACATAAGCACCCGTTATCTCCGACGGGATCCCATTGCGAAGCCATTACAGGATTACAACATTTCATAACAAAATACATCAGAGTAGAAGTGCGAAAGATTAAATAGTACTTAATATTACAAACCGGTGTTCAAATATAATTTAGGTGCAGTTATTACAGACCATAATTAAAGAGGTAGCAGTAGCGGTAGAACAATAATACAACAAGATAGATAGATAATACACGAACCCTGCCCACGGGTTCAATCTTATTCTTCCTCGCTCTCCTGGACAATAGTGACACAGCACGGAGCAAGACAGACTTCAGGCTCCTGCTGGCTACCTGCAACGGGGTTAACAAACCCTGAGTATTGGGGTACTCCGCAAGACTTACCCGACAAAAGGTGTAAAATTAGACTCAGGAATGTAGGCTGAGGGGAGTCAAGGTAAGGTTTGAGCAAGAGTTCAAGAGTTTTGCAGAAAAGCATTACTAGTCCTATTTCAATACTTTATTTCCATAATATTACTAATCATTAACAATATCTCCAAATCTTTCCAAATATCCACATTATCCTTTCAAATTCATTCCAAAACATCCTAGTTCCGAATCACTATTCGATGTAGGGGTGAGGATCAAGTCTCCATAACCGAGAAGCAACGACGATTCGAATCGATTAATACCTAGCTGGGGATCCCTATCCACACTGCGTATATAGCACTTAAGCTTGCATACGCCAACCCCGCCTACCACGGTTTTTCATATCCCAGAACCGGTCCTACGCCACCCGAGAGCACAGTACTCCTCTCGTCTCCAGGCACGACGGCCACGAGGGTACACGCTACTCTCGCCATCTCTCCACTCCCAGTGCGTGGTTGTCGGTTCCAACAGTAGAGCCACCGGAGTCAGAGGCTTCCCGTAGTATGTGGCTAGTTGCAAAGTCTTGATTACAGCATACCTGACAACGAACGGTCCCTAATATTTTTCCGTTAGAAACCATGCATTGGAACTCTAACCCAAGTACACTGGTAACTACCCGGTTTTCACATCCATTTCCGATGGCGAGGATCGTTGGGACTCTAACCCAAACAGATGGTCGACCAAACGGAAAAACCCATCCCCGTGGATGACAATGAACTAGCTAGGAACACTGCCAACCAACAAGGGCATATCAATTCCCATAAAGTGATTCATTTGATTCGTATCATCACAGTTCAAAATAGCATTTTTGCAAATCTAATCATTGAGCATGACTAAGCATTTTTCAATACTTTAATTAAATCAGGTTCTCAGGTATTGATAAGTGGTCAAGGATGGTAATGCATCAATTGGTTGTCAATCAACTCCTATTAACCTAATGCAATAGATTAACTCAAGTGATAAACATTTTAAAATAGCAAGGAGATGGGCAAATGCACCGGGGCTTGCCTTGGATGGTGTAGAGTATCGGATCTGGGTCAGTGCCACAAATATTAAAACCTTGCATAATTTCCGGAGCAACCTCCTCAGCTGGACCCTCGGCCTTCATCTCAGGGTTCTCGGTCACTACACGTATGCAATATTGTATGCATGAATACGATGCACATAAAATGACAGATGAGATTCAATAATAAATAATGCACACATGTGATCAAGACCCTACCATAAGCTAACCATGATTATTCTAATTCATCATGCCCTAGGTCATAAAGGTGATTGACTTAGAATCTCAATCAATCCAAAAATCACACCATTCAATAATTATTTCATTTCCTATTCCTTTTATTAATCATTCAAACCAACATATATTTTAATAAATATTTAACTATTTCCATTTGATGCCAAATTCCACCAATTGATAGATTTCAGTACCAAACAGTGGCACAACAAATTTCATGATTTTTGGAATAATACAGAAATTATTAAAAATCACCAAAGTTTCATTTATCAATTAAAGTGCTGATTTTTACTTACTACAGAAACTGTCCAAACACTACATCTCATATTTTTATAATATTCTACACTTAATAGAGAGCGCACACAATTATTTTTATAACTTTTCTTAAAGTAAATTAATTCATACAAAAATGTAAAGATACAGCACTATTTATTCAAATTATAAATGAAAAAGCTTTTGAATAAACGCTGGAAAAAGGAAAACAGATCCGGCCCGAGCCGGCCCATACAGACGAGACACGGCCCAGCCAGCCCACGCGCGCGCGCGCTCACACTTACACCGGGAACTGACAGGCCGGACCCAGCCGTCAGCCCCTTCTTCCTCACCTCACGGGACGCTGACAGGCGGGCCACCCCTGTCAGGCCCTTCTTCCTCCTTTGGCCAACGCTCCCGCGCGCGTGCGCGCGGCACGGCGCGGACCTCGCCGCCGGCGGCCCTAACGGCGAGCGCAATCGGCCGAACACCTTCTCCGAGACCCTAGCCGACTCCCTAAGAGACTAACCCTAGCTCTAATCGCCTCCGACGAGCGGGAGCTCGCCCATGGCGGATCCCGGCGGCACGGCAAAGCCGTTCCGGTCGTTGGGACGCTGTAGGGTTACGGGAAATGCCTTGGGGAGATTCAGAAGCTCACCACGAAGCTAGCGGACGAGTTAGTTGACGGAGAGGCAGTGCGGCGAGGACGGCTTGACGACGACGGCGGTGGACACGGCTCGGCAGTCGGCGGCGAGGGCCTGTTCCGACGAATCTGAGGCACCACACTACGAACCATCATGTGCATCAGAAACTACATCACCACGGGAGTCTAAAACGCTACCCCGAGAAGAAAGACGCTCACTCTAGCAGACCGGACGGGAAGAGGATGGCCGCGGCGGAGCTCCGGTGGCAACCCGAAGACGAAGACGCTCACCGTGAGACACACAGGGTACCACAGCTCACGCGACGGGCACCAATCGATGCACAACGAGCTCAGCTACCTATCTGGGAGATGGAGAGTGTGGAGGTGGACGGAACACGGCCAATTTGGCTTGGAACCCAAAGGGCTCACCGGCGACCGAGCGGGGGAAAAATGGAGAGAAGAGAACGCTCGTCGCCTTTAAAGGGCAGGGAAAGGGGTGGGATAAGACCAGGGACGTCCAGGGCCCCCCTCCCCGGCCGCTTGACAGCGCACGGCGTGCCCACGCCGGCCGGACGACGCTCGGCGCCGGACGCGGCACGCGCGCGTACAGCGGAGAAGATGAACAGGGGGACCCCCTAGCTACAGTATTAGCTTCAATAGGTCAAATGCTATTTGATTTAATTTCGAACTGATCCAATCCGATTCAGTAGATGGTGTAAAAATAAAAGTTGTGCACAATTTCATGAAGAACAACTTTGCTGTTGACACCACATTCAAATTTGGTCAGATTTTCAAACTACAGAAAAGGGGGTAAAAGTAGGGTTTGAATTCTAAACTGAAATTTTAAAATTACTTTTGATTTTTCTCAACAACTTGAAAAATGGTAAACATGAAAGTTGTTCTACTCAGTGAGCTTGACAACTTATATTAAGGGAGTTTTGGAAGATTCAACATATTTTTGAAACTAAAGTTTCAAATTTGAATTCCAACATGGTAATTTGAGTTTATTTTGAATTTCTATAATAGAACTTCAAAATCTCCAAAAATAAAAGTTGTTCCATTTTAAAAGTTCTACAACTTTTATTAAGACACTTTTATCAGATTCATTATAGATTTTAAATTAGGGTTTTAGGTCAACTTTAGGGCTTAATTTGATTTCTTATTTAATTTTTATTTTTGACTTTTGATTGAGGACTAAATTACACAATCAATACTAAATGAAATCAAATCACTCTAGGGGCCCTAAGCACAATCATATGCAGATGATTAATAATAAACATGATGACATGGCAATTTAATTAAGCAATAATACCAGAGGTATTACAGTTGGTCGCTCGAGGCTGCTGCATTGGGTGGTAGGCTCGAGCGAATCGGAAGTTATCGCCCGAGGGTCCTGCTTCCCTGAGCCCTGTCGTGGAGGCTCGGGCGAATCGGAGAATCCGGCCTGAGGGGTCTGTGCGCCCGAGGCGGGACTTGACGGCGCAGCCTCGTTGCCTACAGGCCTTTTACAGGTAGTATTGTCATGGGCCTCTGCTGGGCTTGTCCAGGCCAGGCCTTATATGGGGAATGTGTTTTTGCGTTGAAATTGGGTACCCTATACTTTGGTACCCGACAGTAGCCCCCGAGCCTGTGGTGGAGTGGAGGCACTCCTCCAGAGGCTCAAATTAGTTTCTCCCGTCGGGTTAGTAGGGTTTCGTTGTTTTATCCGGTGGGTTGGCGCGAGCGCACCCACCGGGTGTAGCCCCTGAGGCCTTGGAGGGATGGTGTATCCCTTCAAGAGCTTGAAATCACGCTTGTAGAACCTCGGGTGCCCTTTGGCTTGCTTGCTGGTGATTCATCCCTTGATACGGGTTTTTTGGTGCTGGAGCCCCCGAGCCTCTGCCATAGGTAGGCGGTCGATCTGGAAGCATTCTTCATCCAGCCAAGGTGCAAGGAGAGTTCTCGAGCCTCCATTTTCGTATCGGGGGTCGATTGGGTTCTTCCTTGTCTTTTTCGTTAGTTCGACCTTCATGCTCTTTTTGAGAAGAGGAAGGTTTGGTTATGCTCGACTTCCCACGATGGGCGCGAGTCGGCATTTCCGGTGAGCTGCAAGCGGGTTTGTCCGAGTGGAGGTCCGTGTCCTGTTCGTTGGGGGTCGGCTAGTGGCCTGAGCACACTCCAAATATTTCTCGGGAGTCGACTTGTGGGCCTCGGGTCCCGAGGGCCTGATGCCTCTTGCAAGGGGATCCTACATTGTCGACTCGCTGTTAGGACTTGGACATAGCACGGGATGTCCCTTGCTACGCTCGGGCATTGGGATACTGACCGTTTAGTGGTCCATCCACCAACTGTCCCTAACTCGATTTCCTTGGGGCAACTGTTCGACCCACTGTAGGGCCAGTCTTCGATCCCCAGAGAACGTAACGGGCACCCGAGCCCAGGATTCCTTCATCGAGAAGGAGAGTATCGGCGGAACCGAGGCGAAAAAAAACATAATGATTCGGCGCACCTTTTGAGGCGTGGAGCCCGACAGACGCGACGATTTGGTGTAGACAAGACGGTTGCGTGCGCGAGGCCGGTGACGATGCAGAGAGTCGTGGCAGGCCCCATGCGATTAATGTGACGGATTCACTACTGTTGGTATAAATTAACTGCACTCTATTAAATATTATTATTATCAAAGTATCCGCAAGCGCACAGATAAAACACCGATGTAGCACTTCACCAGATAATCCTGGTTTTAATATCGAACCCTAGGAGGGGCGCCGCCTGGCCTCTCCTTGGGGCCGGCCGGCCCCACTTGGCCAGGTGTGGGCCTCCGCTTGCTTCGGGTATGTTCTACACTCTTCCAGGGTCTTCATGATGATGTTTTCTTGGTGGTTATGTTTCGTAGTAATTAAACACTTTAATCCTTCTTTTATGCTTTTCTAGAAAATCTCCTCAAAAATAGACAATTCACCAAAACTCGTGGAATCTGTCAGTAATAACCCTATTCTACTGGATATTCATGTTTAATGCAGAGATAATTGATAATAAAATTTATACGATAACAAGTGTCAACAATTACCCCCACACTTAGGCTTTTGCTCGTCCCGAGAAAAAGGTTGGTTTTAAAATGTAAGATTTTTTAGAGAGAATAGAGCATTTAAAACATAACTTGAAAGTGCATTATATAAAACTAGTCTAGTCATGCATGTACTATGGAATTCAAAGTGTCTACCAGGAATCTTTGAGTAATTGAAGAACAGAATAGCTTGAAAACAGATCACTCTCTTCCTTTAGTTAAGTCAATTGGAGGGTATATAATTTTGCAAATAAACTTAGCTTTACCTTCTCCTTTTGTAGTACTCTCGAATCACTGATATATCTGGTATTTTTGTATCCTTACCAAGGCGTTAATGAAATTGCCTTCTTTATCCTACTTCTAAAAAGCTAATATGGATCTCAGGTAGGTAAAATATGAAGACATACTTGCATTATATTTATTGTAAAGTCAAACAATGAATCCACAGAGAAATGAGGCATATAATCGAATCAAGCTTTATTTGGTGGAATATGGTGGAATCTAATTCTATCTTGCTCCTTTAGAAAATAAATCTCTCTTTTATACAATTGAGCTTGTTCAGAGGGTATGAGTTATCTCTCTTTTTTTTTCAAGGGAGGCGAGTATCTAAGTACCCATTGTTTTAATTTCTTCGGATACTTGTCCATTTTTTATACTCCCTTCTTCTTTTGCATAGTTCATACCTCTTTTGGATTTAGTAGTTGAGAGACTTTAACAAAACATGGAGCAATTATTTGGTGACTATGCTATATAATTATTTTTTTGTGTTCTCTCCCATTGTAGGAGGAAACATTTTTAATAGAATGACTCGCTATTACTCCGGATTAGAGTAATGCTTATGTGGAATTGGCACTTGATTCGAAAATATGACAGATTTCTTCAAAGGGTTACAATGGTTGACCAAACTCAATACAAAGACAAGTATTATATGTAGCAAGTTTCTATCCTATATATGGCTCTAGTAGGACAATATTTTTACCACAGAGGAGAGGTATAACTAATTATTTAAAATTTCGAAATAAAATCTCCAAAGACAAAACATCAGGGATTGAGTTCTCATTATTCAACTATATCATGTTTCACAATGACTTAAGCAATCATGTGGTCCCTATAAATAGATTTTGATAGTAACATGATTCTTAGAAAAGTGATATATAATTTATTCTTAAGCCATGAATTAAACAGTCTTTTCTTCTCTTTTAAAAGTAATTTAGCATGTAAATTTTAATTCGGATCGAAACAGAAATCGACACATGTGCAATTATATTGTATGGGGATCAAACCTGGCCATGACCGAGAAGGGGATGCAGAGGGTGCAGAGGGGGGCCAGCCGGCCTAGGTAGGGCGCCGGGCGGCGTGCCTCTGTGGTCCCACGGGGTCCACTTCGGTGCGCGTGGTCCTGGTTCGCTTGTCTTCCGAATTACGTGATTTTTTCGAGTGAATTGATTTCCATAGTCACGATGTGCCTCCCCCACACTTATTTTCCGGCATACTTTTCTGCGCAACATGTGGAGACAACATACGTACCAAAAATATAGAGAGTAGAGTAGATTAATATTGATAAAAAGAATAAGGCACTTTATTCATTAACGATACTAGATAATTCTGACAACTGACTGAGCTAATGACTGCCCTACCTCATTAGGCTTGCCAAACCTAACACACTTAATAATATAATCAAACCTAACACACTTGTGCCTTATTACATAGATAACGAGGGCAACTTAAGGCTGCCCCTTCTTCGCGAGCTTCCTAATTTCTTCCTTAAGCTCATCAATCTTTTCTTTCAGCTGATCTTTTTCGCGCTTGAGACTGCGAATTAACTTGACATTGACTTCTATCTGCTTAGTCATGTCACTCATAACCTTATTCCTTATGTCCTCATTCCTCTCTATACCCCTAACGGTGCTAGAGAGAGCTTTCATCTTCTCATTGAGGATTCGTAGAGAGAGCGGGGGCTGTCTAGGGACTTTCTCTAGTGCTGATGTTGATGTAGCCCACTGTCTCTTGAGCGGAGGTGGTACAAACTCGGTGTAGCGGACTTGGCCTGAACGTGCACGAACTCCTTGGATGGCAGGGCGAGCAGTGGTTTACTTCGCACATACCAGCGTTCCATTCTTGTCGGTCTTGACCGACAGGAGTCGCTCATTGTCTCTAGATGGAAGAAGTGGGGTGCCTCGGGGAATAGTGATCTGCTTCCCCTTGGTACCATCTTCTAGCAGCAGTCTCTCAGGTGGCGATGGCAGAGCAGGCTGAGCATGCATGTAGTAGACTTGCTCGAACTGCTGGGGCACCGTAGCAAGATGCTTCGGTGGCACGATGGCGAGGTGCTTCGGTGGCACGACGGTAAGGGGCTTTGGCTGCGCGAGGACGATGGCCTTTGAGTCGTCGCCTTGGATCTTGCCAGAGTCAGCGCCGACGACCGCTTCGCCTGCCATTGCTACTAGATCTAAACTAGAGAGTTTCTTTGGAGGAGAGGAAGGCAATGATGATGGGATGCCATTTGAGGGCGGTATAGGTGCGTATTTATATGGGTTTTCAGGAGATAGGATAAGATCAAATCTAGGTTCTACAGGATTCGTACGAAAGATTATCCGTACGCATCGGGAATCTGCGTGATTGTGTTTAGGAAGGATGGAGAAAGAAAAGAAAACAAGAGTCAGGACGAGAGGGGACAGTGGGGCGCCCCCCGGCCCCATAATGGCGCTGGCCGGCCCCACCTGGTGTCCTCCCAGGGTAGCCGTGCTCGTGAAGCCTCTAGACTTTTCCTACTTTCTGTTAGTTGCGATGCGCGATAATTTTTTGTAACGGATGATGACAGGACTAAAAAGTGGGTAATTGGACAAAATCTAGCCCGTCAACAACTTCTGAATTAAATGGTTCTAAAAATAATTTAAGCCGGTGACCATTTACCTTGAATAACGTACCTTCATGTGATTGTAGAGTTACCACTCCATGTGGTGATACATTCACAACCGTAAATGATGCTTTCCATTTGCTTCGTAGTTTTTCAAGCCCGAATAATTTGAACCTGGAATTAAAAAGTAATACATTATCTTCTGGTGCAAACTCTTTCTTCTTGATCCTCTTGTCATGCTATCTTTTTGTTCTTTCTTTATAGATCTTTGAATTGTGATAAGCCTTTTATCTCCATTCTTCTAATTCTGATAATTGCATTTTTCTCTTTTCTCCCGCGGCTTCAAAGTCCATGTTCCATCTCTTAATAGCCCAGTGAGCTTTATGCTCTAACTCCACTGGTAAATGACATGTCTTACCATATACTAGCTGGTAAGGTGACATGCCCAAAGGTGTCTTGTATGCAGTCCGATATGTCCAAAGTGCTTCGGGTAATCGGTCCTTCCATGCAGTACCCATCTCATTTACTATTTTCTGTAGAATATTCTTGATTTGTTTGTTTGATGTTTCTGCCTGGCCACTTGTCTGAGGATGGTATGGAGTAGCAACATTATGACGGATTTCATGAGCTTGCAAGTATCGGTGAAACTTTTTATCAGTGAAGTGTGTCCCTCCGTTACTAATGACCATCCTTGGTGTTCCAAACCTTGGAAATATAATCTCTTCGAACATCTTCTTTGAATGTTTAGAATCAGCATTCATGCATGGCATAACTTCTACCCACTTGGATACATGGTCAACTGCCATCAGAATGTATTCATAATTTCTTGATTTCACAGATGGTCCCATGTAATCAATTCTCCAGACATCAAAGAGCTCGATCTGGAGATTGTTGTTGAGTGGCATAACATCTCTTGCATTGATATTTCCGTGCCTCTGACATGATCCACATCTCTGGACAAAATCTTTGGTGTCTTCATACATAGTTGGCCAAAAGAACCCACTCTACCTGATTTTAGCATGAGTGCGGAATGCTCCATAATGACCTCCATATGGTGATGCGTGACATTTCTGAATGATCTGCATGCCCTCTTCTACTGGTACACATCTTCTAAGTAGTCCATCTGAATAAATTCTGAAGAGGTATGGTGGATCCCATATGTGGAGACGACTTTCATAAATGAGCTTCTTTTTATTCTCCCCTGGTGGTACATAACCTAAAGTTGATAATATTCGTGTACTAAGGGTCTGACTTGGTCATGTTAAACAACGTGTTATCTCTTAATGAGTCATTAATAGGCAATTCATGAGGTTTCTCAAAGTGTATTCTAGACAAGTGATCAGCAACTGGATTTTCTATTCCTTTTCTATCTTTAATTTCTAAATCAAATTTTTGGAGTAACAAAATCCATCTTATTAAACGAGGTTTAGTATCTTTCTTAGTGAGCAAATATTTTAAAGCAGCATGATTAGAATAAACAATTACTTTTGCTCCTACTAAGTAAGATCTAAATTTATCAATAGCAAAAATAACAGCCAGAAGTTCTTTTTCAGTTGTTGTATAATTTAATTGTGCTCCTGTCATAGTTTTACTAGCATAAGCAATTGCATGATGCTTCTTATATTTTGTTTGTCCTAATACTGCCCCTACAGCACAATCACTAGCATCACACATAATTTCAAAAGGTAAAGACCAAGCAGGGGGTTGAATGATTGGTGCTGATGTAGGTGCTTCTTCAAGAATATTAAAAGATTTTAAACATGCATCATCAAATTCAAAAGGAACATCCTTAACTAGCAAGTTAGTCAATGGTCTAGCAATATGTGAAAAATCTTTTATAAATTTGCGATAAAAACCACAGTGACCAAGAAAACTTCAGATTCCTTTTATATTAACAGGTGGAGGTAGTTGTTCAATTACTTCAATTTTTGCCTTGTCTACCTCTATACCTCTTTCAGACACTAAATGTTCTAACACTATTCCTTCTCTAACCATAAAATGATATTTTTCCCAATTAAGGACTAAGTGCTTTTCTTCACATCTCTGCAAAACCTTATCTAGATTTTCTAGACAATCATCAATAGTTTTTCCATAAACTGAAAAATTATCCATAAAAACTTCCATGATTTCTTCTATCATCTCAGAAAATATAGACATCATATATTTTTGAAAAGAAGTAGGTGCGTTACATAATCCAAAAGACATTCTATGATAAGCATAAGTTCCATAAGGACATGTAAAAGTGGTTTTGCTTTGATCATCAGGGTGGATAGGAATTTGGTGATATTCAGAATAACCATCAAGGAAGCAAAAGAAATAATTATTTGCCAAACGCTCTAACATCTCATCAATGAAGGGCAGCGGAAAATGATCTTTCTTTGTTGCTTTATTAAGTTTTCTATAATCTATACACATTCCCCATCCTGTAACAGTTCTTTGGGGTATCAATTTATTTTTATCATTTTTAACTACGGTCATACCACCCTTTTTAGGTACAACTTGAACAGGGCTTACCCACTCACTATGCGGAACAGGATAAATAATCCTAGCATGTAAAAGTTTCAAGACCTCTTTTTTAACAACTTCTCTCATCGCATTTTGAAGCCTACATTGGGGCTCTCTAGAAGGTGTAATTTCTGAGTTGGTTGGAATACGATGGGTGCATAAAACAGGACAAATCCCCTTAAGGCCTTGGAGTGAATAACCAAAAGCAGCATGATGTTTTTCTAAGACAGTTATTAATCTAAAAGACTCTTCATCAGAAAGTTTATCACTAATAATCACGGGAGAATTTTGATCATTATTCAGAAAAACATATTTAAAACCAGAAGGTAGTTATTTAAACTCAATAGAAGGTTTAGGTGGCTCTACTAATTCATCCAGAGGTTCAGAATCAATCGAATCCTCCTCCTCTTTATTAATAAAAAACTGAGTATCATCCTCTAAATTAGATTCAATAAATTCTGTTGGTATTTTTAACATCACTTCACGTTAATTTATCATCCCTAACATGATACCAAAAAACCAAAGGTAAAATAATCTTCACTTGCCTCCTAAAAATAATACTATAGAATATATCCGCAACCGCACAGATAATTCTCCCATTGTAGCACTTCACCCGGTAAGTATTCCGAGTATCGTTGATTTATTTTATGCCAAAAAGATAAAGAGGCATTCTACTCATTAGGATAATTTACTATAATAATTGGAAAGATAAATGTGCAAACCTATGATAATCCATAACTCTAGTGCTTTAGCGATAAATAAGTCAATGATAAATGGTAAATGATAACTGAGTAAATAAGATAAATGGTACTCCAGAGATAGAATATAGAGACTCACTAACGTAGGAAGACAATCTCGAGATTCGGCTAAAGTAAAGGAAACCTATGTAATTACTAAATACAAAGTCTACAGTCTACGCCACATTACATATTTTCAACTATAGTATAATCAACTCAGAAAACATCATAAGGAGCATCATCTAATGAGGATATTAAGACACAAGGGTCACCTCCTTCGCGACCGCGCTCTGCTCGTCCTACGTACGGGGTGGAATACAAAGGAACCAACGCAGCTGTCACCTACGCGGACTACCACACGACCTGGCACGTCAGGGTGCCAGCGTAGGTACACAATATATCTAGACACCGCGTCTACATAATGTATACCACCTAACCCACTCGAGTACTAAATTAGGCGCTTTACAATCAAATGACAATAATCATCACCAATAACAACTATATCGAATATGCAACTAGAATAAACTAAGAACTGAATAAGTAGCAATATATTAAAATAAAGCAAAGCCATAATGAGATACAAGATAAGATTACCGATCTCCAGACGAACATATCTGAAATCCCGAGCGTAGCGCCCAACTCTACTTGAATCTTGTTAGACGCCTAAACTATGAACTTGAAGAACTAGAGCCCTATTTCTAATCTCTGGAAACCCTAACTTCTGTCTACTCTTGACGAATCAAACAGGAGGAATGAATTGGTGCTCTGGGAGGGGGTCTGCCCCTCTATTTATAGCCTGGTGGGATGAACGTGCGCCGTGGGATCAAACCGACTTGAACAAAGGGCCCAGATGACTCCAGAAAGGCAGTGGAAGAAGACTTCAGAAGGTGGGCCGAAACCCTAGGGGAGCGCCGGCCGGCCCCACCCTGGTGGGGTTCGGTCCCCGGTCGCTTCGGGTGTGTTCTGGACTCTTCCAGGGTCATCGTGATGATGTTTTCTTGGCTGTTAAGTTTCGTGGTAATTAAGCACTTTAATCTTTCTTTTAAGCCTTTCTGGAATAATCCCTGGAAAATACACAATTCACCAAAACTCGTGGAATTTGTCAGTAATAACTCCTATGCTTCTATTATTGATCTTCCCTAGGCATTAGTTGACGGTATAAAATTGGTACTTAACGACCGTCAACAATACCCCAACCTAAGTCTTTGCTAGTCCCTTAGCAAAGTGGACTTGAAATAATTTATTCAGGGTTCCATAAAATGTATAACTCCCAACAAATAGTTAAATATTTAAACAGAAATTCTTCTCCGGATTGAAATTCATTAATCCACCTTTCAAACTTATTCTTATTCTTTTCAATCGTGGGGCTTTTAAACTAAGTCTTGGGTAATTGAGAGACAGAATAATCAAGCGAGCACTATGTCTTTCATCCTTTGTTTCAACCATTGCTCCAGATTTTTTTAAGTAAGTATGTAATTTTTTTATTTAGGAAATAATAAGAGCCTACTAATAAGATTGCAGAGGACTACTAAGTTATACATCATGGCTGAATGTGTGAATGTGATCAAATTTCATTTTTAAACTCCTATGCATTATGCTCTCTTTTGTGTCTTTCTGAAGAGTGTGGGCTCTCTCCTCAGTGGATACTTTTTTTACCCTATTTTTTTCTCTCAGGTGGGTGTCTTTGCATCCATTGTTTTACTCTCGTTTTTTTGGCACATACCCTTTTGGTATGGCATCTTTCAGGCTCATACTTCTTTGGTATGGCATCTTTTAATTTTATAACACATATTCTCTGTTGGACTTCTAAGAAAGAGACTTGTGCATAGAGTGAAAACTTTTTGTGCATGTGAATTCAATCATGAATGCATAACAGAATAGTCTACTTAAATCATATTAGCAGAATAAATTATTATATTTGTTTTGATTTTGATTTTTGAAATGTCTGGAGCTTAGGTGTCACTCAGAATGAAATAAATAGCAACTTAAACCTTCTTATATCATATCCGTCAATTACTTAGAAAAGCTTATGCTACCCACTGATATAAAGTTTCAGAATAAATTTTCATGGTAGATAAACTTCATATAATTCGTAGGAGAATTTAAATTTAAACACTAAGCAATTGCAGAAATTTATATTTAAACAATTTAAATATCTTTTTTGATTTTTCTCTAGCTTCAAGTTCTAATTATTCTAAAGACAAATTGAATGCGGAATTTAAAGCAAACTTAATTATACAACCTATTATTATTATTATTATTATTATTATTATTATTATTATTATTATTATTATTATTATTATGATTTTCATTTTTAAGCAAGCAGTTAATGCAATAATTAAAGAAAGCAGTAAATAAATTTTTATTTGGTTTTCTTGTCGTTTTTAGCAATATTGAAATTGACAGAATTAAAGACTGAATTAAATATTGAAATAAAGAAGCATATATAAAGGTGAAAGGTACTCACCTAGCGGGGATCTCCCTCAAGCTGGATGTTGCTCAGTAATATGGTGGAGGTGGCGGCGCGTATCTCATTTGATGTATCAAATATTCCAATCCGCTCTGCGTCTGCTGCTGTCCCTGATAGATCTGATCAAGTCGTTGGTCCGTGCTGTGCTGCCATTATTCATGCTGGTAGAACCTGTCGTCGACCTGCTGCTGCCACTGCTCGTGCTAGTGCAGTATGTCGCTTATTGCATTCTGTCCCTATTCAATGTTAGTGAGACGCATAGATAAAGCTGGGAAATCATTAAAGTGCTGCTCAGGTGGTCGATAGTAGTCATCTTCCGGTGGTGCGTGGAACGGATACGGTCCACCGGTGGTGAAGTCCGTGTTCCCGCGTGTAGAAAAGATGTTCGTCCTCTCTGAAAATCAGTTGCTCCCCAACCCGCTGCTGCTGCTGACGAAGATTCACCTTGCTGAAATGTGGGCTGTTCCTCCCATCCTGCATGTGAGGTCCACTGCTCGCGTGGCTCCTGCGTCGATACATGTTCACCAAAATCAACATAGTGGGAATAAGCTGGCCCAGATGGTGCTGGGTCAGCTCCAGTGAAATTAGTTCTCGGCGTCCTGCTGATGCGTGCGGACGGACACATGCCAACATTAGCTCTAACAGCTGAAAAAACAAAATTCTGAACAGAATAAATTCCTAACTCCCTGTCTGGTAGTTCATACTCATTGTCATAATTTTTATAAATCATAACTATTTTATTATTTCGGCATTTGAGCATGTGAGCACGAAAGAAAAAATCATAACCAATAATTCTATGGGCATCAGAAATATAAACAAGTGAAGCATTTGATAATAATCCTAACCCTGCAGCTAAACGAGTAATCCAGAAAGTAAAAGAAATACTGCTCTTTCTCAAGGAAGGGACAGTTCTCCAATAATTCAACATAATTTTTACAGGTGACGCCTTCCTCTTTTTAATCATGATATATAACAAATGCAGCTCATCTTGTTTAATAGCATTTAACTCCTCTCTAGGAAAGAATACAAAAGCTAGCCATTTAAGCATGAATCTCAGTGTGGGGTGATGAACTTCTTCAGTAGTATATTTTTGTTTTCTCTCTGGTTTCTTTGCAGTTATGCTCTCCCAAAAATCATCTTCATCAAAGTCTTGGAGAGTTTCAGAAATATTGACCACACTGATTATTGAATCACAATGCTGAACTAAGAGTTTACCATGAGAGGGTGAAAGGTTTATTAAACATTCTAAATTTAACCTTATCATCATCAAAGTCTAGGGTGCTAATAAATTCTTTAGTGAGTAACTTGCTACCTTGCTCATTAATTTGCCATGCATTTTTCCATCCAACATTTCTAAAAATAAGCTCAAACTCGGAATCCATTCCGGTTTCATGGAGCAAAGTGGCATAAAAAATTGGAGTATGCGTAAATTCCTTGTTTTTAATCACATTTAATATCTCCCTTTGCGGTCTAGTTGGTAATAAAATTTGAGTTATGCTTGTGAGCTTATACCTCTCTTCCGGTTGGGAAGAGGATGACGGATTATCATACGTGAAGGGTGACGAGGATCGATATTCATGTCGGAGCCGACGAATGATGGCACTTGTGATGATGATTGGCTTCTTGTTGTGCGGTGTGAGAGGGCCCTTCCAAGGGATCGAATGGCACATTTCATTCTATTGCTCATCTTGCCTGTAAAATGAACAACACGAAGAACACGGCAAGAACGAACAAGAACACAAGAACAAAATAAGAACAAGCAAGAACAAGTGAAGAGAAGGAATCAAAATGGTGATTTCTCTTCTAGGTCTTCTTGCTAATCTTCTTTTCTACCCTTTTCCTTGCTTAAACTTGAATCAAATGATAGGACTATGGGAGTTTGTGATCACGAGCAGCAAGGCAACTTGGCTATGTGCTCTCTGGAGTTTATGTGAGTGAGTGAGCAAATGAGAAAAGTGGGAGGCAGAGAAGAGGCAGAGGGGCGCCGGCTGGCGTGGCCATGGGGCTGGCCGGCCCCACCTGGTGTGCTCTGGCTCTCATCTTTGGCTAGTATCGACACCACCTTGATGCCCTTCCAAATGCATGCGGTTGCACGCTTTCTCTGATGAATGAATGAGTGGAGGGTAGTATATGGATGAATGGTGGAGTTTGGATGGTAGTGAAAGGTGGTGGTTGATGATAATGCATGATGTGACTTGATGTGATGATGGTGGGTCCCATATGTCTCCCGTATTTATACCGTATAATGACACAAGAACGAAAAACTAAATTATTTTTATGAATCTACGAAAAATTAGAATTCTAATGATGATCTTTTTATAATTTTCTGCCACCACAGTAAATTTCACTGACGGGTTTAACACTCTGTTAGTAATAATCACATGGGGCTTAAGGTTTAATCATGCTATACTTATTTTTAGTTCTTTTTAATAATGCAATTTATGAGAAAGTAAATATGCAAATTTCAATGCAAGAATTAAATTACCGATAACTACCGAGTTACCTCCTAGCGAAGGTTCGGGGTTTTTGAGTCCGCCGTTCCGGACTTCTCCAGTTGAATTATTCTTCATGATTCATCTCCGGTGTCGGAGATGTTGTTGCATCTTGTTCTTCATGACACTTCAACGTTTGGCATTGCTTGAATGCGAATCGGTCTTCTTGCCCATTGATGGTGAATGTGATCTCTCCAGCTCCGACGTTGATGGTTGTATTTGCAGTGTTTAGGAATGGTCACTCGAGGATGAGGGGTATCTTCCTCTCTTCCTGCATGTCAAGTACTACAAAATCTACAGGAATGAAAAAGTTATGGATTTTTACCGGAATATTTTCTGCAATTCCTGCGGGATAGCGAACCGATTGGTCAGCTAATTGCAAACACATCGTGGTTGGTGTGAGCGCAGAATAGTTGAGTCTGTCGAAGACAGTCTTGGGCATGACGCTAACACTTACTCCAAGATCACATAAAGCATTCTCGAACATCTGGTCCCCGATTGAACAATCAATAGTGGGACACCCTGGATCCTTCTTCTTAGTTGGAGAAAAACTCAGAATTGCCTCATTACATTCCTCCGTTAGCTTGACAACTTCAGTAGAAGATAGTGGTCCTTTGTTGTTGAGGATGGTTTGAAGATACTTCGCGTATGTAGGTACCTGCATGGCATCTAACAACGGAATATTGACATATAACTTCTGAATTACCTCAACAAACTTACCAAATTGATCATCCGTTTTAACTCTTCTTCTTCTGCGTGGAAACGGCAGGAGGGTTGTGTCATGAAAATTTTGAGTTCATTCTTGATCTTGTAGTTCAACTGGTGGTGAAGGTGGTATAACTTCTTTTTCTCTGTTTGTCCTTTTCAATCTCTTCTTCTACCTGCACTAAATGTGATGGTCTACGTGCCCCTTATGGGTAAGGTGGATCACGTGTAGACTTACCTCCTCTAGTAGATATTCCTTTTATTTGTTCATGATTAATGGTAAACAAAGTAGAAGATAATTGTGCAATTTGTAATTCTCTTTTTTTATTAAATAATATTTGATCTTTAACAGCAGAAGAGAAATTATCCAACTTAGAATTAATTCCTTCTAAAACTTTATCATTAAAAGCAAGCTTCTTATAAATACTTTCATTAATTCTAGCTTGTTCTAATATTAATTCTCTCAAGGGTGGTTGTCTATGATTTGAAAAATTAGTATTGCTTTGGTACTTACCTTGACTGGTTGACCGAGGTTGATTCCATCCTTGCTTCTGAGAAGTGGACTTAATGACTGTACTAATATCTTCTGGGGGATTTGCAAACTCAATTTCTAAACATCCTTCATATTGATTCTGAGAATTGAATGCATCTTGAATAGCTTGACGATCACTTTTATGATTGGCTCTTTGCTCTAACCAGTTCAACAGTACATCCATCTTGGTTGACAGTGCACACACACTTGCTCTGGAACTTCTTCACTCTTATGGCATGTCTGAGTGTTGTTTCTCCAATTCTGATTTTCTGCTATCTTTGCCATAATATCTTCAGCTCTTCCAGGGGTAAGTGACATAAATGATCCTTCAGCAGTGGCATCTAGTTGCTCACGTGACCTTTGAGTTAGTCCATGATAAAATGTTTGTATGAGCAACCACTTTTCCATTCCATGATGGGGACAATCTGATATGTAATCTTGGAAACGTTCCCAGGCTTCTGAAATAGATTCACCTTTCTGCTGACAAAATTCTGAAATCTTTCCTCGTAGAGCATTGGTTTTGCCTACTGGGAAAAACTTTTCTAGAAAAGCTTTTGAACATTCTACCCATATCTTGACTCGATCTTTATTCTGATAAAACCACTGCTTCGCCTTTCCCTCTAATGGGAACGGAAACAAACAAAATAGCATGACATCTTGAGGAATGTCTTTGATATTGATGGTGTTGCCAATCTCCAGGAAATTCTGCAGATGGACACTTGCATCTTCATATTTCTTTCCAGTAAATGTGATAGCTTGTATCATTTTAATGAGGCTTGGCTTGATCTCATAATCATGATCTCCAATGTTAAAAGTTGGCCCAACACGAATATTCTCAATGCTTGGGGCAGAGAATTCACGTAGAGTCTTCTCAGCCATAGCTTCACAAAATAATGTAAGACCCTTCTTCCTATGGTTGTTCCTGATTGATAAGAGTTGAAGTACACAACCAATCCTGCACTTACCCTATATAAGATATTTAAATATAAACGAAACACGGGTAAGTCTGCTAAAGCAAAAGGTTATGGTTATCTCTAAGTATTTATGTCTATAATTATTTTTATGTTTTTCTATTAATATTATCTATGAAGAACTCTCTTATATGAAATTCTAGAATAAATATCCTGGCGAATAAAATCAACGAACTCAATAAATTATACTAATGAATACAATTGCCATCCTCGGCAACGGCGCCAGAAATGCTTGTTGGTATTTTTAACATCACTTCATGTTAAGTTGTCATCCTTAACATGATGTCAAAAATGAAAGGTAAAATAATCTTCACTTGCCTCCTAAAAATAATACTATAAAATATATCCACAAGCGCACAGATAATTCTTCCATTGTAGCACTTCACCCGGTAAGTATTCCGAGTATCGTTGATTTATTTTATGCCAAAAGGATAAAGAGGCATTTTACTCATTAGGATAATCTATTATAATAATTGGAAAGATAAATGTGCGGACCTGTGATAATCCATAGCTCTAGTGCTTTAGCGATAAATAAGTCAATGATAAATGGTAAATGATAACTGAGTAAATGAGATAAATGGTATTTCAGAGATAGAATATAGAGACTCACTAATATAGTAAGACAATCTCGAGATTCGGTTAAAGTAAAGGAAACCTATGTAATTACTAAATACAAAGTCTACAGCCTACGCCACATTACACATTTTCATCTATAGCATAACCAACTCAGAAAATATCATAAGGAGCATCATCTAATGAGGATATTAAGACACAAGGGTCACCTCCTGTAACAACCCTAAAATCCACACAACCTAAAAATCCCAACCAATTAAAATTTTTCATTTATTTATTATGAAAACCCATTTTTCTTGTGCAAGCATATATGTTTCATTATGAATTTGGTAAATAAAGGAGTATAGCTTGTATTTTAATTCCATTCACATAGAATAATGACTTTTGCATCACATTTGGGATTTATTGCAATTTATGTTTGTATATACTCAATATTTAAAATGGATAATATATGTATTTATACACTAAAATGAAAATAGAAAAAGAAAAAGAAAATAAAAAGGGAGAGAGAGAGTTAGGCCAGCCATTCGGCCCAGCCGGTCTGCTAAGCCAGCCCAAACCAGCCCGGCCTTCTTCTCCTCACCTCACCCACGCGCGCTCCACCCCGCCTTCCCGCACTGGGCCGGCCTAACACCGCGCGCACGCGCAATGCCGACCGCACGCGCGCGACCGTTTCACCCGCTCCCCCGCAGCCGCTGACCACCCGGCCCCGCTTGTCAGCCGCTCTCGCTACTGTTCTTCTTCTCACCTCGCGAAAGACGGTGGCCGACAGAGTCACGCAAATGGCGTGACCGAAAGCGCCACGCATGGCAGAGCCCTGACCCCGCTGTCCCTCGCCTGTCCCCTGCCTTGCTCGCCAAGAAGCCGCGCGCACTGGGAAACCCTAGCTCGGGAGCACCGATGGTCTCCACGTGCCCCTTCGCCGCTAATCATCGTTCGCCGCCACGCCATGCCCTGGCCGTCTATAAAAGGAGTTGCCTCGAAGCCCTAGACCTCGTCCCACTCGCCGCCGCCGCGCTGCGGCACAACCACTACACCACACTGCACAATAGAGGGAGAGGGAGAAGGGAGAAGGGCGGAGCAGAGGAGGAGAAGCTGCCGGAGCGCCGCCGCCGCGGAGCACGCCGGAGCCGGACACGGAGGAGAAGCCCGAACTGCGGACGAGGAGCGGCACGGCACTGCGATCACTCTGCACAGCGTCACCTCGTCACTGCACCGCCATCCTTACCTCACCGGCCCCACGGTGAGCCACCGAGCACCTCATCCAACCTCGCCGTGCTACGGTCATGGCGCTCGGCATCACGAGCGTGTAGGCCGCGGGCTGTTTCCGGCCCCTGAACACTTCGCACAACACGCGCACAAGACCGGCCATCAAACCACTGGACATCGGCTATGGACGTCAGGCCACTTCCGACGGGCATCGCCATCACATGTGCTCGGAGCTCCGCCACCTCGACGGCATTCCCGCGCGCACAAGCCGTGAAACCGCCGACGCGACCCGCTAGCGTGATGTAATACCTCTGCTCGTTATTGTGCTTAGGGCCTAGAGTGATTTGATTTTGGCTAAAGTATTGATTGGGTAATTAAGTCCTTAATCAAAAATCAAAAATAAAAATTAAATAGAAATCAAATTAAACCCTAAAGTTGACCTAAAAACCCAATTCAAAATCTATATAGAATATGGGAAAAGTGTCTTAATAAAAGTTGTAGAGTTTTTAAAATGGAACAACTTTTATTTTTGGATATTTTGAAGTTATATTGTAAAAATTCAAATTTAACTCAAATTACTATATTGAAATTTACATTTGAAACTTCAATTTCAAAAATATTAAGAATCTTAAAAAACTTCCTACATGGAAGTTGTCAATCTCTTCGAGTAGAACAACTTTCATGTTTATCAATTTTCAAGTTGTTGAGAAGAATCAAAAGTAATTTTAAAATTTCATTTTGAAATTCAAACCCTACTTTTACCCCCTTTTCTGTAATTTGAAATTTTGGCCGAATTTGAAATTGGTGTCAAAAGAAAAAATGATCTACACAAAATTCTCTACAACTTTTGTATTCACCACTTCCTCGGATTCGGGCTGGATCAGATCCAATTTGAATCAAATAGCATTTGACCTATATGGCCTAGTACTGTAGCTAAGGGGGGGCCCCTGTTCACCTGCCGCCCGTACGCGGCGTGCGCGCGGCGTGCGCCAGTCGCCGTCCGGCCGTCCCAGGGCCCGGCCGTCGCCGTGTCGAGCTCGGGAGGGGGACCCGGACGCGTCCCGACCTTATGCTCTCCTTGCCGAGTGCGTTAAAGGGCGTGGCGCGGCGTTTCTCTCATTCCTTCGCCGTTTCCCCCGCTCCGGTGAGCTCTCGGTTCTCGGCCGAATTGCCCACCATCGAACCACCACCGCCCAATTCGTCATACCCACGAGCTAGCCATCTCCTGGCGCACCTTTTGGACCCGACCTGGCCACTGTTAGTCGTCGGAGATCAACGTACGGCGTGATTTTCTCCCCCACGGCCGGCGGAGCGCCGCCGTGGTCTGTCTCTCTGCGAACAGCTCGCCTCGGTGAGCTTATCCTCCTATTATGGAGCGTTCCGGAGTCCCTGTCCTTTCTTGAGTCTCATGAGTTAGACGTTTTTGCGTTTGGTTTACAGTGACCGCCGGAACGACGACCTCGCCGTTGGAGCTCGCCGCCAAACTCACTGCCGTCGTCCACCGTGCCTCTCCGGTCGCTCCTCGTCCTGTCCAGCTAGTACACTAGCCTGTGGTGAGCTTCTCGGTAACCATCGTCTCGTCGGTAGAGCATTTTGGTCCTCGGAAGGCCGGGGCGCGGCCGCGCCGCCGTGTCTCCTCCGCCGCGGTCGCGACTGGGCGCGACACCGTCGGCGTCTCGTCCGTTTAGTCAAGTCCGGGGGTCCGCTAGGTCTAGGAGCTCGTGTGGGTGCCCTCGGTTGCGCCGCTGGGGTCGCCGGCGGCGAAGGGCGCGTCGGGCCACCGTGCGCGCGCTCGAGCGGGCGCTCGGTAGGAGGTGGGAGAAGGAGCTGACAGGCGGGGGCCGCCTGTCAGCCTCCCCCTGTGGCGCGAGCGCGCGCGGCTGGGCCGTGCTAGGCCGGTGCGGGGTTGCGGGCCGGCTCGGTGGCGCGCGCACGCGGCCGTGGCCTGCGCTGTTGGGCCTTAGTGGGCCGAATGGCCGTTTCTCTTTTTCCAGTGATTTTCTAATTGTTTTTTCTTTTTAATTAAAATGAATAGTGTTAAGTTTTAATATTGTTGTGTGGATTAATCTACTGCACCAAAAATTATGAAAATATTGCTAGATACTCTCTGTGATGTGTAGAATTTAATAAAAATATTAAATACAGGATTTGGGTGTTTTCTATATTAATTAAAAATCAGCACATTAAATGTTAAAAGGAACTTTAATGATTTTTAATAATTTCTGTGATGTTCCAAAAATCATGAAATTTATTGTGTCACTGTTTGGTACTAAAATCTATCTGTTGGTGCATTTTGACATCAAATGGAAATAGTTAAATATTTATTAAATTATATGTTGGTTTAAATGATAATGTTAGGAATAGTAAACGGAATGATTATTGATTGGTGTGATTTTTGGATTGATTGAGATTCTAGGTCAAACACCTTTATGACCTAGGGCAGTATGAATTAGATTATTCATGTCTAGCTAAGATAGGGTCTTATACACATGTATGGTTTATTTGTTATTAAATTTCGTCTGTCATTTCATGTGCATCACATTCATACATTCATTCATTGCAAACGTGTAGTGACCGAGAATCCAGAGGTAAAGTCTGAGGGTCCATCTGAGGAGACTACTCAGGAAGTTGTACAAGGATTTGATATTTGTGGAACTGACCCGGATCCGACACTCTACGCAATCCAAGGCAAGCCCCGGTGCATTCAACCCCTCCTTGTTATTTAAAAATATTTATCATTTGAGTTAATCTACTGCATTAGGTTATTAGGAATTGAGTGATAACCTATTGATGCATTACCTTTCCTTGACCACATATTATACCTAAAACCCTGATTTATTAAAAGTATTGCAAAAATGCTTAGTCATGCTTAATGATAGAATTGCAAAAATGCTATTTTGAAAACTGTGATAATATGAAACAAATGAATCACTTTATGGGATTGGTTATGTCCTTGTTGGTTGGCAGTGTGCCTAGCTAGTTCATTGTCAACCACATGGATGGGTTGTTCCGTTTGGTCGACCATCTGTTGGGTTAGAGTCCCAGCGATCCTCGCCATCGGAAAGGGATATGAAAACCGGGTAGTTACCAGTGTACTTGGGTTAGAGTCCCAATGCATGGTTTCTAACGGAAAAATATTAGGGACCGTTCGTTGTCAGGCCTGCTGTGATCCAGACTTTGCAACTAGCCACATACTACGGAAAGCCTCTGACTCCGGTGGCTCTACTGCTGGAACCGACAACCACGCACTGGGAGTGGAGAGATGGCGAGAAGTAGCGTGTACCCTCGTGGCCGTCGTGCCTGGAGACGAGAGGAGTACTGTGCTCTCGGGTGGCGCAGGACCGGTTCCGGGGTATGAAAAGCCATGGTAGGCGGGGTTGGCGTATGCAAGCTTAAGTGCTACATACGCAGTGTGGATAGGGATCCCCAGCTGGGTATTAATTGATTCGAATCATCGTTGCTCCTCGGATATGGAGACTTGATCCTCACCCCTACATCGGAAAGTGGTTCGGAACTAGGTTTGTTTTTGAATGGATTAAGTAAATGAAAGAATGTTGATATATGACAAAGTACTTGGAGAAATGGATAATGATGGATAGTATTATTGAAATGAAAGATTGAGATAGGAATAGTAATGCTTGAACTCTTGCTAAAGCCTTACCTTGACTCCCCTTAGCCTGCATTCCTGAGTCTAATCTTACACTTTTAGTCGGGTAAGTCTTGCGGAGTACCCCTTGTACTCAGGGTTTGTTAACCCCATTGCAGGAGGGCAGCAGGAGACTGAAGTTTGTCTCGCTCCGTGCTGCGTTACCATCGTCCAAGAGAGTGAAGAAGACTAAGGTCAAACCCTTGGGCAGGGTCCGTTTAATATTTAACTACCTGTCGTACTGTTGTTCCAAACTCTACTGCTACTCCTCAAATTTATGGTTTGTAATAACTGCACTTAATTTTATTCGAACACTGGTCTGTAATATTAAGTATTATTTACTCTTCCGCAAATTCTACTCTGATGTAATTTGTTATGAAATGTTGTAACTCTGTAATGACTTCGCAATGGGATCCTGTCGGAGATTACGGGTGCTTATGTAGCCCGGCAGAGCCCGCTTATGTCATATGGAACACGGGCCCGGCTGTCAGCTGTCATTAGTGACGTTGACAGGTGCCTGTGGGCCATGCGATTTAGGCGGTTCTGTTACACGTGACCACCAACTCACCGACCACCTCGGACAAGCTTAGTTGCGGAAGATCGAACCTCCATAGCTCGGAACACCGAGAGGTGCGTTCTCGGGGAAACGTGATCGCCGCCGACACGTTCCGCCTCGCCTAAAATCCGTTCCGAGTACCCCCGATCGCCTCGCGCTGCGGAGAAAGGCCGACGAGGTTCGCCAAGTCTGCCTCGGCACCGCCGCGTAGATAGCCGAGCCCCGAATCATGTCTGTCGCCTTGGCTACGTGCGCCTCCACCTCGTCGGAGAACCGCCGTGCGCCGTGGGAGAGAAGGAGGCCCACGACATCATTTCACTAATGGCAGCCAACCCTCGGGAGAGCGGCACCCTCGGCGCCCAAAATTCCAATTCGCCCGAGCCTCCCCGGGAGAGCTCGGGAGAGCGGCACCCTCGGCGCACCAAATCTCCGATTCGCCCGAGCCTCCCCGGGAGAGCTCGGGAAAGCGGCACCCTCGGCGCCCAAATGTCCGATTCGCCCGAACCTCCCCGGGAGAGCTCGGGAGAGCGGCACCCTCGGCGCCCCGAATCTCCGATTCACCCGAGCTACGCCGAGCTACGCCGACGCCCCCCGACCACTAAGAACCACCCCCGACCTCTGAGAACCAGCCCCGACCACTGAGAACCACCCCCGACCACCGTCGAGCTCGCCCGACCAACCGCCGAGCTACGCCGACGCCGGCGACTCTCTGGGAACCAGCATCGAACACCTGGTGGGCGACCATCGGGTCTGTGTTCTGATGAGGTGCCACATGCCGCACTACTGAACCCGCACGCCACGTGGACCAATTCCGAGCTGCCCCTGATTAATCGACCATTTTCCATTTTCAGAAAATAGGATAATCTTCGAAAATTAATAACTTATTCATACGATGTCCAAAAATTGCGCACCATATATCAAAATTCTCAGAAAAATGAGATCTACAATCTAAGGCTATGTTTGTGTGCATTTGGCTCTTTATTTTATTGGATTTTTCTGAAATACTCTATAGGAGTCGCTGACGCGACTATTTCGTGTTCGATTTCAGAGCCGGAGGAGGATCTGACTAAGGAAGACGACCACGAGTACTTTCAGGAGCTAGGAGATGACTACGAAGGTGCCACGTCCCACCAAATCCTTAGATCCTATTTACGCATTGCAAATGACATTGTTGCTATTGCTTTATGATTATGTATGGATTGGTTGCATGGTAGTATATTTGAATTCCCTGCCTTGATAAGACTATACCCTGCTATCCGCTGCTAGGTTAGCTGCTGCTTAATTTACTGTTACTCTTCCACTACTTTCTACTTGCTATATGCTATGTGGTGGAATTGGGACGGTGTATAACTGATTATAACCACTGGGAGAGAGTACTGCGTGCGTCTTGGGTGCGTGGTAAGGGTTGATGTCGACCAAGTGGGATGTGAGACAAGCCCATGGGGCAAGTCGTGCCGGGGGTGCAACCTGGGCATCCCCAAGCGAGATACCTGTGGCGGGTAAAGTTGTTGAGGAGGTTCCGGGTGGGATAGCCTTGGTGGTTTGAAGCCCGTGGACGGAGGTGCTGTGATGGCACGGGGAGAGTATCCCCTAAGTGAAGATGCCTGCTTGGTCAAACCTAGGACGGACTAGTTTCAGGTTCATGGGAATCCTTTTCTACTCACTCGCTTCTGATGGGCGGGAGACGGCTGGACTACTTGGTAGGACGGTGCCACTACTGCTAGGTTGAGAGGTGATAAGAGTGGGTGGAGACGGTCGATGGGTTCCCGTTCCGTTCTAGATGCGCAGTACCACTGGATGGGCCCGGTACTGTGTCTCCCAGTCTCAGCATAACGGTGTAGGATCCGGAATATCCCAGGGCTAAGTGGTAGGGTGGCATCGACCTAGGCAAGCAAGCACCCGGAATTCTGTCTAGGTGTTTGCGCAACACCTATGATGGCTAATATTGTGCGTAGTGAAACCTCTGCAGAGTGTACGGTTGATCGATCGATACATATGCCAACCTGTTGGCAATGGACCTTTCCTGTGAAGCTTCTACTAATGTAGTGAGTGTTCTCTTCTCCCCCCTGGATGACATTTTCTGGCAGTGTACCCGCTGTGGTAGTGTGCCGTTGAGATAGGCCCGAGGGGGAGTTGGGCCTGTCAAATGAGAGTGAGGTGTGGGTATGTGAGATGTGGCGATGGGAAAAGGGATGATGGTGTTAATTGGAGATAAAACTTGACTACAACTGCATAGGAAACCTCAGCCTATAGGTCTGCTTGTTTAGCCTTGCATCCACTTTCCACAAAGCAAATGCTGCATAGGTGGGCTCCGTGGCCAGTACATATCGTACTGATAAATTTGCTGTCAGGTGACGAGAATGAGTACGACTTCGAGGAAGACGCTGGCGAGGAATAGGGTCACGTGCTACACTCAAGTTGGCCGTGAAGGATGAATCGTTTCCGCATCTTCTAAAGCTTCTCTAAATGTCGATTCCGCTAGTGTGGCGATGTAACAAATGCTTATGTAAGACTTAATTACCGTTGTATGGATCCTGGTGACAATTGAGATATGGGTAATTTCATGGATTGTCCCAACCAATCTGTTAAATTACAATTCGAGCCTGTGGATTTCCCTTCGCGGAAATCGAGGTCGTTTCAGTTGGTATCAGAGCCATACTTGACTGTAGGACGAGACCCATAGAAAATGGACGCTAGAATAGGAAGCCAGACTCTCTTTCGGTTATATTACCAACCTTGCATTCACTTTTTATGCAATGGCTTATCTAATGCAAGGACCTGCTAATCCGTTTCTTGGAAAATTTGCAGATGACCAGTCTTGGACCACCACTTCGTCCACTGCACGACGGCACTATTGAGATCCCGATCAACGGAAGGAACCACGGCGGATTTGCCATGGTGCTACGCCAGGTATTGGAGGATTTGGGAGCACCGTCAGACCAGATCCAGTACTTCAGTCGAGGGAAGCTTGTCGAGGCTGGGAGGTTTGAAGGACCTGTCACTACCAGAGTTGAGACACCCGTCAGCCTGACCCTTCCAGGGATGCCGGTTTTTACTGACTACACTGCTGGAGAGACTGTGGAGGACGGAGTACAGTCCGTCTCCCGCAAGGTACTACGCACAGTTGTGTACACAGCATACGAGTACCTTAAGGGGACCCATTTCCGTCTGCTACCTCAGGCCTTGGAGCTGCACCCTAACCCCATCCAAAGGATTCTGTACACCAGCCAGATCGTTCAGGCCGAGACTGACCCTTGCCTACGCACAGTGGCACACCACCTCCAGGAGCAGGACGAGTTCATCAGCTCATTGGAGCAAAGGAGGCAGCGTGACCGAGCACGCATGGCAGAGGTCGAGGACAGTTTGCAGAAAGGAACTCAGACCCTAGAGAGTTTGAGCAGAGCAGTCACTGACTTGCAGCTGGAGATGCAGCGCCGTGATGAGTTACACCGAGCCGAGATCGCCGACTTGCGAGACAAGATCGGGGATTTTGGGCTTCGCAATGACTACCTGAACAGCAGAGTATTGGGATTACAGAGGAGGCTGGACGACAAGGAGAGAGCGCTTGCTGAGAGGGAGCAGAGGAGCAGAGACAGAGGAGTCGAGATGAGCACGTTACGCTCCAGGATCAGGGAGTTGGAGAAGCAGTTGGAGAAAGCCGAGGAGAAGTCCACCCGCAACCAAGGGATTCTGATCGACCGCGTGAAGATGGTGGAGTTCTTAAAGGACAAGCTACGGAGGACAGAGACAGCTTGGAAGCAGTCCGATGCCAGGAGAGCTATTGAGGTCCGGAAGGTACAGAGTTCGCTTCCCCCACTGGAGATGGTGAAGCCCCGGGAGGGAGACTTCCGCATACCACCCACTACGCTCAACCTGGGAGCGTGTCCGTCTCTAAGGATGCAGGAGATTGAGGCCACTCCAGAGCTAGCTGTAGCACTCGACTACGTCAAGCGCCTGACCATGACTCATGACGAGATCGAGGCAGAGGACAGCCGCATACCCGACGCCGTACTCGACCTTATGCACCCGTAGCTTATGGGACCCTGCGTGGCCCTTAGGCTAGTGATACCATGAGTTGTCCTGTCATTGGCTATCTGCGCATAACACGATCTTCATAGCAGCTAGGAACATCCTTTATGTAATAATAACCATGTGATGAGTGATATTTGGATCTTATGCTTCTTTTGGTTCTCTATGCTTCTTTGGTTGAGTGTAGGATAGCATGAAAAATGTTTTAATTCATTTAAATCGTTGAAAACATCTAACTCCTACTTAAACCACTACAAGATAATTACTGCACTGAGCACGTACCTAATAACTTCAGATGTCGATGAGACGTTCCGCGCGTCTGGAGAACCGCCGGCCCTCCCCCGCACCTGCGCCAGGACGTGGGCGTGGTCGCAACCGTGGACGCCCAGCTGGCAGACGTGCTGGAGTTAACCTAGAAGAAGAGCTGCGCCGGGCAGAGGATGCACCGCCGGTGAACGATCCGCCACCACAAGGCGAGAACGTGCCTCCGCCACCGCCACCGCCGCCGCCACCGACGTTGGCAGAAGTAATGGCACAGCAGACCCAGCTGCTGAATGCCATTGCTACTGGGATGAACAGGCACCACGGGCCACCCCAGAATGACTTCCAAAGGAAACAGGAGGGCTTCCTGAAGCTGAGGCCACCTACCTTCGACGAGACCGACAGCCATCCCCTCGCGGCCGACGATTGGCTTAAAGAGATGGAGAAGAAGCTGGACCTGACCACTTGCTCCGACGAGGAGTGTGTTGGGATTGCTAGCCGCCAGCTGACCGGTGCTGCACGAGCATGGTGGGACAACTACACCAGCGCTCACGAGGACCCAGCCCGCATTGACTGGGATAAGTTCACCGAGGCTTTCCGTGACCACCACATTCCTGAGGGAGTCATGGAGGCCAAGGAGAACGAGTTTCGCAACATCTCCCAGGGAGCTGACCGGATCCAAGAGTACACCACCCGCTTCAACTGCTTGCTCCGCTACGCACCTGCGTCTTGCGTGAGTTCCGAGAAGGAAAAGATGTACTACTACAGGAAGGGACTTCAGACCAAGATCAGGTTGGCTCTGTCAGGGGAACAAGAGCTACACTCTGCGTGAGCTGATTGACCGCTGTATTGAGATCGAGAAGGATCGCATGGAAGCACGTCTGGAGTTCGAGGCCCAGAACAAGGGAAAGAAGCGCCGCTCTGAGGGACCCGCTTGCACTGCTCCACCCCAGAGACAGTGAACGGGTGGACCTCCGCCTTTCCGGACTCGCCAGGGACTTTCTTCGGGAACGAGCCGTGGTGGAACCAACAGCAGCAACTATCACCGCCCCGCTCAGACCTACCCTGCGCCGACTCGAGCTGTACAGAACACACCTGCCCCCGCTACCAACACGCCAAGGACAAACAATTGGAAGGCTCCTGCGACAACCGCAGCAGGCAGTGCGCCCTTCACTTGCTTCGGGTGCGGAAAGCCTGGACACCGTATGGCTGTGTGCCCGGACCTCAACCGTGCACCAGCAGCTACACAGGGCACACCGAACCGAGGATCTGCTGCCCAAGGAAGACTGAACCACATGACCGCTGAGGAAGCTGAAGCTGCACCTGATGCTGTGTACGGTACGTTCCTAGTTCAGGGTAACATGGCTACAGTTCTGTTCGATTCGGGAGCTACATGTTCATACATTTCATCTGCATATGCAAGTAAGCATAACATACCTGTAACTCCGAGAGCAAACCCCATCCTAACTAGCTCGCCCTTAGGAACCTTCAGAAGCGTTCACATATGTAGGGGAGTGATAATCACAATCGAGGGACTTGACTTTCGAGCTGACCTAACCCTACTACCCTCCAATAGCTTAGATGTCATCTTAGGCATGGACTGGCTAACCAAACACCGGGGAGTGATATCTTGTTCACCTAGATATGTTCAGGTAACCCACCCTTGGGGAACAGCCGTCCGATGTATACCCCAAACCGGGAGAGTCCAAGCCCTCCTATGTGCTCTGGAGACTAAGGCAGATAAGATGGAGCTGACATTCAGAGATGCGCCAGTAGTCTATGAATTCAATGACGTATTTCCAGAGTAGTTGCCAGGAATGCCACCAGATAAAGATGTGGAGTTTGTTATAGAGCTGATGCCAGGAACTGCACCGATTACCAAAAGACCCTACAGAATGTCGGCTGATGAGTTGAAGGAACTCAAGAAGCAGCTGGGAGAATTACTGGAGAAGGGCTTCATTAGGCCTAGTGCCTCGCCCTGGGGATCTCCCGTTTTGTTTGTCAAGAAGAAGGATGGCGCGATGAGGATGTGCATTGACGACCGGAATCTGAATGCGGTTATAGTCAAGAATAAGTACCCACTGCCCCGCATCGATGATCTGTTAGATCAATTGAGTAAGGCCAAGTACTTCTCAAAGATCGATCTCCGATCAGGGTACCATCAGATGAAGATCAGGGAAGAGGATATCCCGAAGACTGCATTTGTCACTAGATATGGATAGTATGAGTGCACAGTAGTCTCATTTGGACTCACTAATGCTCCGGCATACTTCATGAACATGATGAACAAGATCTTCATTAATGAGCTAGACAAGTTTATAGTGGTATTTATTGATGATATACTGGTTTACTCAGCCACAAAAGAGGAACATGAACATCATCTGAGGACCATTTTGGAGAGGTTGTCTCGCAACCAGCTATACGCCAAATTCTCCAAGTGCGAATTCTGGCTTAAGGAAGTTGCTTTCCTTGGTCACGGACTGTCAGGAGAAGGCGTCGCAGTAGACCCAGCCAAGATTGAAGCTGTGAAAGAGTGGGAACAACCCCGTAATGTGTCAGAAATCCGAAGCTTTTTGGGACTTGCAGGATACTATCACAGATTTATTGAGAATTTCTCCAAGATTGCAAGGCCCATGACCAACTTGCTGAAGAAAGAGAACCAGTTTATATGGACTCCTGAATGTGAGAAGAGTTTTCAGACCTTGAAAGAGAAGCTCACTACTACACCTGTACTAGCCCTGCCCGATATTCACAAAGATTTTGTTGTATATTGTGATGCCTCTCGGCAAGGTTTGGGCTGTGTACTAATGCAAGAAGGAAGGGTGATAGCTTATGCCTCAAGACAGTTGAAGGAACATGAGCAGCGATACCCGACTCATGACCTAGAACTTGCAGCCGTGGTACATGCACTCAAGATTTGGAGACACTATCTAATAAACAACAAGTGTGACATCTACACTGACCACAAGAGCCTGAAGTACTTCTTCACACAAGAACATCTGAATATGAGGCAACGCAGATGGCTAGAACTCATCAAGGACTATGATCTTGAGATCCATTACCACCCAGGGAAGGCTAATGTTGTCGCTGATGCACTTAGCCGCAAAAGCTACTGCCATACCCTCATCACCAACTCTATGCCGCCTGAGCTCAGGAGAGAGTTCGACGCCTTCCAGCTCGAGGTAGTCTCCTATGGCATGCTAAATGAGGTTCGCGTCGAGTACAATCTCACCTCACGGATCCGTGAAGCACAAAGGAACTGTCCTGAGATAGACTATATCCATGATTTGATGAAACTGGGGAGAGGCCCCGAATACCGAGAAGATGAGCAGGGAACTGTATGGTACAAAGATAGAATCTGTGTACCGACGGATTCAGCGATACGAGAAGAGATCTTGTCGGAAGGGCATGACTCCAAATATTGCATTCACCCAGGGTCAGCCAAGATATACCATGATCTAAGGAAGCACTTCTGGTGGGAGAATATGAAGACAGACATTGCAGGGCATGTAGCCCGATGTGATACATGCAATAGAATCAAGGCCGAGCATCAGAGACCAGCAGGGTTGCTACAACCAGTTGAGATACCAGAATGGAAGTGGGAGTGCATATCCATGGACTTCATATTAGGACTGCCCCGATTCGAGCATGGATATGATTCTATATGGGTAATAATGGACCGTCTGACCAAAGTCGCACATTTTATACCGGTCAAAAGGAAGTATAGAGTTGAAAAGCTGGCGGATCTGTACGTATCAAACATTTTGAAGTTACATGGGGCGCCTCTGAGTATTATATCTGACTGAGGCTCACAGTTCGTATCACAGTTCTGGAAATCCTTGCACAAGTCCATCGGGACCAAGCTCGACTATAGCACCGCATACCACCCGCAAACGGATGGGCAAACAGAAAGAGTGAACCAGATTCTCGAGGACATGTTACGTGCTTGCGTATTGAGGTACAAGGAAGGATGGGAGAGCTGTCTACCCCACGCCGAGTTCTCATACAACAACAGTTATCAGACAAGCATTAAGATGTCTCCATTTGAAGCGTTGTATGGAAGACCGTGCAGAACCCCACTAATGTGGTCGGAACTAGGTGAAAGGACATTCTTCGGTCCTACTAAGATTGTGGAAGCAGAAGAAGGTGTTGCCCAAGTAAGAGAGAATTTGAGGATTGCACAAAGTAGGCAAAAGAGCTATGCAGATAGAAGACGTAGAGAGCTTGAGTTCAAGGTTGGGGATTATGTCTACCTCGAGGTATCTCCGCTTCGTGGCACTGTCAGATTCCACGTAAAAGGGAAATTGGCACCAAGATATGTTGGGCCATACAAGATCTGTAAAAGGGTTGGAAAGCTTGCTTACAAGCTGGAACTACCGGAGGAATTATCTGGAGTACACCCCTGTGTTCCATGTCTCGCAATTAAGAAAGTGTCTGAAGCTTCCCAAGGAGCAAGTTCCTACGGATGCATTAGACCTGCAAGACACACTTGAATACAAGGAACATTCGATCAAGATCTTGGCACGAGATACCAAGGAGACGCGGAATAAGACTATTCCGATGTGCAAGGTACAGTGGAGCAATCACACTGAAAGAGAAGCTACGTGGGAGAAAGAATCGGACTTGCGGGTATGTTCCCTTACCTCTTCGATGGGTACGTTATCTCCGAATCTCGAGGTCGAGATCCTAATGAGGGGGGAGGACTGTAACAACCCTAAAGTCCACACAACCTAAATATCCCAACCAATTAAAATTTTTCATTTATTTATTATGAAAACCCATTTTTCTTGTGCAAGCATATAGGTTTCATTATGAATTTGGTAAATAAAGGAGTATAGCTTGTATTTTAATTCCATTCACATAGAATAATAACTTGTGCATCACATTTGGGATTTATTGCAATTTATGTTTGTATATACTCAATATTTAAAATGGATAATATATGTATTTATACACTAAAATGAAAATAGAAAAAGAAAAAGAAAATAAATGGGAGAGAGAGTTAGGCCAGCCATTCGGTCCAGCCGGTCTGCTAAGCCAGCCCAAACCAGCCCGGCCTTCTTCTCCTCACCTCACCCGCGCGCGCTCCACCCCGCCTTCCCGCACTGGGCCGGCCCAACACCGCGCGCACGCGCAATGCCGACCGCACGCGCGTGACCGTTTCACCCGCTCTCCCGCAGCCGCTGACCACCCGGCCCCGCCTGTCAGCCGCTCTCGCTACTGTTCTTCTTCTCACCTCGCGAAAGACGGTGGCCGACAGAGTCACGCAAATGGCGTGACCGACAGCGCCACGCATGGCAGAGCCCTGACCCCGCTATCCCTCGCCTGTCCCCTGCCTTGCTCGCCAAGAAGCCGCGCGCACTGGAAAACCCTAGCTCGGGAGCACCGATGGTCTCCACGTGCCCCCTTCGCCGCTAATCATCATCCGCCGCCACGCCATGCCCTGGCCGTCTATAAAAGGAGTCGCCCCGAAGCCCTAGACCTCGTCCCACTCGCCGCCACCGCGCTGCGGCACAACCACTACACCACACTGCACAATAGAGGGAGAGGGAGAAGGGAGAAGGGCGGAGCAGAGGAGGAGAAGCTGCCGGAGCGCCGCCGCCGCGGAGCACGCCGGAGCCGGACACGGAGGAGAAGCCCGAGCTGCGGACGAGGAGCGGCACGGCACTGCGATCACTCTGCACAGCGTCACCTCATCACTGCACCGCCATGCTTACCTCACCAGCCCCACGGTGAGCCACCGAGCACCTCATCCAACCTCGCCGTGCTACGGTCATGGCGCTCGGCATCACGAGCGTGTAGGCCGCGGGCTGTTTCCGGCCCCTGAACACTTCGCACAACACGCGCACAAGACCGGCCATCAAACCACTGGACATCGGCTATGGACGTCAGGCCACTTTCGACGGGCATCGCCGTCACATGTGCTCGGAGCACCGCCACCTCGACGGCGTTCCCGCGCGCACAAGCCGTGAAACCGCCGACGCGACCCACTAGCGTGACCACCAACTCACCGACCACCTCGGACAAGCTTAGTTACGGAAGATCGAACCTCCATAGCCTGGAACACCGAGAGGTGCGTTCTCGGGGAAACGTGATCGCCGCCGACACGTTCCGCCTCGCCTAAAATCCGTTCCGAGTACCCCCGATCGCCTCGCGCTGCGGAGAAAGGCCGACGAGGTTCGCCAAGTCTGCCTCGGCACCGCCGCGTAGATAGCCGAGCCCCGAATCATGTCTGTCGCCTTGGCTACGTGCGCCTCCACCTCGTCGGAGAACCGCCGTACGCCATGGGAGAGAAGGAGGCCCACGACATCATTTCACTAATGGTAGCCAACCCTCGGGAGAGCGGCACCCTCGGCGCCCAAAATTCCGATTCGCCCGAGCCTCCCCGGGAGAGCTCGGGAGAGCGGCACCCTCGGCGCACCAAATCTCCGATTCGCCCGAGCCTCCCAGGGAGAGCTCGGGAGAGCGGCACCCTCGGCGCCCAAATGTCCGATTCGCCCGAGCCTCCCCGGGAGAGCTCGGGAGAGCGGCACCCTCGGCGCCCCGAATCTCCGATTCGCCCGAGCTCCACCGAGCTCCGCCGAGCCCCGCCGAGCTCCGCCGAGCCCCGCCGAGCTACGCCGAGCTCCGCCGAACCCCACCGAGCTACGCCGAGCTACGCCGACGCCCCCCGACCACTGAGAACCACCCCCGACCTCTGAGAACCAGCCCCGACCACTGAGAACCACCCCCGACCACCGTCGAGCTCGCCCGACCAACCGCCGAGCTACGCCGACGCCGGCGACTCTCTGGGAACCAGCATCGAACACCTGGTGGGCGACCATCGGGTCTGTGTTCTGATGAGGCGCCACATGCCGCACTACTGGACCCGCGCGCCACGTGGACCAATTCCGAGCTGCCCCTGATTAATCGACCATTTTTTATTTTCAGAAAATAGGATAATCTTCGAAAATTCATAACTTATTCATACGATGTCCAAAAATTGCGCACCATATATCAAAATTCTCAGAAAAATGAGATCTACAATCTAAGGCTATGTTTGTGTGCATTTGGCTCTTTATTTTATTGGATTTTTCTGAAATACTCTATAGGAGTCGCTGACGCGACTATTTCGTGTTCGATTTCAGAGCCGGAGGAGGATCTGACTAAGGAAGACGACCACGAGTACTTTCAGGAGCTAGGAGATGACTACGAAGGTGCCACGTCCCACCAAATCCTTAGATCCTATTAACGCATTGCAAATGACATTGTTGCTATTGCTTTATGATTATGTATGGATTGGTTGCATGGTAGTATATTTGAATTCCCTGCCTTGATAAGACTATACCTTGCTATCCGCTGCTAGGTTAGCTGCTGCTTAATTTACTGTTACTCTTCCACTACTTTCTACTTGCAATATGCTATGTGGTGGAATTGGGACGGTGTATAACTGATTATAACCACTGGGAGAGAGTACTGCGTGCGTCTTGGGTGCGTGGTAAGGGTTGATGTCGACCAAGTGGGATGTGAGACAAGCCCATGGGGCAAGTCGTGCCGGGGGTGCAACCTGGGCATCCCCAAGCGAGATACCTGTGGCGGGTAAAGTTGTTGAGGAGGTTCCGGGTGGGATAGCCTTGGTGGTTTGAAGCCCGTGGACGGAGGTGCTGTGATGGCACGGGGAGAGTATCCCCTAAGTGAAGATGCCTGCTTGGTCAAACCTAGGATGGACTAGTTTCAGGTTCATGGGAATCCTTTTCTACTCACTCGCTTCTGATGGGCGGGAGACGGCTGGACTACTTGGTAGGACGGTGCCACTACTGCTAGGTTGAGAGGTGATAAGGGTGGGCGGAGACGGTCGATGGGTTCCCGTTCCGTTCTAGATGCGCAGTACCACTGGATGGGCCCGGTACTGTGTCTCCCAGTCTCAGCATAACGGTGTAGGATCCGGAATATCCCAGGGCTAAGTGGTAGGGTGGCATCGACCTAGGCAAGCAAGCACCCGGAATTCTGTCTAGGTGTTTGCGCAACACCTATGATGGCTAATCTTGTGGGTAGTGAAACCTCTGCAGAGTGTACGGTTGATCGATCGATACATATGCCAACCTGTTGGCTATGGACCTTTCCTGTGAAGCTTCTACTAATGTAGTGAGTGTTCTCTTCTCCCCCCTGGATGACATTTTCCGGCAGTGTACCCGCTGTGGTAGTGTGCCGTTGAGATAGGCCCGAGAGGGAGTTGGGCCTGTCAAATGAGAGTGAGGTGTGGGTATGTGAGATGTGGTGATGGGAAAAGGGATGATGGTGTTAATTGGAGATAAAACTTGACTACAACTGCATAGGAAACCTCAGCCTATAGGTCTGCTTGTTTAGCCTTGCATCCACTTTCCACAAAGAAAATGCTGCATAGGTGGGCTCCGTGGCCAGTACATATCGTACTGATAAATTTGCTGTCAGGTGACGAGAATGAGTACGACTTCGAGGAAGACGATGGCGAGGAATAGGGTCACGTGCTACACTCAAGTTGGCCGTGAAGGATGAATCGTTTCCGCATCTTCTAAAGCTTCTCTGAATGTCGATTCCGCCAGTGTGGCGATGTAATAAATGTTTATGTAAGACTTAATTACCGTTGTATGGATCCTGGTGACAACTGAGATATGGGTAATTTCATGGATTGTCCCAACCAATCTGTTGAATTACAATTCGAGCCTGTGGATTTCCCTTCGCGGAAATCGAGGTCGTTTCACCTCCTTCGCGACCGCGCTCTGCTCGTCCTACGTACAGGGGGTGGACTACAGAGGAACCAACGCAGCTGTCACCTACGCGGACTACCACACGACCCGGCACATCAGGGTGCCTCCGTAGGTACACAATATATCTAGACACCATGTCTACATAATGTATACCTAACTCACTCGAGTACTGCATTAGGCGCTTTACGATCAAATGACAATAATCGCCACCAATAACAACTATATCGAATATGCAACTAGAATAAATTAAGAACTGAATAAGTAGCAATATATTAAAATAAAGCAAAGTCATAATGAGATACAAGATAAGATTACCGATCTCCAGAGGAACAGATCTGAAATCCCGAGCGTAGCGCCCAACTCTACTTGAACCTTGCTAGACGCCTAAGCTATGAACTTGAAGAACTAGAGCCCTATTTCTAATCTCTGGAAACCCTAACTTCTATATACTCTTGACGAATGAAGCAGGAGGAATGAATTGGTGCTCTGGGATGGGGTCTGCCTCTCTATTTATAGCCTGGTGGGATGAACGTATGCCGTGGGATCAAACCGACTTGAAAAAGAGACCTAGATGACTCCAGAGAGACGGTGGAAGAACACTCCAGAAGGTGGGCCGAAACCCTAGGGGGGGCGCCGGCCGGCCCCACCCTGGTGGGGTTCGGTCCCCGGTCGCTTCGGGTGTGTTCTGGACTCTTCCATGGTCTTCGTGATGATGTTTCCTTGGCGGTTAAGTTTTGTGGTAATTAAGCACTTTAATCCTTCTTTTAAGCCTTTCTGTAATAATCCCTGGAAAATACACAATTCACCAAAACTCATGGAATTTGTCAGTAATAACCCTATGCTTCTATTATTGATCTTCCCTAGGCATTAGTTGACGGTATAAAATTGGTACTTAACGACCGTCAACAAATTCCTCAAATGATACAGCCTTAACTTCTTCTATCAGATCTAACTCAGGAGGTGTCTCTGCCTTAGCTTTTAATGCAAGAGTTATAGGCACTAAAAGATTAAATCCTTTCCCAAGTTTAATATCTAAATTGCCCACATAACCTTCTCGCAAAAGCTTTCCTATTGGTAACCCAATCATTAAATCAAAATTCCAAACATCAAAGATATAAAAATTCAGCAAAATTCGGAATTCATTAATCACAATAGAAAGAGAACATAAAACATCTGAACTAGGAATAATATGTCCTGAACGATTTTTTAATAATTTATTTGTAGGAATTGATGGTATATCTTTCAAGAATTTTTTAGTAAATATAAGAGACATGATATTGACACCTACTATTGGATTATAAAAGGCATCAAACGGATATGCATCAATTTGACATTTAATAGTAATGGCAGGAGAATTTAAATGAATTATATCATTTGAAAGCTCAGATTCTATCAACCACTCATTACTCATAACAAAAATCAATTCCCTTGTTATCTCTCTAAGGAATTTTAAATGACCAGACATAAAACATTAAAACTTTTAAAATTCAGAGATTCCTGTGGTTTCATAATTTTATGATAGCGTGAGGAGTTTCCATAATTATCAAAAAGTTCATCTTCAAATTCAAGAATAAAATCAGAAATAGGAATTATCTCCTTCTCATTAGATAGTTCAGGTAAAGGTTGAGATGAATCAGACAAAAGTTTAGAATTGAATGCAAAAATTCATCTTCTAAGAACTCTTCTTTTTCTTTAAGAAGATCAATTATGATATTACTAAGAATAGTTTTAGCATGCGAAGCACTGGGATTCTTTATTTTTATCATCAAAGCCTAAAAAGAAATGTTGCAAAAGCATAGGTTCTGGCAAAGCAAGATTAGGTCCAGAATTTATAAATCCATCAAAACGTTCCCAAGCCTTGCCTAATGATTCGTTATCTAATTGTTTAAATCCAATAATTTTAAAACGAAGTTTAGCAACCTTTTCGATAGGGAAAAATTTAAGACAAAAATTAGCACGCAATACTTCCCAATCTCCTTGGCTACTTCCAACATGGCGATTATACCATTTCTTTGCTTTTCCCATTAATGAAAACAGAAAGAGTTTCCATCTTAAAGTTTCATCTGTCATGCCCTTAATGTGCAAACATGAACATGTCTGCTCAAAATTGGCTAAATGGGAATATGGGTTTTCGCTAGAACTACCAGAAAAAATATGATCCTGAACTAACTTAATTAATCCCAGGCGTAACTCATAGCCAGATAATGTGATGGGTAAAGATGATTCTTTTGGCTGGAGATACGATCCCGATGGTGCTCCATATTGATATAAAAGTTGGGACGTGGGTTCCATACTTTAAAAGGTAAAAGATAAAAGTATAATACAAGATTAAGATAGACTAAGCCAAAACCAACAAACCGTTTCCCGGCAACGGTGCCAGAAATGCTTGTTGGTACAAATTAACTGCACTCTATTAAATATTAATATTATCAAAGTATCCGCAAGCGCACAGATAAAACACCGATGCAGCACTTCACCAGATAATCCCGGTTTTAATATCGAACCCAAAGGAACAGTAGGTGATACTGACTAAGTCTATTGGCTCTTAACCCAATAACACAATCAATCCAGAGAATATCAAGAATGAGGAGATAACTAATGATTATGTAGATCCGACAACCGGTAAACTTTGAATAATATCGTTCTAATCGGGCAGTGAAATGAATAAGAGCGGAAATCAGAGTTCCCTCCTACCAAACACTCATACAACTATCGATCCTATCAACGGGAAGTGGACTACAGAGGAATCAACGCAGCTGTCACCTATGCGAACTACCACTATCCGGCCAATCAGGTGACATTCATAAGTAATTATAGCCCAGACACCACATCTACACTACAAACTACTACTTCAACCAAGGAGCTACCAAGATCAAAGCACTCAAATAGAGTTGTAAACTTAAGAACGAATAAGAACAAATGCTTACTTGAATCAGGATATTGAATACAAAAGTACCTCAGAGCGCAACTCCAGGCGAGGGAGCTGAATCCAAACGAATACAGCTACGAAGAAGCTCCGACAGGCCGGGACTCCTCCGAATATCTACTCATCTACTCTATCTCTCTAATCTCTCTCTTGATTGCTAGCCTAGATGTAGTGGATATCTATCTAATGCTTCAGGGTCTTCATCTCTTGATCTGGCTCTCCTCCAGGGGGTCTGGCCCTCTATTTATAACCCGGTGGGATGCACGCGTGCCGTTAGATCAAATCGACTTAACCAAGGGCCCAGATGACTCCTAAAAGGCGGTGGTAGAAGACTCCAGAAGGCGGTGGAGGAAACCCTAGGGGCGCGCCGCCCGGCCCCCCTTGGGGCCGCCCGGCCCCACCTGGCCAGGTGCGGGCCTCCGCTTGCTTCGGGTATGTTCTACACTCTTCCAGGGTCTTCGTGATGATGTTTCCTTGTTGGTTAAGTTTCGTAGTAATTAAGCACTTTAATCCTTCTTTTATGCTTTTCTGGAAAATCCCCTGGAAAATAGACAATTCACCAAAACTCGTGGAATCTGTCAGTAATAACCCTATTCTACTGGATATTCATGTTTAATGTAGGGATAATTGATAATAAAATTTGGACGATAACAAGTGTCAACAACCACATCCGTTTCGATTCGTGGCTTAGGTATATAAGGGAAATCCGCACCTTTTTTCTTTTTACCTTAGCCATTCGCCGCAGCCATTTGCCTCTCACCTCCTCGTCTCCGTCGTCCTGAGCTTTTCGCTAGTTCCTCGCCCTCGCCGCCGTCGCCTTTTCCTTCTTCCCGCGCTCCTTCCCTCTCGCCATGGCTGCTCCCACACCTTCTGATGCCGCTGCCGCTGCCGCTGCCCCACTCGAGGTGGAGCCTTGGCTCCCATCCTCGGTGACGGAGGAGCAGCTCGAGGATCTTGTGACGCTGGGACTCCTGCGCCCCCGCACCGACCCGCAGCGCCCGGAGTGGATCGTGCCGCCACGCGACCACCAGGAGCCGCGGCCCCTCGGGGGTACGTGGTCAGCTTCGTCGCCTTCCACGAGCGTGGGCTCGGATCGCCGCCAAGCCGGTTCTGCCGGGCGCTCCTCTTCTCCAATGAGCTGGAGCTGCACAACCTCACCCCCAACTCCATCTCGCAGGCAGCGATTTTTGCCGCCCTCTGCGAGGGCTACCTTGGGGTGGCGTCGCACTGGGACCTCTGGCGGCACCTCTTCCGCGTCGACATGTACACCAAGTCGTTCGGCACGAAGAACCCGCGGAAGCTTGTGAGCGCCGGGGACTGCAACTTCTCGCTGCGTTCCGCCGACTACATCCCTTGCAAGGCCCCTTCCTCTAACAAGGGTGGCACGACGGCTGGTTCTATCTGCGCAACGACGGTGGTGCCTTTCCCGAGTACACGAGAAAGGTGATCTCCTCCCCCCTCTCGCAGTGGAAGTGGGGGTGTCCATCGCGGGACGCCAAGCACCTAGAGCCCTACCTCGTCGTGTTGCAGACGCTGCTAGACCGGGGCTTGACGGCGGCCGGAGTGGCGGCGCACTTCCACACGCGGACAGTGCTGCCCCTGATGGAGCGTCGCCTGGCCTTGCACGAGATGGTGGAGGGGGCGCCGAAGGCGGGCACGACGATGTTGACCCAGGGGGTCAGCCTCGAGGAGATCATGCGCTGTGTCAAGTATACGGCGGGCGGTCACCCTTCCTGGGACGATCTTAGGAGGGTGGCCATGCGCCCGCGTCCGGGCTACATCTCACTGGTGAGTATCCAACCTTCCGCCGATCGCTCGCTCTTTTGCCCTTTTCCAACCCTTCTTCTCCTCTTGGCTTAGGGACTTTCGAGGGAGGGGAGGCCCTCCCTGCCCCCTGTCCCGGAGGACGCTGTCCAGCGGGCCCGGAACCGCCTCCGGGGCGAGCAGCAGAAGGCGGAGGAGGACAAGAAAACTGCAGAGAGGAGGAAGAAAGACCGGGAGACCCACAGGCTCGCTCAGCTTCGCCGCCGCCAGCGGGAGGCTAGGGAGCCGGTAGAGGAATATCATTTTTAGGAAGATGAAGAAGGAGATGATGACGACGATGGCGATGACACCTGGCCCATAGTGGCCACAGAGCCCGCGGTGGGCGCCGACAAGCCGGGGAAGGCTCCTGTGTCGGTGCTCATCGGCGGAAGTGCCGGGGGCCGTAGCCCGAGCCCCCGGGCGAAGTTTTCGGGGGCTGTGTCCGGAGGCACGGCCTCGGGTAGTGAGGCTCTCGGGGTCGGCGCTTCGGTGGTCGGCGGCCGCGAGGGGCCGTTGGAGGGGCCGCGAACGGGCTTAGGCCCGGCGCCCGAGGCGGCAAAGGACGCTCCTTCAGCCGCATCCGGTGGTGGGGTCCAAGGACCCCTGTTTAAGAGAACCCTTCCTCCCGATGCAGTCGCTGGATGCCAAGACTGACAGAGGGCGGAGGGAGCAGGGAGAGAACGCCGTCCGCTTCGGAGTTGGGTGAGGCCGGCACCCCGGATCTCGAGCTGGGGTCCACCCGAACTAGGGCGTCCCCGCCGAGGGATAGCGGCGTGGAGGGGACCCCTGGTGACCAGGCAGGACCCCCGCCATTGGGGGTGTCTCTGGGCGCGGCCAGCCGCGAGATCGAGGCACTGCCTACCCCGCCGCCGGTGATGCGGCCCGCGTCGTCCTCTGGGCCTGTCGTTCCGGCAAGTGCCGGCACGGCGAAGAAGACGTCGCTCCCCAAAACCAGGTAGGTCGTGTTTCCGATCATTCCCTTTCTGATTCTTATTCTTTGTGTCACGAATGCCCACTTTGTCTTATCTCTTTTTAGGAAACGCCCGGGGTCGGCGCTCCAGGTCTCGCACCAGAAAATTATAAAGGTGCAGGCCCGGAGTACCGCTGGAAAGGAAGGCCGCCTGGCGACCGAGGGGGTTCCTTTGGCGGGGACCCGTCCGTCCGAGGGCTTGGTGGCGCCGAAAGCGATCCCTTCTCCTGAAGTCGTGGTGACCGCGGCGGCCGCCGAGGAAACGGCCTCGGCTCCGGCTCCCGAGGCTTCCGTCATCGCTTCCAACGATACCTCGGGAGCGCCGACCACCGCTCCTGTGCTGAAGCCAACCGACGCTGGTGCCACGGCCATGGATGTCGATGTCCCGCCGCCTTCCGAAGCCGTGACTGCACCCCCCGCGGATTCCATGGTGCTTGTTCTTCGGGGGGTGCCTCTCCGGGTGCTGACGAGCTCCCGCATCGAATGGACCGACCGGGCCAACCGCGAAGCCCCGCCGGTCTTCACGTTGCGGGATGATGTTGAGGCCGCTTGCTGGGACGGGCTCCAGGACCTCAAGTCATCATGGTCGGAGAGCCTGCATCTCCTCGTGGACTCCATCGACTCAAAGTTCCAGGACCGACTCCAGGTGAACGCACGTGCTTTGCTTTCTTCGTTGCTTCGGTGTTTTGGGATGGTGCTTCCACTTAACCCGTCTGCTTCTGGTTCTTCCTTAGGAGCTCATGATGACCAGCCGCGAGAAGTCTTGCTTGCTCCGCCAGGGTCTTGGTCTCTGAAAGCAGTTGGAGCTCAAGAGCCAGGCCCTCGCTCGCTCCCAGGAAGAGCTCGCCTGCGCGACCGCCCAGCTGGCCGACCTTAGCCTTGATTGCGATGCTCTGAAGAATGAGGTCACGGAGGCTCGAGGCTGAGTCGCTCCCCTTGAGGAGCGCGTCCAGCATCTGGAGGCTGCCCTGGCCGAGGCCACTCGGGAGCGGGACGCCGCGCGAACGCTTGCCGCCGAGAAGGAGGCCGCCGAAACCTTGACTACGGATTTGGGATGGACTCAGGCGGCCTTGAGCCAGGCGGTGGGCGAGATCGACACTGTCCGGGAGGAAGCGAGGAAGGCGCGGGAGGAAGTCAAAGGTAAGTCTTACCTTTTTGCTCTTCACCTGCTTTGGTTGTCCGTCGCTCTTCGTCTTCTCTGTCCGATCGGCTAGTTTCCTCAGCTCTGAAGGTGGAGGTCGTCAGCGCTCAGGGGACCATCGCCACCCTTAACGCCGCTCACAGTGCTGAGGTCGCCGACCACCAGGATCTGCGGAAGGTGGCGTGCGCGTCGTGCGACGCCCTTAGCAGCGATAGGGAGCCTTCGGGGAGTTCACTCCGAAGCCGTCTAGAAGCTCTCCATGGGCAGATGGGCGACCAGCTCAAGGAGGCTCTACTGGCGGGCTTCCAGAAGACGCTGGCGGTGGTGAAGTCTCACTACGAGAACTTCAACACTGACGCCGTCAGCGAGGGCTTCGTTGAGGCTTCGGACTACAAGCTCCTGGAGCTGATCAGCTCGATGAGGACCCCCGGAGTGGCGCTGGCGGCTCTCCTTGGGGATGACGTGGAGCTCCCTCCTTTGAACCTGGAATGAAGGACTAGGTCATCGTGCCCATTTTGAAAAGACAATGTGTGAGAAACAAACATGCGGCCCTTCATGGCCTTAATTTTTGTGTAAATATTTCCTGCACGTTTGTTTTTCAATTCATTTTTTGCTTCGCTTTTTTCTAAGCGTTCTCTCTGATGGCGCTGAGTCTGGGTCATCGAACCTCGGGGGTTTTCTGGGCATCGTAGCTTTAGCAGCGTGACGAGACCACGGCCCGAGGGGTTCCGATGGAGCGGAGACTTTAGAAGAAAGGTTCGGTCGATTCTGTCCGAGTCTCTTGCCTTTACCAATGCCAATCTTATTAGTTCTCTTCTGAGCGCAAGTTACCTTTAGGCGTAGAGTGACGAGTGGAGATGCCATATCTCGGAGGTGTAGGCGGTCTCACGGCTCAGTCGGCTCCGCCCTCTAGGGTTTCTTTTGCTCTTCTGAGTCTTATAAGCTTGCGTTCGGTTTGGGCAAGAGGCGTGCTTGGGAGACAATAATTTTTTCAAAAATTTTGAATTTTTTTTTTGTTTTCGCAGAGGCTCGGAGGAGTCTAGGGGTTCCCCCGTCCTAGCCCCCAAGGGAGGGTCGGTCCTACCTAAGGTAGGGTCGAGCCTCACTTATGCTTGCGCAGTAGTTCGTAAGCTCGTAAAATCTTTAAAATCGTACGCAAAAGGGAGGGCGAGTCCTTTATTGATCTCAAGATTTTACAGAATGTATAATGTTTGAAATCTTAAGGGTAGAAGCGACGTAGCTGTTCGATGTTCCAAGCGTTGCTGTAGATTTCGCCCTTCTCGTTTGCGAGCTTGTACGTTCCAGGCCGTAGCACCTCGGCGATGACGAATGGCCCTTCCCATGGCGGCGTTAGCTTGTGGCGTCCCTTGTTGTCTTGCCTGAGCTGCAGCACCAAGTCGCCTACATTGAAGGCTCGGCCTCGGATGCGCCGAGCATGGTACCAGCGTAGGGATTGCTGGTACTTGGCCGAGTGCAGCAAGGCAATGTTCCGAGCCACGTCGACTTGGTCCAGCACGTCCTCTCGAGAGGTCTGATTGCCCTGTTTGTCATAGGCTCGGACCCTCGGGGCGCCGTACTCCAAATTTGTAGGGAGAATGGTCTCGGCACCGTATACCAGGAAGAAGGGTGTAAACCCCGTGGGTCGGCTCGGCGTAGTTCTTAAACTCCATATCACCACGGGGAGCTCGGTCAGCCACCTTTTGCTGAACTTGTTCAACCTATTGAAAATTCTCGGCTTGAGGCCTTGTAGGATCATGCCGTTGGCACGCTTCACTTGGCCGTTCGTCCTTGGGTGAGCCACCGCTGCCCAATCCACTCATCTGTGGTATTCATCATAGAACGCCAGGAATTTCTTCCCAGTGAACTGTGTGCCGTTGTCGGTGATAATGGAGTTCGGGACGCTAAACGGATGGACAATGTCGGTGAAGAATAGCACCGCTTGGGTTGAGCTGATCTAGGTGATCGGCCGAGCTTTGATCCATTTTGAGAACTTGTCGATGGCGACAAGCAGGTGGGTGAAGCCCCGGGCGCCTTTTGGAGGGGCCCGACAAGGTCCAGTCCGCACATGACGAAGGGCCAAGTGATGGGGATCGTCTGGAGAGCTTGGGCCGGGAGGTGGGTTTGCCGAGCGTAGTACTGGCACCCTTCGCAGGAGCGCAGTACCTCAGTAGCGTTGGCCATGGCGGTTGGTCAGTAGAAACCTTGATGGAAGGCGTTGCCGACGAGCGTTCTTGGCGCGGCATGGTGGCCACAAACTCCAGCATGTATCTCCTCGAGTAAGCGCTTGCCCTGACTGAAGGGGATGCAGCACTGTAGGATGCCCGAGGGGCTGTGTCGGTAGAGCTCGCCATCCACCATCGCAAAGGACATGGCTCTGTGAGCTAGCCGTCGCGCCTTGGTCTTGTCCGGGGGCAGGATCCCTCGTGCAAGCCAACTGATCAGCGGTTCTCGCCAATCCGGTGAAACAACCTTGATTTCCGCGAAGGGAAATCCACAGGCTCGAATTGTAATTCAACAGATTGCTTGGGACAATCCATGAAATTACCCATATCTCAGTTGACACCAGGATCCATACAACGGTAATTAAGTCTTACATAAACTTTTATTACATCGCCACACTGGCGGAATCAACATTCAGAGAAGCTTTAGAAGATGCGGAAACGTTTCATCCTTCACGGCCAACTTGAGTGTAGCACGTGACCCTATTCCTCGCCATCATCTTCCTCGAAGTCGTACTCATTCTTGTCACCTGACAGCAAATTTATCAGTACGATATGTACTGGCCACGGAGCCCACCTATGCAGCATTTGCTTTGTGGAAAGTGGATGCAAGGCTATACAAGCAGACCTATAGGCTGAGGTTTCCTATGCAGCTGTAATCAATGTTTGAATTAGTCAAGTTTTATCTCCAGTTAACACCATCATCCCTTTTCCCATCACCACATCTCACATACCCACACCTCACTCTCATTCGACAGGCCCAACTCCCTCTCGGGCCTATCTCAGCGGCACGCTACCACAACGGGTACACTACCAGAAAAATGTCATCCAGGGGGAGAAGAGAACACTCACTACACTAGTAGAAGCTTCACAGGAAAGGTCCATATCCAACAGGTTGGCATATGTATCGATCGATCAACCGTACACTCTCCCAGTGGTTATAATCAGTTATACACCGTCCCAATTCCACCACATAGCATATAGCAAGTAGAAATTAGTGGAAGAGTAACAGCAAATTAAGCAGCAGCTAACCTAGCAGCGGACAGCAGGGTAAAGTCTTATCAAGGCAGGGAATTCAAATATACTACCATGCAACCAATCCATACATATTCATAAAGCAATAGCAACAATGTCATTTGCAATGCGTAAATAGGATCTAAGGATTTGGTGGGACATGGCACCTTCGTAGTCGTCTCCTAGCTCCTGAAAGTACTCGTGGTCGTCTTCCTTAGTCAGATCCTCCTCCGGCTCTGAAATCGAACACGAAATAGTCGCGTCAGCGACTCCTATAGAGTATTTCAGAAAAATCCAATAAAATAAAGAGCCAAATGCACACAAACATAGTCTTAGATTGTAGATCTCATTTTTCTGAGAATTTTGATATATGGTGAGCAATTTTTGGACATCGTATGAATAAGTTATGAATTTCCGAAGATTATCCTATTTTCTGAAAATGGAAAATGGTCGATTAATCAGGGGCAGCTCGGGATTGGTCCACGTGGCGCGCGGGTCCAGTAGTGCGGCATGTGGCGCCTCATCAGAACACAGACCGATGGTCGCCCACCAGGTGTTCGATGCTGGTTCCCAGAGAGTCGCCGGCGTCGGCGTAGCTCGGCGGTTGGTCGGGCGAGCTCGACGTTGGTCGGGGGGCGTCGGCGTAGCCCGGCGGTGGTCGAGCGAGCTCGACGGTGGTCGGGGGTAGTTCTCAGAGGTCGGGGGTGGTTCTCAGAGGTCGGGGGTGGTTCTCAGAGGTAGGGGCGTCGGCGTAGCTCGGCGTAGCTCGGTGGAGCTCGGCGTAGCTCGGCGTAGCTCGGCGGTGCTCGGCGTAGCTCGGCGGAGCTCGGCGTAGCTCGGCGGATCAGAGATTCGGGGCGCCGAGGGTGCCGCTCTCCCGAGCTCTCCCGGGGAGGCTCGGGCGAATCAGACATTTGGGCGCCGAGGGTGCCGCTCTCCCGAGCTCTCCCGGGGAGGCTCGGGCGAATCGGAGATTTGGTGCGCCGAGGGTGCCGCTCTCCCGAGCTCTCCCGGGGTGGCTCGGGCAAATCGGAATTTTGGGCGCCGAGGGTGCCGCCCTCGCGAGGGTTGGCTGTCATGAGTGAAATGATGTCGTGGGCCTCCTTCTCTCCCACGGCATACGGCGGTTCTCCGACGAGGTGGAGGCGCACGTAGCCAAGGCGACAGACATGATTCGGGGCTCGGCTATCTACGCGGCGGTGCCGAGGCAGACTTGGCGAACCTCGTCGGCCTTTCTCCGTAGCGCGAGGCGATCGGGGGTACTCGAAACGGATTTTAGGCGAGGCGGAACGTGTCGGCGGCGATCACATTTCCCCGAGAACGCACCTCTCGGTGTTCCGGGCTATGGAGGTTCGATCTTCCGCAACTAAGCTTGTCCGAGGTGGTCGGTGAGTTGGTGGTCACGCTAGCGAGTCACGTCGGCAGTTTCACGGCTTGTGCGCGCGGGAACGCCGTCGAGGTGGCGGTGCTCCGAGCACATGTGACGGCGATGCCCGTCGGAAGTGGCCTGACGTCCATAGCCGATGTCCAGTGGTTTGATGGCCGGTCTTGTGCGCGTGTTGTGCGAAGTGTTCAGGGGCCGGAAACTCCTTCTCCTGACAGTACGTGACCAAGGAAAGCAATTTCCTCAAGCCAGAATTCGCACTTGGAGAATTTGGCGTATAGCTGGTTGCGAGACAACCACTCCAAAACGGTCCTCAGATGATGTTCATGTTCCTCTTTTGTGGCTGAATAAACCAATACATCATCAATAAATACCACCACAAACTTGTCTAGCTCATTCATGAAGATCTTGTTCATCATGTTCATGAAGTATGCTGGAGCGTTAGTGAGTCCGAATGAGACTACTGTGCACTCATACTGTCCATATCTAGTGACAAATGCAGTCTTCGGGATATCTTCTTCCCTGATCTTCATCTGATGGTACCCTGATCGGAGATCAATCTTGGAGAAGTACTTAGCCTTACTCAATTGATCTAACAGATCATCGATGCGGGGCAGTGGGTACTTGTTCTTGACTGTGACCGCATTCAGATTCCGGTAGTCAATGCACATCCTCATCGTGCCATCCTTCTTCTTGACAAACAAAACGGGAGATCCCCAGGGCGAGGCACTAGGCCTAACGAAGCCCTTCTCCAGTAATTCTCCCAGCTGCTTCTTGAGTTCCTTCAACTCATCAGCCGACATTCTGTAGGGTCTTTTGGCAATCGGTGCAGTTCCTGGCATCAGCTCTATAACAAACTCCACATCTCTATCTGGTGGCATTCCTGGCAACTCCTCTGGAAATACATCATTGAATTCACAGACTACTGGCATCTCTCTGAATGTCAGCTCCATTTTATCTGCCTTAGTCTCCAGAGCACATAGGAGGGTTTGGATTCTCCTGGTTTGGGGTATACATCGGACGGCTGTTCCCCAAGGGTGGGTTACCTGAACATATCTAAGTGAACAAGATATCACTCTCCGGTGTTTGGTTAGCCAGTCCATGCCTAAGATGACATCTAAGCTATTGGAGGGTAGTAGGGTTAGGTCAGCTCGAAAGTCAAGTCCCTCGATTGTGATTATCACTCCCCTACATATGTGAACGCTTCTGAAGGTTCCTAAGGGCGAGCTAGTTAGGATGGGGTTTGCTCTCGGGGTTACAGGTATGTTATGCTTACGTGCATATGCAGATGAAATGTATGAACATGTAGCTCCCGAATCGAACAGAACTGTAGCCATGTTACCCTGAACTAGGAATGTTCCGTACACAGCATCAGGTGCAGCTTCAGCTTCCTCAGCGGTCATGTGGTTCAGTCTTCCTAGGGTAGCAGATCCCCGGTTCGGTGTACCCTGTGTAGCTACTGGTGCACGGTTGAGGTCGGGGCACACAGCCACACGGTGTCCAGGCTTTCCGCACCCGAAGCAAGTGAAGGGCGCACTGCCTGCTGCGGTTGTCGCAGGAGCCTTCCAATTGTTTGTCCTTGGCATGTTGGTAGCGGGGGCGGGTGTGTTCTGCACAGCTTGAGTCAGCGCAGGGTAGGTCTGAGCGGGGTGGTGATAGTTGCTGCTGTTGGTACCACCACGGCTCGTTCCCGAAGAAGGTCCCTGGCGAGTTCGAAAAGGCGGGGGTGCACCTGTTCGCTGTCTCTGGGGTGGAGCAGTGCGAGCGGGTCCCTCAGAGCGGCTCTTCTTTCCCTTGTTCTGGGCCTCGAATTCCAGACGTGCTTCCATGCGATCCTTCTCGATCTCAATACAGCGGTCAATCAGCTCCCGCAGAGTGTAGCTCTTGTTCCCTGATAAAGCCAACCTGATCTTGGTCTGAAGTCCCTTCCTGTAGTAGTACATCTTTTCCTTCTCGGAACTCATGCAAGACGCAGGTGCGTAGCGGAGCAAGCAGTTGAAGCTGGTGGTGTACTCGTGGATCCGGTCAGCTCCCTGGGAGATGTTGCGAAACTCGTTCTCCTTGGCCTCCATGACTCCCTCAGGAATGTGGTGGTCACGGAAAGCCTCGGTGAACTCATCCCAGTCAATGCGGGCTGGGTCCTCGTGAGCGCTGGTGTAGTTGTCCCACCATGCTCGTGCAGCACCGGTCAGCTGGTGGCTAGCAATCCCAACACACTCCTCGTCGGAGCAAGTGGTCAGGTCCAGCTTCTTCTCCATCTCTTTAAGCCAACCGTCAGCAGCGAGGGGATCGCTGTCGGTCCCGTCGAAGGTAGGTGGCCTCAGCTTCAGGAAACCCACCAGTTTCCTTTGGAAGTCATTCTGGGGTGGCCCGTGGTGCCTGTTCATCCCAGTAGCTATGGCATTCAGCAGCTGGGTCTGCTGTGCCATCACTTCCACCAACGTCGGTGGCGGCGGCGGTGGCGGTGGCGGAGGCACGTTCTCGCCCTGTGGTGGCGGATCATTCTCCGGCGGTGCATCCTCTGCCCGGCGTAGTTCTTCTTCCAGGTTAACTCCAACACGTCTGCCAGCTGGGCGTCCACGGTTGCGACCACGCCCGCGTCATGGCGCAGGTGTGGGGGAGGGCTGGCGGTTCTCCAGACGCGCGGAACGTCTCATCGACATCTGAAGTTATTAGGTACGTGCTCAGTGCAGTAATAATCTTGCAGTGGTTTAAGTAGGAGTTAGATGTTTTCAACGATTTAAATGAATTAAAACATTTTTTATGCTATCCTACACTCAACCAAAGAAGCATAGAGAACCATAAGAAGCATAAGATCCAAATGTCACTCATCACATGGTTATTATTACATAAAGGATGTTCCTAGCTGCTTAAGAAGATCGTGCTATGCGCAGATAGCCAATGACAGGACATCTCATGGTATCACTAGTCTAAGGGCCACGCAGGGTCCCATAAGCTACTGGTGCATAAGGTCGAGTACGGCGTCGGGTATGCGGCTGTCCTCTACCTCGATCTCGTCGTCAGTCATGGTCAGGCGCTTGACGTAGTCAAGTGCTACAGCTAGCTCTGGAGTGGCCTCAATCTCCTGCATCCTTAGAGACGGACACGCTCCCAGGTTGAGCGTAGTGGGTGGTACGTGGAAGTCTCCCTCCCGGGGCTTCACCATCTCCAGTGGGGGAAGCGAACTCTATACCTTCCGGACCTCAATAGCTCTCCTGGCGTCGGACTGCTTCCAAGCTGTCTTTGTCCTCCGTAGCTTGTCCTTTAGGAACTCCACCATCTTCACGCGGTTGATCAGAATCCCTTGGTTGCGGGTGGATTTCTCCTCGGCTTTCTCCAACTGCTTCTCCAACTCCCTGATCCTGGAGCGCAACGTGCTCATCTCGACTCCTCTGTCTCTGCTCCTCTGCTCCCTCTCAGCAAGCGCTCTCCCCTTGTCATCCAGCCTCCTCTGTAATCATTGCGTAGCCCAAAATCTCCGATCTTGTCTCGCAAGTCGGCGATCTCGGCTCGGTGTAACTCATCACGGCGCTGCATCTCCAAATGCAAGTCAGTGACTGCTCTGCTCAAACTCTCCAGGGTCTGAGTCCCTTTCTGCAAACTGTCCTCGACCTCTGCCATGCGTGCTCGGTCACGCTGCCTCCTTTGCTCCAATGAGCTAATGAACTCATCCTTCTCCTGGAGGTGGTGTGCTACTGTGCGTAGGCAGGGGTCAGTCTCGGCCTGAACGATCTGGCTGGTGTACAGAATCCTCTGGATGGGGTCAGGGTGCAGCTCCAAAGCCTGAGGTAGCAGACGAAAATGGGTCCCCTTAAGGTACTCATAGGCGGTGTACACAACTGCGTGTAGTACCTTGCGGGAGACAGACTGTACTCCGTCCTCCATAGTCTCTCCAGCAGTGTAGTCAGTAAAGATCGGCATCCCTGGAAGGGTCAGGCTGACGGGTGTCTCAATTCTAGTAGTGACAGGTCCTTCAAACCTCTCAGCCTCGACAAGCTTCCCTTGGCTGAAGTACTGGATCTGGTCAGACGGTGCTCCCAGTTCCTCCAACACCTGGCGTAGCACCATGGCAAATCCGCCGTGGTTCCTTCCATTGATCGGGATCTCAATAGTGCCATCGTGCAGTGGACGAAGTGGTGGTCCAAGGCTGGTCATCTGCGAATTTTTTAAGAAACGGATTAGCAGGTCCTTGTATTAGATAAGCCATTGCATAAAAAGTGAATGCAAGGTCGGTAGTATAACCGAAAGAGAGTCTGGCTTCCTATTCTATCGTCCATTTTCTATGGGTCTCGTCCTACAGTCAAGTATGGCTCTGATACCAACTGAAACGACCTCGATTTCCATGAAGGGAAATCCACAGGCTCGAATTGTAATTCAACAGATTGCTTGGGACAATCCATGAAATTACCCATATCTCAGTTGACACCAGGATCCATACAACGGTAATTAAGTCTTACATAAATATTTATTACATCGCCACACTGGCGGAATCAACATTCAGAGAAGCTTTAGAAGATGCGGAAACGTTTCATCCTTCACGGCCAACTTGAGTGTAGCACGTGACCCTATTCCTCGCCATCATCTTCCTCGAAGTCGTACTCATTCTCGTCACCTGACAGCAAATTTATCAGTACGATATGTACTGGCCACGGAGCCCACCTATGCAGCATTTGCTTTGTGGAAAGTGGATGCAAGGCTATACAAGCAGACCTATAGGCTGAGGTTTTCTATGCAGCTGTAATCAATGTTTGATTAGTCAAGTTTTATCTCCAGTTAACACCATCATCCCTTTTCCCATCACCACATCTCACATACCCACACCTCACTCTCATTCGACAGGCCCAACTCCCTCTCGGACCTATCTCAGCGGCACGCTACCACAACGGGTACACTGCCGGAAAAATGTCATCCAAGGGGAGAAGAGAACACTCACTACACTAGTAGAAGCTTCACAGGAAAGGTCCATAGCCAACAGGTTGGCATATGTATCGATCGATCAACCGTACACTCTCCCAGTGGTTATAACCAGTTATACACCGTCCCAATTCCACCACATAGCATATAGCAAGTAGAAAGTAGTGGAAGAGTAACAGTAAATTAAGCAGCAGCTAACCTAGCAGCGGACAGCAGGGTAAAGTCTTATCAAGGCTGGGAATTCAAATATACTACCATGCAACCAATCCATACATATTCATAAAGCAATAGCAACAATGTCATTTGCAATGCGTAAATAGGATCTAAGGATTTGGTGGGACGTGGCACCTTCGTAGTCGTCTCCTAGCTCCTGAAAGTACTCGTGGTCGTCTTCCTTAGTCAGATCCTCCTCCGGCTCTGAAATCGAACACGAAATAGTCGCGTCAGCGACTCCTATAGAGTATTTCAGAAAAATCCAATAAAATAAAGAGCCAAATGCACACAAACATAGTCTTAGATTGTAGATCTCATTTTTCTGAAAATTTTGATATATGGTGCGTAATTTTTGGACATCGTATGAATAAGTTATGAATTTCCGAAGATTATCCTATTTTCTGAAAATGAAAAATGGTCGATTAATCAGGGGCAGCTCGGGATTGGTCCACGTGGTGCGCGGGTCCAGTAGTGCGGCATGTGGCGCCTCATCAGAACACAGACCCGATGGTCGCCCACCAGGTGTTCGATGCTGGTTCCCAGAGAGTCGCCGGCGTCGGCGTAGCTCGGCGGTTGGTCGGGCGAGCTCGACGTTGGTCGGGGGGGCGTCGGCGTAGCTCGGCGGTGGTCGGGGGTAGTTCTCAGAGGTCGGGGGTGGTTCTCAGAGGTCGGGGGGCGTCGGCGTAGCTCGGCGGGGCTCGGCGTAGCTCGGCGGAGCTCGGCGTAGCTCAGCGGATCGGAGATTCGGGGTGCCAAGGGTGCCACTCTCACGAGCTCTCCCGGGGAGGCTCGGGCGAATCAGACATTTGGGCGCCGAGGGTGCCGCTCTCCCGGGGAGGCTCGGGCGAATCAGAGATTTGGTGCGCCGAGGGTGCCGCTCTCCCGAGCTCTCCCGGGGAGGCTTGGGCGAATCGGAATTTTGGGCGCCGAGGGTGCCGCCCTCCCGAGGGTTGGCTGTCATGAGTGAAATGATGTCGTGGGCCTCCTTCTCTCCCACGGCATACGGCGGTTCTCTGACGAGGTGGAGGCGCACGTAGCCAAGGCGACAGACATGATTCAGGGCTCGGCTATCTACGCGGCAGTGCCGAGGCAGACTTGGCGAACCTCGTCGGCCTTTCTCCGCAGCGCGAGGCGATCGGGGGTACTCGGAACGGATTTTAGGTGAGGCGGAACGTGTCGGCGGCGATCACGTTTCCCCAAGAACGCACCTCTCGGTGTTCCGGGCTATGGAGGTTCGATCTTCCGCAACTAAGCTTGTCCGAGGTGGTCGGTGAGTTGGTGGTCACGCTAGCGAGTCGCGTCGGCGGTTTCACGGCTTGTGCGCGCGGGAACGCCGTCGAGGTGGCGGTGCTCCGAGCACATGTGACAGCGATGCCCGTCGGAAGTGGCCTGACGTCCATAGCCGATGTCCAGTGGTTTGATGGCCGGTCTTGTGCGCGTGTTGTGCGAAGTGTTCAGGGGCCGGAAACAGCCCGCGGCCTACACGCTCGTGATGCCGAGCGCCATGACCGGTAGCACGGCGAGATCGTATGAGGTGCATGGAGCAGGTGATCTTCCTGAGCCGGTAAAGGCTCGTGCCTGCGCGTCCCGTGGGCGGAACGCCATGGCAAAAGTAGGGCGAGGTCCGACATGGCGTGCGGTGGCTCACCGTGGTGTCGGTGAAGCTAGGATGGCGGTGCAGTGGCGAGTCGGAGCCGTGCAGAGCGATCGCAGTGCCGTGCCGCTCCTCGTCCGCAGCTCGGGCTTCTCCTCCGTGTCCGGCTCCGGCGTGCTCCGCGGCGGCGGCGCTCCGGCAGCTCCTCCTCCTCTGCTCCGCCCTTCTCCCTCTCTCTCGGCTATGCGGTGGGGTGCGGTGGCTTGTGGAGCCGCAGCGTGGCGGCTGCGAGTGGCAATGGGCTAGGGCTCCTCAGGTGCTCCAATTTATAGGTGGCCGGTTCTCGGAACAGCGGCGGACGGTGATGGGTATCGGTGGGTGTACGTGGAGCTCATCCGTGCGCTTGAGCTAGGGTTTCAGGGTGCACGCGGGCTCGCTTGGCGGCCAAGAAAGGAGGGGACAGGAGGGGGACAACTCTGCGGGGCGTGGTGCTGTCGGCCGTGGGTCCGGGGTCACGCCATTCGCGTGACACCCCCGGCAGGCGCGTCGCCTTCGTGAGGAAGAGAAACAGTGGAAGGGGAAGGCGGCTGACATGCGGGCCCGGGTTGGCAGCGAGCGCGAGCGCGAGCGCGTGTGTGCCGGTCGCGCGCGCGTTGCCGGGCCGCAACGTGGGCCGGCCCATCTCACGTGTGCGGTGGGCGCGAGGAGAGAGGAAAAGAAAACGGGGCCGGTTGGGCCGGTTCTGCTCTCCTTATACTCTCTTCTTTTTCTTTTTCTTCTTCTTAAGTGTATAAATACATATATTACCCATTTCAAGTATTGAGTAAATACAAACATAAATTGCAATAAATCTCAATTGTGATGCATAAGCTATTATTCTATGTGAATGGAATTAAAATGCAAGCTATACTCCTTTATTTACCAAATTCATAATGAAACTTATATGCTTGCACAAGAAAAATGGGTTTTCACAATAAATAAATCAAAAAATTTATTTGGTTGGGATTTTTAGGTTGTGTGGATTTTTGGGGTTGTTACATCCGACTCGTCGTCATCCATCCCCGCCTCGATCTCCATAGCCTCGGCTTCGTCATTGGCTTCGGCCTCGGGCTTGGAGGGATCTTCTCCGTCGTTTCCCGAGGGGTCCTCAGCCCCCGAGGGATTCCTAAGGTCGAAGGGCGCTTCGAGTCCCTGTGAGGGTTCGGGGGTTTCGTTCTCTTTCCCCCTGAGGGTTTGACGTTCACCGAGGGTTTATGTAGATCATTGGCGAACATGCCCGTCGGGACTGGATCCCTTTCAGACGCGATTTTTGCCAGTTCGTCGGCCTCGTCATTGTATCTGTGCGCAACATGGTTGAGCTCGAGGCCGTCAAACTTTTCCTTAAGCAGCCGCACTAGCTTGCAGTAGGCGGCCATCTAGGGGTTGTGGCATGTCGACTCTTTCATCACCTGGTCCACGATGAGCTGGGAATCCCCTCAAACCTCGAGGCGCTTAATTCCTAGTTCAACGGCGATGTGGAGTACATTGACGAGAGCCTCGTACTCAGCCACATTGTTAGAAGCTGCGAAGTGCAGCCGCAGGAGATACTTGAGCCGGACCTCAAGAGGTGAGACAAAGACTATGCCCGCTCCGGCACCTGTCTTCATCATCGACCCGTCGAAGTATATGACCCAGTACTCCTCTTGGGAGGGGACAGGTGGCATCTGTGTCTCGGTCCACTCAGCCACAAAGTCTGCCAGCACCTGGGACTTGATCGCCTTGCGGGGAGCATAGGAGATGTCATCACCCATGAGCTTGATTTCCCACTTGGCGATTCTTCCCGTCGTTTCCCGATTCTGGATCACCTCCCCGAGGGGGAAGGACGATACCACAGTCACGGGGTGGGACTCGAAGTAATGTCGGAGCTTGCGCCGAGCGAGAACGATCACGTACACCAGCTTTTGGATCTGCGGGTAGTGCGTCTTGGGTTCGGACAAGACTTCGCTGATGAAGTAAACCAGCCGCTGGACCAGCAGCGCGTGCCCTTCCTCCTGCCGTTCTACGACGACAGCTGCGCTGACCACCTGGTTAGTGGCGGCTACGTATTGCAGGAGGTCTTCCCCTTTGGCGGGTGGCACGAGAACCGGTGCTTCCTAAAGCAGAGCCTTAAGCCTGTCAAGGGCTTCCTAGGCCTCGGGGGTCCAAGTGAAGTGCTCTATTTTCTTCAGCAACCGATACAGAGGCAGCCCCTTTTCGCCGAGTCGTGAGATGAATCGACTTAGGGCCGCGAGGCACCCCATTAGCTTCTGTACGTCTTTGAGGTTGCGAATTGGCCCCATTCACGTGATGGCCGTATCTTTTCCGGGTTGGTTTCGATGCCATGCTCGGAAACGATGAACCCGAGGAGCATGCCTCGGGGGACCCCAAAGAGGCACTTCTCGGGGTTAAGTTTTATGTTTCTTTTCTTGAGGCATTCAAACGCCTCTTCTACGTCATCTACCAGGTCGTCTGCCTTCCTAGATTTGATCACAATATCGTCTACGTAAGCCTTAACGGTCTGCCCGATGAGGTCCCCGAAAACTTTGAGCATGCAACATTGGTAAGTCGTGCCCACGTTTTTAAGGCCAAACGGCAATATGTGCCAAAGGGGGTGATGAAAAAAGTCGCTAACTCGTCGGACTCTTTTATATGAATTTGATGGTAACCGGAATACGCATCAAGAAAATAAAGTCATTCACAAGCAGCAGTGGAGTCAACTATTTGATCAATGTGAGGTAATGGAAATGGGTACTTGGGGCAAGCTTTATTTAGACTAGTGTAATCTACACACATCCTCCATTTGCCATTCTTTTTTTGACTAAGACAGGATTAGCTAACCACTCTGGATGGAAGACCTCCTTGATGAATCCGGCCACCAAAAGCTTCTGCACCTCCTCCCCGATGGCTCGGCGCTTCTCCTCGTCGAATCGGCGCAGGCGCTGCTTCACCGGCTTGGACCCGGCCCGGATGTCCAAGGAGTGCTCGGCGACCTCCCTCGGGATGCCCGGCATGACCGAAGGAAGCAAACACGTCAGCGTGCTTGCGGAGGAAGTCGACAAGCATGGCTTCCTATTTCGGGTCGGGGTGGCGCTGATTTTCAGCACCATGCCATCGGAAGACCCGAGGTTGAGGGGAACCTCCTTCACCCCTTCGACGGGCTCGATGGTGCCCGTGGCCTTCTTGGGGTCGGGGACCTCCTTGGCCAACTCTTCGAGGTCAGTGATGAGGGCCTTAGACTCCACCAGTGCGTTGGCGTACTCGCAGCACTCAACGTCGCACTGGTAGGCGTGCTGGTAGGAGACATCGACGGTGATGACCCCCTTGGGGCCCAGCATCTTGAGCTTGAGATAGGTGTAGTTCGGGACCGCCATGAACTTGGCGTAGCATGGCCTCCCGAGGATGGCGTGGTAGGTGCCACGAAAGCCTACCGCCTCGAATGTGAGGGTCTCCTTCCTGAAGTTGTCAGAAGTCCCGAAGTAAACGGGCAGGTCGATCTGCCCGAGTGGCTATATGCTCTTCCCGGGCACTATCCCGTGGAACGGGGATGTCGTTGCTCAGAGAAGAGAGCGGCTGATTCCCATCGAGTCTAGGGTCTCAGCGTCCAGAATGTTGAGGCCGCTGCCTTCGTCCATGAGGACCTTGGTGAGACGCGTGTTGCCGACGACGGGGTCGAAACCGAGTGGGTAACGTCCCGGCGACGGGACGTGATCCGGGTGATTGTCCCGGCTGAAGGTGATGGTGTCGAGGGACCAGTCGAGGAAGCATGGCGTCCCTGGTCCGACTGTGTAGACCTCCCGATGCTCACGCTTTCGCTGACGCGGTGTGGGAGAGGTCCTGGGCCCGCCAAAGATCATGAGGCACTTATTGACGGGTGGGAACTCGTTGTCCTTCCCACCCTTATCCTCCTTGTCCTCCGCGGGCTTCTTCCCGGCGTCGCCTCTGGACGCCTGCCACCCATAGTGCTTCTTGAGCATCACACACTCCCTGAGTGTGTGGTTTACCGGGCCCTTATGATAAGGGAACGGCTTGGTGAGCATCTCGTCGAAGCGACCACGGGGTGGTTGGCTCGGCGGCCGCGACCAGGGAGTCATTGCGGAGGGGGGGCCTTCCCCTTCCCCTTCTTCTTCTTGCTGTTGGGGCCCGGGAGGAGGTGCCCTCGGGGACTTCCTCCTTCCGCTTGCCCTTGGGGTCAGAGAAGAGGGCTCCCACCGCCTCATTGCCCGAGGCGAAGCTAGTAGTTATCTTCATGAGCTCGGCGATGCTGTTGGGTTTTGGCGCCCTAGCTCATGAACAAGCTCCTTGCAGGTCGTTCCTGCAGCGAAGGCTTCGATGACGTCGGAGTAGGCGACCTGGGTAGCTCATTGTACTGCTTGGAGAATCACTGGATGTAGTCCCTGAGGGACTCGCCTGGCTTCTGCTTGTAGCTCCGGAGGTCCCAGGAATTGCCAGGGCGCCACGTAAGTGCCCTGGAAGTTCCCCACGAAGATCTTGACCAGATCACTCCAGTCAAAGATCAGCCGAGGGGGCAGGTGTTCCAGCCAGGCTCTCGCGGAGTCGGCTAGGAACAGAGGGAGGTTGCGGATGATGATGAGATCATCTTGCACGCCTCCCAGCTGGCACGTAAGACGATAATCCGCAAGCCAAAGCTTGGGGTTGGTCTCCCCCAAGTACTTGGCGATGTTGACCGGTTGTCGGAACCGGGGTGGGAACTTAGCCCTCCGGATAGCCTTGCTGAAGGCACGAGGACACGGGGGCTCAGGTGAGGGCATGCGGTCCTCGTCGAAGTCGTAGCGCCCACCCCGATGGACGTTGAAGCCTTGGGCGGGTCCATCGGTCTTCCGTCGCCCGCGGGCCTGGAGAATGGCGCGGACATCGATGTCCTTGCCAAGCCGCTGGTGGACCGAGGGGGCCCTCGGGGCCTCGGGATGTACCGAGGCCTCTCGTTCATGGCGAGCTGGGCTACCATGCTGGTACTCCTCGGCGCCGCGGTGTCGTGACGCTGAGCTCTCCGCCTGGACGACAGCGGCGTCCTCCAAGACGTTCTTAAGCTGGTCCCTGAGCTGCCGTGCCTCCGCGGTGGATGGCTCGGGCATGCTCCGGAGAAGCATCACAGCCTCCGCGAGCTTCCGGCTAGCTCGAGGCGCAGCCCCAGGCGTCCCGGCCTCGTCATCAGCCTGGACATCGCGAGCTCGGCATCACGCTGCTCCGCCGTCTCCCCGCTCCTCCTCGCGTTCCAGCGCGGCGCGAAGTTGGGTGAGGCGCAGGCAGTCCTCGTCCATCCGCGCCTCGAGCTCCCGAAGCTGCTCTAGCTCCGGAGATCGATGGATAGGACGAGACGTCCCAGCCCCCGTGTCTCGAGGAAGTGTGGGCTGCGGGGCTCGCAAAGTCGTCGAAGGCGGGGTATGTTGCTGAAGCTGCGGCTCCGGCGGAGGAACCTCATCCTCATCCTCCCCGGAGTAGACTTCCTCTAGCATGCCCTCCTCAGGGTGCACCAGGTGGAAGCATTCCTGGGAGGGGTGGATGTAGGACTCATCGGAGTCGGTGATGATGCTGAGGGCGTTGTCCCACGAGTCGACGAGGTGGAGGAGAGCCTGGCGGTCGCGGATGCCGGTGAAATCCACGTTCTCCCGGAACTCCTCGTCGTCGTCGTCGCTTCCAAGGTCCCATCACGATGACGAGACGCGGCCGTAGAGGTCCCACCCCTCCGGGTACTCCGGGAGGGCGAAGCTGGCACTGGAGTCCGTCTCCCTGCTGCTGCATGCCCTGGGAGTATTCCCAGGGGTTGATGGCGGGAGGCGACTTGGTCCCCAATGAGGTCATCCATGCGCTCGAGGTGATGGACGGGCATCATCACCAGGTCATGCTGCAGAGCACGAACGGCACGGACATGAGCGTCGACGGCGTTGCGAAACCCGAGAGGGAATGGCGACGGCACCGTCGGCCTCTCCCACTGAGGGCGGAGAGAAACGGCGGACGGCGCCATTGGCCCGCCCCCACCCGTTTGTGGGGTAACGAGCGAGTCGGCAACCGCTGCCGTATGAGGAGTTAGGCCAGCGGCTGGTGCAACGGAGGCGCCCCCCGTCCGGGGCGCCAGGTGGGCCGTGTTTCCCATGATTGGTGGTGGGTTGGCTCGGGGACGCCACTCTCGCCTGGCTCGGCGGGAGCGACGCAGTGGCGTTCCCTCCGCTTCTAGGCGCGGGCGCAGGGGTCGCCAGAGTCCCTTCCCCGTCCTCCTGCTGGGCTAGGGTCGGAACGGCGATGGCGCGGGGCTCAGTGGAACGGAGGTTCATCTCGTAGCCATGGCCGGTGGCCACGAACTTGAGACTCCCGAACCAGAGCACCACACCGGGAGGGAGCGCAGGGAATCCGTCAGCCATCATCGACCTGGATCAACACGCAAAAGGCCCTTACCTGGCGCGCCAACTGTCGATGCTAGGATTTGCGGGTGCTAACACCGGCTAGTAAACTTGTGATTTGTGGTCGAGGCTGCTGATGGTGTGCAAGGGGGAACACAAAGAGTTATACTGGTTCGGGCGAGCAATGCCCTACGTCCAGTGTGAGTCGAGTCGTGTTGCCTTGCACCGGGGTGCTTGTAGTAGGGGTTACAAGCTTTGGCGAGAGAGGGAGAGGCTCCCAAGTCTCTTGTGCGTGTGAGTTGTGTGTATATGTGTTCTGTTGCAGTAGGGTGTTGTGGGTGACGCGAAGTCTCCCTGAGATTGGCCTCTGTCTTCCTTTTATAGTCACAAGGGAGGGGCAGAAGTTACATGTACTTTGCTATGGTTACAGTGCTCGGCATGGCGGTGGCCGTGAAGACTGATGCCTGGCGTCAGCCACGATCGCAACTTGGTACTTTGGAGGCATGGCTGTGGTCATTCGAATGATCTTCCACTGTTTCGTTGGTGAGTTCCGAGGTGGCGCACAGTCCTGGACGTGGCCGCTGCGTGGCGAGGCATCGTGGCGTTGTACCCGACTGTTGTTCACCCTGCACAGTGTGATGAGAAGATGGGTTGACCTTCGTGTACTGACTTTCGAGGCTCGGGAGCCTCTGCCTCCGTCGGGAGCGAGATGGGACGGAACTGTGGGAGTGTCCTCCCTCGGGCACGTTCCCCCCCCCCCCCCCCGCGTGCGGTACTTCCCGAGGGGTAGGCGGGTCCCGACGTAAGCTTTGCACATTCTCCTGGGCCCGAACAGTCGACGCCCCTCCTTTCCTTGCGCCGGACGTATGACGGGGGTATGGGCTGTCGCTGTCGTAGTTGGCGAATCTTTCCGTCATTGTGACGCCACACGGTGGACTGACCCTGTGGCGGTGTGGAAGTAGTGGGGCCGTCAGATCGGTTGTCAGAGGAGATATGGCAGTTGGTACGGTGGACGTGCGCGCGCGAGGCGTAGTCACGTTGAGGGGTCCACTCGATGGGACCGTGCTCGTAAAGTGGTCAGGGAGGTCCCTTGGACTGCAAGATTGCGTTGCTGACGTCGGCATGGCTCGGGCGAATCGGAGAGCTGCGCCCGAGCGAGATTGCATATGGCAGGGAGCTCGGGCGAATCGGAAGTTGGTCGCCCGAGGCTGCTGCATTGGGTGGTAGGCTCGGGCGAATCGAAAGTTATCGCTCGAGGGTCCTGCTTCCCCGAGCCCTGTCGTGGAGGCTCGGGCGAATCGGAGAATCCGGCCCGAGGGGTCCGCGCGCCCGAGGGGGGGACTTGACGGCGCAGCGTCGTTGCCTACGGGCCTTTTACAGGTAGTATTGTCATGGGCCTTTGCTAGGCTTGTCCAGGCCTGGCCTTATCTGTGGAATGTGTTTTTTCGTTGAAATTGGGTACCCCATACTTTGGTACCCGACAGTATCATAGGAATGGTTCCTGGTTCAAAAAGGCTAGGAACGCCTGGAACGGTACCAACCGAACTGGTCTTAATGGATAGTTTCTATAGAATAGTTTTTTAGCCAATCAAATGTCTTCTCTTTCAATCATCTACCAATCACACATCTCCATGTCTTGATTTTTATGTAGGCATGGTTTCTTGTCTAAGAAACAATTTCATACTATTTGTTCTTTAATTGCAATGCCACATTATTATTTTGCTTAGGTGGTAGTTTCATTAATGAACATATAAACCACTAAGTTTCGTTGGGAGGTAGCCACTCAAGCTAGACCCTCAACTTGGATACCATATGATTCATGAATCCAATCACAAGAACACTTCTACTAGCCTCAAGCAATCTACAAGTAACCTTTTGCAATCTCCACGAGGCAGGCTCAAAACATTTCACAATCTTGATTGTCACAATCACAGGGCAGTGTTCGACGATCCCAGGTCTTGTTTCTTTCTAGCATGTGGCATCATGGGTTTGTTCGTGTTTGTACAAACTTGGGTATTGTTTCTTTGTAGCACGCGGCATCATGGGGTTGTTCGTGTTCGCAGAAACCATGAGCCGTAGCTGTTGTATCAGGAAGTCTCGACATCAGTGGAGTGATACTAAAGAGTAATGGTTCAAAGCTTCGTTAGACCGTTACGGGCCGTATCCCAAACAGCATTGCCTTGAACATCCTTGCAAAACGAAGTCAAATGATGAAATGCCTTGGAGATATTTCTGTTGTAGTGTTTCAAATCTGAAAATTACCGTGCCACCACAGTCCACATGCTTCACGAACCCGGCAAACATATTATATTAGCAAGAGGTAATAAATCTTCCAAAGAATAATGAGCAATGCATTGATGTAAGTACATATTTAATTGTACAAGCTGGATAAACTGATTCACGTATTATTCACACAGGAACACAGCAAGCATAAACGCCAAGCAGTCAAGCATGCTGAGATCAGGCAATGGATTTTTTATGAGCTGGCTAGATAATACATAACCACCCAATAAATGAAGGAATGGCTGGAACGCTATACACTGACTGATGCATCACAAAATGCATCCAGTATCTCTTATTCTGTTTAATTTACATCCCCTCACTCAGGGGAAGTGCTACCACTTCGTTCTCTCTATTCACATAGATGCATATCCAATATCAGAGCATCTTTCTGCTGTTTATGTGCACTTCTACTGAGTATAATTTGATAATTAGTCTTAAGTCTCCAGACATGCTGATTTGCTATCTGCAGTTGGCATGTCAGTCAGCTCTCTGAGTACTCGTAAATTGCACCAGTATGATTGAAGCCACACGATACATGGACTGCTCTTGCATTCTTGCCGAATGGAACCATCATAGGTTCAAAATAGTCTACATCATTTCCATGTCCCTGCAAGAAGTCAGTCAGTTTGACCCATATGAGTGGTGTCCTGTGGGATTATGCATGCCGCACATCATCACCATCAAGTAGAAACAGTTGTGGCAGAAAGCAACTCACCAGCTGTCCACCGGAAGAATGCCCCTCTTCGAAAAAGGTTCCATTGGCGCCACCCCAACCCCATGTGTAAATGTCATCACCTGGGTGTTTTGAGGTGCTCAGAGCACAGAGCGATAAATATAACTGAAAAAAAATCTTTTGACAACTAAAAGTACCCAATACATAACACACGCAATCTTGTCATCCATTCAACTTAAAAAGCCAGACAAAAGAAAAAAAAAACCAATTTGACTTAATACTCTGCACCAAAAGCCTTCCATCATCCAAGATCGAATATTGATTTTAAGGTACACAGTTACTCAGATTCAACCTGCAAATGGCCTTTAGGACCTGCTTGGAAAGGGGGGATTGGGATCCAAATCTTTGGGATGCAGTTCAAATTTTGACCTAAATAAAAGAAATTCCTAGACCAGTTCCTCACTCCATATGAACCCTCACTTCATGTTATATTATAGTAAACACAGAAGAATTCAACTCAAAAGTGTCTGTCACTTCAAAGTTATAGTCTAGTCTACACTGTTCTATAATCTATATTATTGATGCCGGAGCTTTTTAAACAACCTTTTTGAACTATAAGATACCATCAAAACAAATCATGTATGGAGCCCTTTTTGAGACAGCAGCTGTCAATACTAAAAAAGAGGGAGTTTCTGTTTACTAGCATTTGCAACTAATTAGAACCAACATACCAGTGAAAAAGAAGCATAATTATGATACCTGAAATGACAGCTGTGTGCTTCCAACCACAAGATACCTACAGAGGGAAAATGGTCAAGGACTCCATGTCCAACATACATTTGAGTGGTTAAATGTCCAACATACATCAATACAAGAACTGTATTTAAGTGGTGCAATATATAAAAAAAATGAAATAGGTGACCAGAAGCACAAACCTTAGATACAGGAAGTTTAAATAGCGACCTATTCAAAATTTCTGGAGAGCGAACCATATCCATGCCTCTGGTTAGAGATAATCATGTAAGAATACAACTTCGACATTGGATGCACACTGATATACGTAGGATACAAAATGATGTAGGAAAGTTCTTAAAAAAGTCATAGATGAAATACCCCAGACCAAGGCAGCCATTTTCATTTGAACCCCAAGAATACAGGTCACCGCTATCTGTCAAAACATCAGTGTATACATCTCAAAATTGTATGACAAGTTAACAACTGGAAATTTTGATAATTCTGCATTAACAAGATATAAAACAAAGACTACATCGAACACCAATACCTGTTACAACACAAGTATGGTAACCTCCACAAGCAACTTCTTCTGAAAATGGTATCTCTTCAACAATATTTGGTCTGAATGCTTCATTTGATCTTCCAAATCCCTAAAATGTTTTGTTAAATCCAAGGAAATGAAGGGAGATAAACAGTATTTTGGTAAGGGAAGTGAAAAAATAAATGCCTAGGTAGCCTGATTGGATACCACCTTCTCAGTCTTCTGCCCAAATATGAACAAAGTACCTGTTTCTGCAATTTTGACATAGGGAAATCATAAGATAGGTAATTGCGATTTGTGCAATTTGAATATTGCTTTTCTGTATGCTTACCATCAATGCAAGCTGAGTGCAACATTCCTGCAGCTATCTTTTTAATCTAGCCAATGCATATACAAATAGAAATAGAAGACAGTCACTACATGATAATAAGAGAATCATTGTCTGATTAAGAAGCATGTTGAGTTTCAAGTCAAGATACCTTGATACCATCAAAGTTTTTGATCAATCTTGGAGTATATTCACTGCACAAGTGAAGATATAGTTACGATTTATGTTTCAATCAATTCAACACCATATATACAAACATATCCATAATCGTCAGAACTATTTGACCCAAGTTTCAAACTTCTATATCTATATGTCATCAGGCATGTTACTCAAAACTCACACTAAAATACTACATAATCTAGCAACCTTGTTCAGTTTAAGGAAAGAACAAACAATACCAGCTTGCAGTATTGTAGTGTGAGTTTTGAGTATATTTCGCAACAAGCTTTAACTGTTTAAGATACTTAGAAGGTCCATTCCCTCTTAACATCATTCACATAGCTCTCTTGTGTACTTAGGCACGCCAGCTTGCAGTAGAAAAAAATTCATCTCTTATGGTTAAGGATTTTCTTATATCTTCTAAACAGATGAAAATTAATTCTTCCATGACATAGAGTACATACAGAAAGTTCCAGCACAATTTTTTTAATAAGTTTTTACGAAATATATATTACCATACCTTGAGGTCAGAGAAAATCCCAGGATGCTAGATTGACGGCCATGTCCGAGCCTACCAGAACCAGCAGCCCCCCAACTCAAGACTTCACCTTCCTCTGAAGAAGTAAATGATAGGAGAGATTCAGACTATTGAAGGTAGAAGTATTTAAATACAACTGCTATAAAGCACCCATTCGTAGTCACCTGTAACAGCAATTGAATGCTCTGATCCCAGAGCAACCATTTTTACTCTGAAGTCAGTCAAAGAATCAACTTTTGTTGGGGTAGAAACTACTTTACCTGCCCCTAAAGCAAGTCAAAAGAAAAACTCGATCTCAGAAATAAAACTGCCAAAAGGAAAATTGATAGAAAATATTCCCTAGCAGTCCCTAGCAAAATCTTAAGAGAAACATGATTATGCTACATGAAAAATAATATAAAATCATGTATAGCAAGTTAAAACAGTGGTCAAGTACCTAAGAGATATGAAGCTATCTATTAGAATTTCCTAACCTCATACAGAGATATTATTTTATTATTTGTGGCATTCAAATGTGGATATGACATGAATATGTGGCATTAAGTAAAGAATGAGGATGACACTATTACCTTTACCAAGGCCAAGCTGGCCACCTGAGTTTCTGCCCCAAACAAAGAGCTTACCATCCGCTGTTCAAGAAGTCAAAACACAAATTTTAGTGGAGATTGGTAATACAATTATTATAATGCACATATGTGCTGCACAAATCAATTTGGTGAAGAAACAGAAGAGATGGTAATCACACTTCTTTTCTGTTATACTTATCCAAATATCAGTAAAACATAATTTTGGTGTAATGTGTTGTATGCTGCATTGCAGCATCAGTGACAATAACCTTGAAAAAAATCAGTACATTTTACAGAGCATATGGCATCCCAATTAGCAAATCAGCAATAATTTCAATTAAGGTGTGATCACTGTTAGGCCTAGGGAGAGTGCACAAATCCATATGGCCATTTTTGTTTGAAGGTGCAACCTAACCAATATGAATTTTGGTTTTATCAAATCCATTATCAAAATCTAGTAGAGTAATTGGGACAGTAATAAAAAAAATAATGAACGTATTACAGCACCATACACACATGTATTGCCATGCCATAAATGGCAATATGCTTGAAATCATGAACACTCAGCACTAGAACAATATTCAAACAACCAGAAAGGCCAAAAATGTTTATTTCATCATCTCATACTTGTTTGTAGGCCCAGACAAACAAGAAGCAAGGAAGCACTAACTTCTACACCCAAGAAGCTTACTATCTGCTGCTCCATTAATAAAAAAAATAAAAAATAAAAAATAAAAAAAATTCTAGTAACATACCCTTCCGTCTGCTATTATCACTTAATAAATTCATCTTATTATGGTGAACAAAACCAGGCACCTAACAGAATATAATTATTTTCTATTACCGGTAATTGCACATGAATGATGGTTGCCAGCTGAAACTTCTACAACTCTCTCGTGAAATCCAGAAACTTCAACAGGCTCCTACACGAAAAGGAAAAAATAGATTATATACTGTAGACAAAGGAAGGACAAAGTTTAAAGAGTCAGATGCATAGGGTTTGTAGTTTATATAAAAAAAATATCAAATTCATTCAGAGCACAGATAGGAAAACCAAAGCTAATTGAAGTTATTCAGAAATCAAATGTAAATAAATGTTGTGAATGGCCAGTAATACCTGCTTTGCTTCTTAAGCCTGATGTATCTATCAACTGATGTAATGTAAATGACTAAACCTGACTCTGAAAAGCGCCAGTAAAATAATATCCTCTACTTCCAAGGGTATCCGTGTCCTAAGGTAATACAAAATATACTTTTTACTGAAATGCATGATTAGTCATATGGTAAATTGGTTTTTGTTACATGAAATAGGAGAGACAATTGCTCCCATTTATCTCCCACTTGATGATGCAGCTTTCAATACTTCGCCAGGGTTTTTCTTCCCTCAACTAGGATCCATGCCAAAGTTCTGCTAACAGACAATGTGGAAGCAAACATGTGAAATAAGATGGGCAAGAACAATACCAGCGTATGTGTAACAGAGGATCCTATCCCGAGCTGCCCAAAGTCGTTCAGCCCTGTAGCAAACACCCGGCCACTCTCTGCATAAAAACCGAAAGGAAAACCTCTGCCGCATCACGACACCACAATTCAAACAGAAATATTAAAATTCTGATTGTTCACTTGCTTATGCTAATTTATTGGCCTGAAGAGCAGAAGGGCAATGTGACATTGTGTATAACTACAATCACTCTAACTCAGAGCATATGGTCAAAATCAAAGCTCATTACATATCTTGCAATGTTAGTATGGTAGGTAAAAATAAAATCATTTGACTGCGTGAAAACCAAGACAATGAATCAGCTCTAACATGATCTCTACAGAAAGGAAATACTAAACGGGTAGATGGTGATGTTGAGTGAAGACGAAAAGGTTAGGAAGGAAAGCGGGGGGCATACGGGACAGAAAGAGGGTGTGCGCGCCACCGCAGGCGAGGGAGGCTGGCGGGTCGGCGGCGCGGGCGAGGAAGAAGGGGCAGACCGTGGGGCTCCACCGCGACTCCAGCGCGCCCAGCCCCAGCCGCCCGTAGTCCCCGTTCCCCCACAGCGCCGCCACCCGCTGCCGCGGCGCCTTGGAGGCGGCCGCGTCCGACGAGAGCCATCGCAGCAGCGGCGGAGACCGCCTCGTCGCTCGCCACATCGCGCTCGGGCCGGAGCGGAGAGAGAGGGGAAGGTGGAGCTCGCGGCGACGGCGAGCCCACGTTGGCAACAGAGACGAGACAAGAGTTCGTTGGCAAAAGGCGTTTCCAGAGAGAGAGAGAGAGAGAGAGGCGGAATACAAACAGTGCGAGCACAAGGTGTCATGGCCTGTTGGGCTATAGGCTGTGTTCGGTGAAGCTGAAGTGCTGTAGATAAGCGCTGAAGTGCTGAAATCTTGTGAGAAAAAAATACTGTTGAAGTGCTGAAAAATAAGCGCTTATAAGCGCTTATACCCTCAACCGAACGCAGGCATAGTGGGCCGTAAGCGATTCGGCTTTTTGTTGAGAACTCCCACGGTTTCGTGAGTGTTTGGGCATACATTTTGGTTCGGTCTTGACCATAAGCCCATGCATGGATGAGGTGGCAGCTGTAGGTTCCATGAAATCTTAAAAAAAAAAAAAACTGTAGATTCCTTTAATACGATGCTTTGATTAAGTGTTATTACACCTTATTCAAATTGTTTATTTCCTATATCTTGACTAGGTAGCGTGTCCGTGCGTTGCTACGGGACAACCAAACTTTTGTACTAAAAATACACGGATCCCATGATAAAATAAGGATACTTTGAATATAAATACCAATATTAAAGTAACATTTAATCAAGAGTAAAGTCTATCACTGGTCCTAAAACATGTACCGTTATGTCATGCTAGTCAATAAATTTGTAAATTGACTATTTAGATCATCAAACTTGTTCATCTACATGGCCATCCAACCAGCCATCAATCCAAAGCTCCTTAATGGTTGTCCACGCCAAAAAGTGGATGCCGGAAATCATCTACATGGCCAAGGGGCCCTCAAAGGTACATGATGCTATCTTTGTACAAAATAATGAAATTGAAATTTCTTTCATGAGATGTAGTTTTTTCAGCAGCATCCTCTGGCCTAGTGCAAAGGCACAAGAATTGACTTATTTTCTTTTCACCATGAAATAAGTAACCATTCATATTTAGGAGACTACGGCAATCAATATTTAAGTGGGATGTAAAAATATCACTACCTAAATATATGTCTGTCACATAGGTAATGTTGTGTGTCTTGAAAAATCTATCACAAAACCTTAAAACAAAGTTATACTCACGTGTAAATATGGCGTCACAGCTTTCATGGGATTATCTTGTATACAAATACTCAAATATCATATACAAATCAGATGTTGATAATGCTTAATGAAGACAGTTACATAACAGATATAAAGATATGACAAAAAAAGTATCTAGAATAATTTCTTCAATATCTGGTTATGTCTCAATGTTCGGTAACCGCCTATGCATCACTTTGAAAGCAAGATGATAGCACAAAACTGCTGCTCAACAAAGGCAGTAGAAGGCTTGATCATGATCCTTCCTTGATTCCTTTGAAACCTACATATTTGACCGGAGAAATTCATCAGAAACAAAAGATATAGAATCCATGAACCTAAGCCTACATGGTAAGAGTTTAGTCTTGGCTCATTTCAGGACCCAGGAATCAAGTCTCCCCGTCTTAGCTTTCTTTCACATAGTTTAAAATTTCATAGTGACCGGATTCCTAATCCACAGCACTGGCAATATTAAATATGTAAGAATGAAGAAATTTTACTTATAAGCATTTCCTCCTGATTTTTGGATTCACCCAAACACATTACCCCAGCATTAATATTTTGACACAAAACATGGATGCAAACATAAGGATGTATTTATATTTTGGCTCCACAACCTAGCGTGACCTGTTTCTCAGGTTGGTGGAAGAAGGTTGTGGTTGCTGTCCCTAAGGAGGTGCGGAAAGGCATCAATTCCCTGGTTATTTTGGTAGCTTGGGAAATTTGGAAGCATCGCAACTCTTGTGTCTTTGATAGCAAGAGACCAAGCATTCAGGATTTACTAAGGGATATTAGTTCCGAGGGGGGGGGGGGGGGGCTTTGGTGCTCGACAGGAGCAGCAAAACTTCAGGATCTTGAGCTCAGGTCGTTGTCTGCTGGGGTTTAGAGCTTGGAGGGGTGTGTGTGTGTGTGTGTGTGTGTGTGTGTGTGTGTGTGTGAGGGGTCCTGGACCTTTGTTCCATCCTTTCTTCTTAATGAAATGACGTGCAGTTCTCCTACGCTGTTCGAGAAAAAAAAAAAGATTTAAGTCAAGTATAGTATCACTTCGTTCACCTCCGAATACCCAGGATCTGCCTACACTGTCCCACTATTCAAGAGCCTGAAAATTAAGAGATAGGAATAAGAAAAGGCACTAAGATAGCTACCTTTCTTGTTACATGAACAATACTTTTTTTTTGCATTATACACACGGTAGATGTCCTTAAATTATTGAATAGCTACATGCACCATGAAATAACATGCACCAGGTATCTATAACTTAGATATTAGTGTATTAAAATATTGTGTTATTTGACAGCCTTCATAAGCAGTAGAATGCAAGCATGAAGATTTATACCTTTAATTTGTCAAGCGAGAAGTTCTTGCCAGACACTTTCAAAATCTTCTTAGGTACTGACCAGCAGTTATGACTTTTCTCATCTAGATCGTGATCAAAGGAGGATAAAAAACAAGCATCTATCTGTTCTGCATATCATTCAGTAACATTTGTAGTAGTAGAAGGAAAATAGAGGTCATCGGCCCATCGTCCTTCACCAAGGTCATTGGTGAGCTTAACTTTATGAGAATCAGCCTGCTGACCATCCAATGGCTAAGAACATGAACGCTGCGGTCATGTGAGCCTCTCCCTGATTTTTTTGTCACTTCGTCTCCACAGCCTGCTGACCATCTTAAAACTGCAAAACTACCAATGGGAGTTTGTATGACATTGGTACTTGTGCAACCACGGTAATTTTGCACTTCCAGCAACATGCGGTGCCACAGCCTCTTTACCGTCAAAATTTACTGAAATACACCCCTTAATGTTGCCTGATCATAGTTAGAATCTGTACATGTCACGTCCATAAATCAAGCAATAGAAACATGTGATGTTCTACTGCATATACTGATTTGATTTCTAAACGTGAGTCCAGTCTGTGAAACACCACTTACGAATGACAATGGGAGGAGGAAAAAGTGTAATTACCTTCTAACAAGATCCCCTGGAACAACTGAAACTTGGAGCCCATCTATGTTTCTCCATGAAACCTCATAAAATTCACTTCCTTGAACTTTTCGCTGCTTCACAATTGCCAGTACAGGGCACTGTACTGGCATCTGCGATTTAGATAATCAGACTTGAAAATTAGATGTCATATGATCAGTTCTCTCATATACACAAGTGTGATACTACTATCTTTACATTCAACATATCTGATGAAAGCAAGAATAACAATTAGGGATTTCAAGGGTACCAGTTTTCACAGGGCTCCACAAAGTATTGCTCACATATCTGTTGCAGATGTGACCGAAGAAATGGCTGTTGGCTGCATGCCCTGGAGACAGAATGAACACTCAATATCAACCAATAGAATAGGAAAGATGGAAGCCAACGTCAGCACAGCCTGGGTCATTCCTACTGGTCATTCAAGAGAGTAGGAAAGATGGAAGCCAACCTCTGCACAGCTTGAGTGACATTTTGGCTCCAGATATGCATTTATTATGTCATGAAATTGACCACCAGAATCTTGGTTAATCACTACCTCTGTACGAAAAAACAATATATAAACAGCAAATTTCCAACTCTATGTATTTTGTTGGCGAAGAAGTGTGACATAGCTAAATAGCCGGAGAAAGGTACACCGTACACAGATTCTTACCACAGGTACTTGCTTTAGGGCATATCCCACCAACCCTCCCTGCATTGGCGCCATTATTTTTTCCTTTACATTTTCTTGCAGGTCTGTAATGATTATAGAAAAAATTACAAGAAAAAGAAAACAACGATAAGCTTCATTACTTTGATTTTATGATTACATCAAGAGTTGTGGACAGTAAACAAAACAAAAACAGTTGCAATACAGTTAGTATAAGACACTACTAAACAATTGGTGGTATTGCTGAATCAGAAGTCCATGCGTGGATGATGTCGGTAACTTTTGTTACTTACTGGGCCAAAGCCATGGACTCCATTAGAATCCAAGAAGAACTGCAAGTGATATCTGCAAAGATTATGAAAGTTGAAAGAAATAAGTCATAAATTACGCAGTCTTGCATAAAAAAATTAAGAAGCATCATAAAGAAAGACTATATTAGTCAGAAGCAAAGAATAATTTAAATGAACAGGTAAAAGCAAGGGAACAAAAAAAAATAATGAGAAGACTTAGCTAAGTCAGATAGAGCGATGTTGTTATTGCATATTCATTTCAGGGTCAAGCGGATTGGAAGACAGTTATGTCTTATCTTGATTACATAACTTCCAGTAACCTTCAGCTCAAACCAAGCAACAAAATGCAAGGTTGCACGACGATTCACTGGAAGATTCTTCTAACACAAAATATTACAACTTAACTGGTATACTGTAAGTAGAAAGGGCAACCAAAAAATCGATCTACTGTATTTCTCAAAAGACAAAATGTTTTTTCCCCGGTAATTGAAGGGGAAAACTTAATTTTCCTGTATTCCTATGATAAGACGAGATACCATAAGTTTAGCTGAAGCAGGAAATCATGCAACGTACCAGTGAGTTCCTGCCGAAACCAAGCGTCTTCTGAATGTCTTCCATTTCATAGCAAATTACATAACTCCCATTGATTTGATTCAGACCTAAACTGCCTTATTCTAGTACTACCATCTGTGGACAACTTCATTAGGAACACATAGTAACAAATAATGATCATCATATATATCAAGGCGATTTGATAAAAGCAGGAAAGCAGCAGTTATCCCCGAGCAGCAATATTGTCTACCACGTCCATAGACAGGCATTTGATTGGATAATGAGATGTACAGAAAAATAGCATGTTGCAAGAATCACATGTAGCCCTGCAATGGTTTAGAAATTAAGGCCATTTAGCAGGCTTACAAATTGATTTTCCCTATTCATCATTTCTGTTAAACACGACAGTAAAGCCCTTTCTAGTGGTAGAGGCTAATCAATCAAACCAAAATTCATTATCCAGATAGATCCATAGAGAATGTAGCCAAGTCCTACAGATTTGAAGGCGAGGGAGAGTAAAACGTGCATCACCGTCAGAGCATGGACATGGAGCAATTGGTGGGGAAGCCCTGCGGACGGCGACCACTTGGAGGGGACTGGGCGCCAACGGCTTGCAGGGAGCAGTACACGGCAGCCTCCTCGACGGCGGCCGTAGTCACCGTGTCCACGGACTCCTGCACGCTCCCTTGGCGGGCGCCGCCGCTGGCGAGGTCGAGTCACGGGTGACGGCGGCGGATGGAGCAGTGTGCTGGGGGCGCTCGACGGTGAGCAACGCCCACGCGACGGCGAGGACCGCCCGCACGACGCCGAGGATGGCAGGCGAGGGCCGCGCAACGGTGAGGACGGTGTGAAGGACGCAGCGCAGGGGGCAGATCTTGGCGTCTTAGGAGGAAGATACGCCGCGCAGGAAACTCGCGATTGGGACGGAGTCGCGCGTGATTGGAGGTCGCGTGCGTGCCGGGGGAGGAGACCGCGCGGGTGCGAGGATAAGCGAGCGAGCGAGGGAGGTACACCAGGGGAGCGGTGATCGTGGCAGGGGAGGTGGCTGCGGCGTTGGCAGCGGAGGGGTGCAGGTGGCGGCGGCGACGACGGCGGCGGCGGACTCTGTCGGGAGGCGGGCGGGGCTTGTAATTTTTTTCTTCTTGCGAGCTTCGAGCGGGGAGGCGAGTGGGGGGAGGGTGCGGGGCCACATGTCGGCGCCGAGAGGGTGAGCCTGCGGGGGAAGGATCGCACGCGGAGGGTGGAGCCACGGAGCGATGAGAATGTGGCACCAAAAATTGTCCTCGCTTTAATTTTATTAGTTGTATTGTATATGTATAGATTTTTAATGAGTTTTGAGTCATTTTACTCCTTATAGTTAAATCTATAATTTGGTATCCATGTTTTGATGATTCTGTATATGTGAGATCCACTTGTGTAATGCAGTAATGGTTGTATCCAAACACGTCAGCATTTTGGTCTCAATCTACAACTATAATTAAAATTGCATTGTGATGCTACATATAGAAATGTACTAAAGCAAGGGCAAGTGTTAGATCACCTATGCATAGTGAATGGTATTGTTACAATCTGAATTGTAGATGATGATGATCATAGAATAGCCTATTTTGATTTACTAGAGATTACAGGCGATGAATTATTTTCGATTGAGTTTCTAAATACCAATAATCATCTCCTATTAGCGGGGAGACAATCAGATAATGAGATGGGTTTGTGAGAATTCGATTATATAAGCGGACATAAACAGACTCTACACCCATTAGCTAGTGTTGAAGTAGTATCTCTGGTCAAGCAAACAGGATACTATGCACGATGGGTTGTCAAAATTTTTAAACGGCGTTCTAAAGTCTAAACGCCGACGACGACACTGCCATCCGATCCCAGAATCCCAGAAATTAAAGAATGTGGCAAAATTAACCAACACTCCAACAGTTTTCCGATCGCTAGCCAGCTAGCCGCGTCGCGCGCCGAGACCGACGGCAACGCCGAGAGCACAGCTCACGTGACACGATCGACCACCGGGCCGGGGTTGCATCGGATGCAGTCGACGCGGTCAGCCTCGATCCGCGCGCACTCCTCGATCTCCACACACTCACACACCCCCACGTCACACTCGCGTCGTCTAGTCCCATGACCGCGCCGGACGCCGGCGCTTCGGCGGCGAGCAAGAAGGGCGTGGCGCCACCGAGGCCACCAAGCCGCGCGCGCGACGCGGTCGTGTTCGCGACGGGCGTGGCCGCGGCCGTGCTGGCGTTCCTGGGCCCGGCGTCCGTCGTCCTGTCGCCACCACCAGGGATGCACGCCGCCGGCGCCGGCCTCGTCGCCTTCCCCGTCGTCCCGGGTCCCGCGTACGGCCCGAGCACGTTCTACGACGACCCGGAGCTGTCGTACGCCCTCGGCGGCCGGCGCGTCACCGGCTGGGACGCCAAGCGCGCGCAGTGGCTGCGGTCGCGCGGGCTCGGCTCCGCCGCCGCCGCCGCCCCGGCTGAGCGCGTGGTGATGGTCACCGGGTCGCAGCCGGAGCCGTGCGAGGGCGCCGGCAGCGACCACCTGCTGCTGCGGCTCCTCAAGAACAAGCTCGACTACTGCCGGCTGGCGGAGCGGAGCGGGAGCACCTGCGGTACGCGGCGGCGGGCAGTCCGGGTGGCGCCGCCCGTTCGTCACGCACTTCACGGGCTGCAACCCCTGCGGCGGCAGGCGGAACAGGATCTACTCCGAGGAGATGTGCGACGGCGGGATGCGCCGCGCGCTCGCGTTCGCCGACGACCAGGTGCTCCGCACGTACGGCTTCCGCCACGCCGGGCCGCTCAACGACAGCGTGCGTGCGCTGCCGTTCGACTACCCGGCCGCGCGCGAGCGCAACCATTAATATGACGCGGCGAGGGGGGCGAGACGGAAGCTGCGGGATTTCTACGCCAAAGTAAAAAGGAATTGGGCCATAATTGTTTTATAACACCACGTTCCATCGTTGATAAATGATAATTGATAGAGTGATGTAAAAAAAAAAAAAAAACTTTCTTAGTTTGATCGACGAAAGTTGAGTTCTCTTCGTTTTGCTCAACATTAGGGAATTACGCCTAGGAATCCGGGGTTTGGGATGACCTTTTGCATTGGAGAGACGAACTCAGAGAAAACAGAAAAGCCATATGGTAGTAACCTTCCACAGAGTATGCACGCAAAAAAACCGGGAGATGCACAACTAAACACATCGGTGCCCACTCTAATTCAGGACTCACTCCTAATATGTCACCTTCCCTTTAGAACGATGGTGTTGTAAAAACCCTGGTGATCCTCTAAGAAAACTCTGTAAAACATAAATAGTACTCTCTCCATCCTAAATTATAATTCAGTCCAAGTTTTTTAGAATCAAAGCATCTCAAGTTTAACTAAATTTATATTATCAAAAAAATAACATCTATGATATTAAATAATTATCATTAAATTATTCTTGATTAATTATATTTTATAATATATCTACTTGATTTCATATATTTTATAATTCTATTTATGAATTTGGTCAAATTTAAGATATTTTGACTTAATCGGAAAGTTGAATAATTTAATTGAAATGGAAGAGTACGTAGTTAGAAAAAAAATAAAACGATGCACATCTGCAGTACATCAATAGACGTACGCATTGTTAGAAAAAAAAATTAAGATTCAAGCATGTACTACTAAAAAAATATATTTTGCGATACCTTTTCAAATAGTCCTCGGCGGTGGCAGGATTTTTAACCGCTAGTATTAATCGCCGGTCATTTTTTTACTAACCAGATGATTGAAATAACCGCCTCGATTTAACGCAAACGGCTTGGTTAATATATTAACCAAGGTGAGCATTACTATATTAACCGAGACGGATATGCTATAAGGCCTGGCTCGAATAGTACTGGCCCATCTGGCCTGATATATCACTCTAAGTATTTATATGTGACTTAGGATTTCACTTACTCATCCTCTCCTCATTCCCTCCCTTAGCCGCACGCCTCTCCCTCCTTCCCTCAGCCCGAGCGTCCTCTCCCGCTCTCCCTACGTCGTCTCCTTGCCCCCGCCGAGCCCCCTCTCCTTCTCCCACACCGTCTTCCTCCCACGCCGAGTGCCCTTGTCCCTCTCTCACCATGGCGGCAGCCTTTCCTCCCTCCCACCACGCCACCGCACCACCTCCCTCTCCCTCCCACCATGGCGGCGTGGTGGCCAGACCTAGTGGCGTAGTGGACAGGATTTGGCCTCCCCGCGGCAGAGCTCCTCGTCCTCCAACTCATGGACAACACTGGTGGCGACCCTCCCTCTTAGCTCTCTCCTTCCCTAGCGGATCCGATAGGCGCAAATGATGAAGGGCAGATCGTGGCGTGGTGGCCGGATCTGGTCCTCCGCGTGGTGGCGCTCTTCTACCTGATGGACAACGCCGGTGGTGGCAGCCCTCCCTCTCAGCTCTCTCCCTCCCCTCGTTGATCTGACGAGTAGGGGAGCCACCTCCCTCCTCTCTTGACCAAATCCGGTGGTAGTGCGGGCGAGGATCTACCTTCGTCCTCCCTCCACTAGCTCCGTCAGAGCGCGCTGGGGATGCGGTGGCGGTGGGGTCGCGTGGAGCAGCGAGCTCGTTGGTAGGTTCTGGGCTTTTTTATAATTCTATTAACCAAGGCGGGCAAGGAAACCCTCTCGGTTAAGGTTCGATTAACTGTGACCTTTCGTCCGAGGTGTTTTCGTTACCCTGCCACGGTTAATAAAAAAATGCCCCCTCAGTTAAAACTATTGTAGTAATGATGCTTTCTTAGAATTGTTCTTGGGGGGCTGACTTGAAATTAAAATGAGTAAAACTACAAGCAGCTGTAGGTAAGAATGTCGCAAAAAAAATTTAGTCTAATTCCTATGGACAGTCTCAGTGAATAATTTTATTTCAGTTGTTTTCACGAACATAGAATGAAATGAAACATTGATAAAATACTCACTCTTAATAGAAAATTTTATTCTATAGTTTCGTAAACATTTAATTTTATGATTTATATAGAGTTAGATAATCGTATCAAAGGGAAATTCATTTTCATAAAACTTACTCCACTCTTCTTAAAAACGTTACAAAATCATTAAAATCACTTGCATGATATATTTTATTAATTAGAAATGAAACTATGATAAAACTGGCACCGACACTTCTAATAAGACGCTTCCTCCGCCAGTGGAAATAGCTGCAGACCCAACCATTTCCTATTCAGGTGCAGCCGCCATCCTCGGATCACCCGTTGTCGGCGGCACGTGCTCCCAGTCCCAGTTGCGTGGCCTTAGTTTGCGTCTTGTCTAATCCACCGGCTAATGAAATCTCAGGGTAACAATACTAATTAAGTTAGCACTGCAATCAAAGAATAATAAGAAATACAGGACTTACATAGGCGCAGAACCTGCAATACGTACTTGTTTATATATCTATGACGAATAAACATTTCTGAGACTTCTGAGTCAAGGCGACAACCTAGCTGCAAATCTGCAACAAATTGTGTGGCGGCCTTGCACATTTAATTTTGCGTGCACCGAGGTGCCGGCAAAAGAAAAGACTAATTTTTAGTGTTTGTTACTTGTTAGTAATGCTTATCTTTCACTTCTTATTCTCAACTAGGTAGTATGTCCGTGCGTTATTACGGAACATAAACTTTTGTACTAAAAACACACAGGATCGTACGAATAGAGTATATAAATTAAGCATGGCGTCTTTGTAGGAAGAAACCTTCAATATACAATTCTTTCATATGTTAATAAACTCATAAATAAGTTTCCATCGCATCTTCCGTAACTTGATATACACAAGGTTCGAGTATATATTTTTAAATATTGTGCCTGGGTAACATCTATACTACTTACAATACAACATATATGAGGATAAATATACATTGCATTGCATGACCTCAAATTCTTTTTTTATAAAACCGGCCAAAAGTTTCTTCACAGACTAAAATGATGGCGGGCACCCTATACCGTTGTAACCTGTGTCGTGTCACCTCAGCCGAGCCCCCGGATGATATGTGGCACCACAGCTTCCCTCCCTCTCACCCAAACCGCCTCCAATGCCAACAGCTCCAGGTGGCCGCCCATGCGCCGCTCCACCTGGGCCGCGCCAATGTTAGCACCCTACAAACAAATGCAACCCCACACTACTCATTGTATGAATCTGCAAATTGGTTCATTTGTTACCTCACATCAGCGTGCCTTTATACTTTAGTATATTGTCCGTGCTAATACTACAGTGACATTTAGGAGAATACAAATTAAACAAGATTCTAATGATAACCTCATATCCAAACAAAGATCACTTGCATGACAACAAGTAATGATGACAAAATATAGTGGATACAGCAGAAATAGTTTGGCAAACACCGAGAATTTCCACGTTGTAGCCTACTGACCGGACATGACATTATTTGAATATATCCTTGAAATAAGAAATCAAACGGTCCGATGGACAACTTCTGTAAGAGAAGAAATATCATTCTTTATGTTACAAAAAAAAGCACAGGGAGGAGCGGAAAATAATATGGACAAGAACATAAACCATGCATATGACCTTTTAGTGACCATCAACACAGTAGCAAATTTAATTGACCAGGACAGTGTGATGTAAAGAGATTGAGGATGAGAACCTCAACCAGAAATTCCGTATTTCCTTGGAGACCATTACCGACCAAGTTGCTTCACAGCAACAGCCTGGGGAAGTAAAACTCTGCTAGTGTCCAGGACGAATCTAGGGCATAATCTATACTTCTTATATAAACAAACTCCACTAGCTATTTCTCTCGCCATGCAAAGTGTCCACATCAGCATCCACTTAATATCCCTACTAACACATTCTATCTTGCCATGCAAAATGTCCACGTCATCATCTACTAACACATCACTAACACATATTATAGTAAATATAAGTAGTACTATTTCATCGGTGATTCCCGCAGCAACGCGCGGGGTTTTCTCCTAGTTAGAATTAATTTGACAACCAGTAATTTGATCGGTAAAGAGCCTGTCCTCAAATGTACCAGACCGCTAATTTGACAACCATCCCAAAAAAAAAAAACTAATACATGCTTATCTTGTATCATAAGGAATTAATTTAGGGTAGATCATGAGTAGCAATTTGTTGAACTATGTTGCTATTTCACAAACAAAAATGTAGTATAGAAGTCTCAACTTGCTGTATAGAAGCTATTCTCAGCACGTCGTCATGAAATTTTAGTGCAAATTGAACAATTAAACATATATACTTCTAGCTCCAATTAAATATTTGCACTTCTAGGTCTCCTCACCAGATTGAGGATTAGTGGTTCCATGGATGCTCTTGCTATCGTGAATTAAAGATATAAATTTTATAGATCAAATTGTACATTTTTCTCTGTCCCTAACTTGAATAGGTAACTTTTTTCTATCCAAGTAGGCAGCTTGTACTCTTAGTTAACTTTATTTGTTGGTACTCCAATGCTGTTATATTTTTAAACCGCAGATTTGGTAGTCAATCATAGCAAGACGTGTTCAACTACCTTAAGTTAGCTGCTGATTGCTCTTTCTTGATCCACCTAAATCCGAGATAATAATTCAATACTGTGAGCATTGTCAGACAGTGCTTGCCTTGACCATTCATAGCAGGTGCATTGAAGTTCACCTTCAGCATGCATACACTGCCTCTTCGCGATCATCCTGGGCAAGCTGAACAAGGTGCTGCTGAAGTCCGTCGATCCCGTGCACATGATGTTCCTCGCATCGCGTTCCTTCTCCACGGGAAGATCACCTCACTGTCGCATCATCTAGCCCCAAGCGACAGTAGGAAGATAATCACCTTTTGAAAGCTTGTTGCAGTACACAGCAAACTCAGATAATCTTAAAGTGAGATCGGCTGTGTTAGATAGACAATGTTTACATTCATCTGTAACAAACCGATGAGTCATCGGCTTAGCTATATGTTAGGAGTTAGTTGCTACTAGATAGATATGCATCACGAGGTTGTTAGCTCTCCTAACTAATAGCTATTCTGGTGCCTCTGTAATCTATATATGTAGCCACGGGTGAGGCTGTTTCACTCAATCAAAATCAACACGCAAACACCTGAAGTCCTGAGTTTGGGACTCGGTGTTCATCCTATCTGCGCCTCTGAATTTCTACATGGTATCAGAGCCATCTCCCACTAAACTCCAGCGCCATGTCCTCTTCCAGTTCCAACAACAACTCCAATCCCTTTCACAGCCATGCCGTCACAGAGAAGCTGGGAAAGGGGAACCACGCGTTGTGGAAAGCCCAGGTCAAATCCGCCATACGTGGTGCTCGACTCCATGGCTACATCAACGGTGATCACAAGGCGCCAGAAAAGTTTCTGGTCGCCACAGTCGACGGGAAGGAGCAGAAGACTCCGAACCCAGCATTTGAGGAATGGGAAGCCAGGGATCAAACCGTGTTGAGCTTCCTCCTCTCGTCACTCTCCAAGGAGGTGGCAAACCAAGTCTCCGCATGTGAGACTGCAGAAGCGGTGTGGAACGCCATCGAGCAGATGTACGCGTCGCAAACGCGTGCCCGCATCGTCAACCTACGCCTCGCCCTCGCCAATACCAAGAAAGGTACATCTACTGCTGCTGAATATTTTGCGAAGATGAAGGCCCTCGGTGATGAAATGATAGCAGCCGGACGCCGGCTTGAAGATGAAGAACTGGTTGAGTACATTCTCACCGGTCTTGGAGAAGATTATGCATCTCTTGTTACTGCACTAACAACCAGGGTGGAACCGGTCTCGGTTGAGGAGCTCTATGCACAGCTCCTTAACTATGAGACCCGTATGGATCTCACCTATGGCGAAGGCGGCTCCAGCTCGGTCAATTCCGCGAATCGTGGCCGTGGAGGATTTCCCAAAGGTGGAGGAGGTCGCACCCAAGGCGGCCGTGGTCAGCGCAACCGTGGCCGTGGTGGATCTCCATCACGTGGCCGCGGGAATTTCACCAGAGGCGGCGGACGTGGAGGCTTCAACAACTCTCACCGTGCACCACTTGCTGAAGATGATGATCGCCCTTTGTGCCAGGTATGCTACAAAAAGGGGCATTCTGCTGATAAATGCTGGCACAGGTTTGATGAAGACTATGTGCCGGATCCGAAGTTGGTCGCTGCTGCCACGAACATGTACTCAGTTGACACAAACTGGTATACAGATACAGGGGCCACCGATCACATTACTGGTGATCTTGAAAAGCTATCTTTCAGAAACAAGTACTATGGTGATGATCAAATCCACACTGCCAGTGGATCAGGTATGGACATTAGTCACATTGGTCATACTACTCTTCATACTCCCTATCGTAATATTCATCTTAAAAATGTTCTTCATGTTCCACAAGCCACCAAAAACCTTGTTTCTGTACACAAACTAGCCTCTGATAATTCTGCATTTCTAGAATTTCATCCTGATTTTTTTGCTATTAAGGATCAGGCCACGAAGCAAACCATTCTTAAGGGAAAGTGTCGCAAGGGCCTTTACCCCATTCCGGCCTTGCCAACGAAGCAAGCTCATGGAGTTGCCCGAGTTTCTGTGACCAGATGGCATGATCGTCTAGGTCATCCTGCTACAAGTGTCGTGAAGCAAGTAGTTAGTACCAATAATATTCATGTTTTAGATGATCCATCTAGTGAGTCAGTGTGTGATGCCTGTCAACAGGCAAAGAGTCATCAATTACCTTATGTTAAGTCATCTAGTACTTCATCTGCACCTTTAGAACTTGTGTTTTCTGATGTTTGGGGACCTGCTATTGAATCAGTCGGTAGGAAGAAATACTATGTCAGTTTTATTGATGATTATAGCAAGTTTACCTGGATTTATCTTCTCAAATACAAGTCTGAAGTCTTTCAAAAATTTCGTGAATTTCAAGCTCTAGTAGAAAGATTGTTTGATCGCAAAATTCTCGCCATGCAAACTGATTGGGGTGGCGAGTATCAAACACTGAACTCATTTTTTGCTAAAATTGGTATTACTCACCTTGTTTCATGCCCTCATACACATCAACAAAATGGTGCCGCAGAACGCAAACACCGTCACATAGTGGAAGTTGGTCTTGCTCTGTTAGCACATGCCTCAATTCCTTTGAAGTTCTGGGATGAGGCCTTCTTATCTGCCACCTATCTTATAAACCGCACCCCTAGCCGTATCATTCACAACTCTACTCCTCTAAAACGCCTATTTCAGCATGATCCAGACTATGCCTTTCTCCGAGTGTTTGGGTGCGCGTGTTGGCCTAATCTTAGGCCCTACAACGCCCACAAACTTGAATATCGATCTAAACGTTGTGTCTTTCTTGGCTATAGCCAACTCCACAAAGGATACAAGTGCCTAGACATCTCCACTGGGCGAATCTATATTTCACGCGATGTCATTTTTGATGAAAATGTTTTTCCCTTTTCTGAGCTCCATCCCAATGCCGGTGCACGGCTTCGCTCAGAAATAGACCTCCTTCATCCTACTTTGCTCAATCCAGGGGGTACGAGTGTAGTTGATCCAGTGACTAATACTGTACCCAATGCTACTAATGCTTTTTCTCCAAGTGCTGTTGAAAATGCAGGAAATACCGCTGCTGATTCGCTGTGCACAGCAAATGTGCCACAATCATCCATTGACACTGGTACCGAGGATGATGCGGTGCAGCACCCTGGGAAGACGGCAGGTGCACCTGAGCAAGATTTTGCGCCGGGATCTGAGTCCTGCCCGCGGCTGGCCCATGAGCGCTTGCCATCTGCCTCCTATCCCACGGAGACAAATACTGATGCTGCTGCTCGACGCCAGGGGGAGACAGTAACTGATGGATTTGCTACTACTAATACTGATGATGCATCTGTTATACCCATCTCCTCTACAGGCACTGACATACAGGCAGATGTACAGGCAGAACCACGCCGCCAAACACGCCTTCAAAGTGGCATACGAAAAGAGAAGGTATATACTGATGGTACTGTCAGATACTCTTTTCTCATGACTTCAGGTGAGCCCTGGAATATAGAAGAAGCTTTGTCCAATACAGATTGGAAAATGGCAATGGATTCAGAGTATAGTGCCTTGATGAACAACAAGACATGGCACTTGGTTCCACCACAAAAAGGTAGGAATATAATTGGATGCAAGTGGGTCTATAAGATCAAAAGAAAGAAGGATGGAAGCCTGGATAGATACAAAGCAAGGCTTGTAGCAAAAGGATTCAAGCAAAGGTATGGAATTGATTATGAAGATACTTTTAGCCCTGTCATCAAGCACTCTACTATTCGCATCATGTTGTCACTTGCTATTTCTAGAGGTTGGAGCTTACGTCAGCTAGATGTGCAAAATGCATTCTTGCATGGATATTTGGATGAGGATGTATATATGCAGCAGCCTCCAGGTTATGAGGATCCTGCAAAGCCTAATTATGTGTGCAAACTTGATAGAGCTCTCTATGGATTAAAACAGGCTCCCAGAGCCTGGCATGCTCGACTCAGTAATAAGTTAATGAGTCTCGGATTTAAAGTATCAAAGGCTGACACATCCTTGTTTTTCCTCAATAAGGATAATCTGACTATGTTTGTGCTTGTATATGTAGATGATATTATTGTGATAAGCTCTATAGAGAAGGCTACAGGTACACTTCTTAAGGAGCTACAAAATGAGTTTGCCTTGAAAGATTTAGGTGATCTTCATTATTTTCTGGGTATTGAAGTTTCCAAAGTATCAAATGGGATATTATTGACACAAGACAAGTATGCATCTGATCTACTCAAGCGAGTTGGAATGTCTGACTGCAAGGCCGTTGCTGCTCCACTTAGTACAAGTGAGAAGCTGTCGTTGCATGAGGGATCTCTGTTGGGACCTAAAGATGTGACACATTACAGAAGTGTAGTCGGTGCTTTACAGTATTTGACACTCACCAGGCCAGATATTTCATACTCAGTGAACAAGGTTTGTCAATTTCTTCACGCACCAACCACTGTACATTGGGCTGCAGTTAAAAGAATACTGAGATACATCAAGCAGTGCACTTCACTTGGCATTAAACTTCTCAAGTCGTCCTCTACTTTGATCAGCGCATTTTCTGATGCCGACTGGGCAGGTAGCTGTGATGACAGAAGGTCAACCGGGGGTTTTGCAATCTTCTTTGGGCCAAATCTTGTCTCATGGAGTGCTCGCAAACAGAGTACAGTATCACGGTCGAGTACCGAATCAGAGTATAAAGCAATAGCTGATGCGACTGCTGAAGTTATGTGGATACAAACTCTACTTCGAGAATTGGGTGTGAGAACGCCAGCTGCTGCCAAATTATGGTGTGATAACATTGGTGCTAAATACTTGTCTCAAAATCCAGTATTCCACGCTAGAACCAAGCACATAGAAGTGGATTATCACTTTGTCAGAGAAAGAGTTGCTAGAAGATTGTTAGAAATTGATTTTGTACCATCTGGAGATCAGATTGCTGACGGGTTCACAAAACCCTTGTCAGTCCGGCTACTTGAGAATTTTAAACACAATCTTAACTTGACCAAGTTATGATTGAGGGGGAGTGTTAGATAGACAATGTTTACATTCATCTGTAACAAACCGATGAGTCATCGGCTTAGCTATATGTTAGGAGTTAGTTGCTACTAGATAGATATGCATCACGAGGTTGTTAGCTCTCCTAACTAATAGCTATTCTGGTGCCTCTGTAATCTATATATGTAGCCACGGGTGAGGCTGTTTCACTCAATCAAAATCAACACGCAAACACCTGAAGTCCTGAGTTTGGGACTCGGTGTTCATCCTATCTGCGCCTCTGAATTTCTACAGGCTGAACCTGCAGCAAGTATAATTCCATTTCAGTTAACTGCAAAAGAAGATAATGACCACAATAGAGTGACAAATAGAGTGTGACTGATTTCTCAATGGCGAGGGATAGATTGTTAATACAGAACATGTTAATATATAAATTTTTGCTCGCCTATTGACAAAAAAGCACTCACTGTCTGTTAATTACGACCAATTACACAGATAGGAATTTTTGCTCACCTATTGACAAAAAGGCAAGTACTACAGAACTAATGTTTCGTTCCAGGAAGATGATTCATTCATCTTCTCAATGAACTACTATGTGACGTCCCAACAGAACTGCATTTCAGTGAGTGCTCATAAATTAAAATCTTACCATATTGACCATCTAAATAAAAAAAACTATGTTGAAAGTCATTCTTCTCAGTGACTCATAATAAGCATTGATATACGTTCATCTCAAAAAAAAAAAGATCCATGTTTCATAAAAAGCAAAATTCTCATAATTTCCATGTTCACACAAGTTTCATGGTTCCTCTATATTTATTGTTTAAATGCTCTCAGTTCTCTTTCTATTGGACCATAGGTAATTCTTTCTTTCTTTAGGTTCACAACTTTTTTTTTCTTTTTCTAGTTTGAATAATGGCAGCCATTATCGAAAACGACATCTGTGCTGCAGCTATATAAATTAAAATCTTTGCCCTCTTGTCCATCTAAAAAAACAATAAGGTAAAAGTAAGTAGCCCCGTACAATTCAGATGTTGGGTCAATTTGGATGGCATACATAATTAGATTACAGTCCCCAGACCATGGGTCTTCGACCGAGACAGGAATCCTCTGGAACAAACTTACAGTATGGCTGCTTGCTCCCACTGCAAAGAGATTGGTGTCACTCACAACTTTTGTTGTATTTTAGCATTCAGAACTGAACTAAAACAGTTTGCAGCTAACTGCATCGAGCAACCAGTGACATTTGGCTCTGAGGGCTTCACAATCAAAGCATTAAAATTGAAGAAAAGTTGTCTGGTTCGAAGGACTCACCGGCGATGTATGTAGATGAGAGCCTAAGCCGGCCTTGAGTAAACACCTGCATTGAATGGATCTCCATTGAACCAAAAGATGAAGGGGTCATTTCCACAATAGCATGAGCATGCAGAGAGCAGTAAAATGCAAAAGAGTGTGTGATTTGTCTGCCTACTCGGTGGAGGCGGCACTACGCTGGATGGCGCTAAAATTGTAGATGTGGGGCACGTAACGTTGCTCCAGGGACACAACACTCCGCCGGTCCCTACAGCACGTGATCTTGGGACAGGAGCAGCGCGTCAGAAATTTGATTTTTTTTCCCCTTTCATTGACCCAACGCAGCACCAGATACAGATGAGAGCAAAGAGGGAGAGTAGCGGGAGGGATCGGGGATCACTTGCCGTTGGAGTGCGGGCGACGAAATCAGTGTGGCTGGCGTAGCGGTGATGCCGCGCGGGAGAAGGCCTCCGCTGCCTCGTCGCTACGGCGCCCAGTGGCGCAGTGGTCATGGCGGGGGACGAAATCAGCAGGGCTGGCGACGAGGAGGTCGTGGTGGCGCAGCGGTGATGCCGCGCGGGAGAAAGCCTCCGCCACCTCTTTGCTCCGGCGCCCGGTGGCGAGCGCGGTGATGGAGCCGCGGCTTCGTCGCACGGCGTCGCGATCCGGGACGGAGATGGCCACGTTTCCTTTTTTTTGTCTCCGTGTTGCGATTGTTGCCGCGATTTCGCACGGAGCAGCAGAGCGAAGGAGCGGGAGCGACGTTTCGCACCTAGGGGCAGGGCGATAGAGCGAAAACTTTTGCCTCACCGAAAACTGTCGATACTTTAACTTATTAGTTGTAGAGACTTTGTTAGCCAAACAGAGACAACTCTACAAAATCTCAATTAAAGGAAAAAAAAAAACCAGAGACAACTTCAGATATTTTGGGAGCATCTAAAGCCGCACTCTAGAAACTTTTTTTTTTTGACCCGCTCCATGTTGCTGGCAGTGAATGCCGAATTTGGCGTATCATCAAAAGAATTTAAAAAATAGTCGCCACGCCAGCTAAGGGCAATTTGATAGAGCTTATTGAGCTGCTTTTCAAAGCTGTTTTTCAGCTCTCTCAACTAAACATGTAAAAAAATGAAAACACTTGTCGCGAAGAGCTCCCGAAGACCCATTGAACCTTTTGTCCCCATGCAAGTGGCGAGGCCATGCGGAGGCAATGGTGAGGCGGAGCTCGACGAGGAGCTTTGGTGCAAGGGAAAAGCAGAGCTCGGCGTCAGGTTACGACGGCGAGAAAAAGTGGGCCACAGGACGCAACAATATCCTAACTGAAATTCCGCGAAAGAAAATCCACAGGCTCGAATTGTAATTCAACAGATTGCTTGGAACAATCCATGAAATTACCCATATCTCAGTTGACACCAGGATCCATACAACGGTAATTAAGTCTTACATAAAGATTTATTACATCGCCACATTGGCGGAATCAACATTCAGAGAAGTTTAGAAGATGCGGAAACGATTCATCCTTCACGGCCAACTTGAGTGTAGCACGTGACCCTATTCCTCGCCATCATCTTCCTCGAGGTCGTACTCATTCTCGTCACCTGACAGCAAATTTATCAGTACGATATGTACTGGCCACGGAGCCCACCTATGCAGCATTTGCTTTGTGGAAAGTGGATGCAAGGCTATACAAGCAGACCTATAGGCTGAGGTTTTCCTATGCAGCTGTAATCAATGTTTTAATTAGTCAAGTTTTATCTCCAATTACACCATCATCCCTTTTCCTATCACCACATCTCACATACCCACACCTCACTCTCATTCGACAGGCCCAACTCCCTCTCGGGCCTATCTCAGCGGCACACTACCACAGCGGGTACACTACCGGAAAAATGTCATCCAGGGAGAGAAGAGAACACTCACTACACTAGTAGAAACTTCACAGGAAAGGTCCATAACCAACAAGTTGGCATATGTATCGATCGATCAACCGTACACTCTGCAGAGGTTTCACTACCCACAAGATTAGCCATCATAGGTGTTGCGCAAACACCTAGGCAGAATTCCGGGTGCTTCTTGCCTAGGCCGATGCCACCCTACCACTCAGCCCTGGGATATTCCAGATCCTACACCGTTATGCTGAGATTGGGAGACACAGTACCGGGCCCATCCAGTGGTATTGCGCATCTAGAACGGAACGGAAACCCATCGACCGTCTCCGCCCACCCTTATCACCTCTCAACCTACCAGTAGTGGCACCGTCCTACCAAGTAGTTCAGCCGTCTCCCGCCCATCAGAAGCGAGTGAGTAGAAAAGGATTCCCATGAACCTGAAACTAGTCCGTCCTACGTTTGACCAAGCAGGCATCTTCACTTAGGGGATACTCTCCCCGTGCCATCACAGCACCTCCGTCCACGGGCTTCAAACCACCAAGGCTATCCCACCCGGAACCTCCTCAACAACTTTACCCGCCACAGGTATCTCGCTTGGGGATGCCCAGGTTGCACCCCCGGCACGACTTGCCCCACGGGCTTGTCTCACATCCCACTTGGTCGACATCAACCCTTACCACGCACCCAAGACGCACGCAGCACTCTCTCCCAGTGGTTATAATCAGTTATACACCGTCCCAATTCCACCACATAGCATATAGCAAGTAGTGAGTAGTGGAAGAGTAACAGTAAATTAAGCAGCAGCTATCCTAGCAGCGGATAGCAGGGTAAAGTCTTATCAAGGCAGGGAATTCAAATATACTATCATGCAATCAATCCATACATAATCATAAAGCAATAGCAACAATGTCATTTGCAATGCGTAAATAGGATATAAGGATTTGGTGGGATGTGGCACCTTCGTAGTCGTCTCCTAGCTCCTGAAAGTACTCGTGGTCGTCTTCCTTAGTCAGATCCTCCTCCGGCTCTGAAATCGAACACGAAATAGTCGCGTCAGCGACTCCTATAGAGTATATCAGAAAAATCCAATAAAATAAAGAGTCAAATGCACACAAATATAGTCTTAGATTGTAGATCTCATTTTTCTGAGAATTTTGATATATGGTGCGTAATTTTTGGACATCGTATGAATAAGTTATGAATTTCCGAAAATTATCCTATTTTCTGAAAATGGAAATTGGCTGATTAATCAGGGGATGACAGCTCGGCATTGGTCCACGTGGCGCGCGGGTCCCGTAGTGCGGCATGTGGCGGCTTAACAGAACACAGACCCGATGGTCGCCCACCAGGTGTTCGATGCTGGTTCGCAGAGAGTCGCCAGCGTCGGCGTAGTTCGGCGGAGCTCGGCGTAGCTCGCCGTAGCTCGGCGTAGCTCGGCGGAGCTCGGGGGTGGCTCTCAGAGGTCGAGGTTGGTTCTCAGAGGTCGGGGGGCGTCGGCGTAGCTCGGCGGTGGTCGGGCGAGCTCGGCGGTGGTCGGGGGTGGTTTGTGACCTTGGCCGACCATTCGGCGTGCCATGGTGGCCGGCGGCGAGCTGCCGCAGGGCTAAAGCTCCGGTAGGCTACGTTGCAGCTCACAGCGAGGCAATTTTTCCCCTCCGGGCCCCAATATTCGTTTCTAAGGGATCCAATTTGGCTAACAGGGTCCCTTTTGGTGCTCGGCCACGGCACAGGCGCTTCTCCGGCGAGACGGGCGGCGGTGTGGTGGCCGGGGTTCGGTTTTGGCACGAACGGGTGTGGTTCCCTTCTATCCCACGGCATACGGCGGTTCTCCGACGAGGTGGAGGCGCACGTAGCCAAGGCGACAGACATGATTCGGGGCTCGGCTATCTAGCGGCGGTGCCGAGGCAGACTTGGCGAACCTCGGCGGCCTTTCTCCGCAGTGCGAGGCGACCGGAGGTACTCGGAACGGATTTTTGGCGAGGCGGAACGTGTCGGCGGTGATCACGTTTCCCCGAGAACGCACCTCGCGGTGTTCCGGGATATGGAGGTTCGATCTTCCGCAACTAAGCTTGTCCGAGGTGGTCGGTGAGTTGGTGGTCACGCTAACGGGTCGCGTCGGCGGTTTCACGGCTTGTGCGCGGGAACGCCGCCGAGGTGGCGGTGCTCCGAGCACGTGTGACGGCGATGCCCGTCGGAAGTGGCCTGACGTCCATAGCTGATGTCCAGTGGTTTGATGGCCGGTCTTGTGCGCGTGTTGTGCGAAGTGTTCAGGGGCCGAAAACAGCTCACAGCCTACACGCTCGTGATGCCGAGCGCCATGACCGGTAGCACGGCGAGGTCGGATGAGGTGCATGGAGCAGGTGATCTTTCTGAGCCGGTAAAGGCTCGTGCCTGTGCGTCCCGTGGGCGGAACGCCATGGCAAAAGCAGGACGAGGTCCGGACATGGCGGGCGGTGGCTCACCATGGTGTCGGTGAAGCTAGGATGGCGGTGCAGTGGCGAGTCGGAGCCGTGCAGAGCGATCGCAGTGCCGTGCCGCTCCTCGTCCGCAGCTCGGGCTTCTCCTCCGTGTCCGGCTCTGGCGTGCTCCGCGGCGGCGGCGCTCCGGCAGCTTCTCCTCCTCTGCTCCGCCCTTCTCCCATCTCCCTCTCCCTCTATTGTGCGGTGTGGTGTAGTGGTTGTGTCGCAGCGCGGCGGCGACGAGTGGGACGAGGTCTAGGGCTTCGGGGCGACTCCTTTTATAGACGGCCAGGACATGGCGTGGCGGCGGACGATGATTAGCGGCGAAGGGGGCACGTGGAGACCATCGGTGCTCCCGAGCTAGGGTTTCGGTGGTGCGCGCGGGCTTCTTGGCGAGTAAGGCAGGGGACAGGCGAGGGACAGCGGGGCCAGAGCTCTGCCATGCGTGGCGCTGTCGGTCACGCCATTTGCATGACTCTGTCGGCCACCGTCTTTCGCGAGGTGAGAAGAAGAACAATAGCGAGAGGAAAAACGCTGACGGGTGGGGTCGTTGCGGCAGTGACTCAACGCGCGCGCGGGTGTGATAAAGAGGAGACGGGCCGGCTGGCTGGGCCGAATCTGCTCATCCTCTTTCTCTCTTCTTCTTTTTCTTTTTCTTTTTCTATTTTCACTTAAGTGTATAAATACATATATTACCCATTTTAAATATTGAGTAAATACAAACATAAATTGCAATAAATCCCAAATGTGATGCATAAGTTATTATTCTATGTGAATGGAATTAAAATGCAAACTATACTCCTTTATTTACCAAATTCATAATGAAGCCTATATGCTTGCACAGAAAAAATGGGTTTTCATAATAAATAAATGTAAAATTTTAATTGGTTGGAATTTTAGGTTATGTGGATTTTTAGGGTTGTTACACTAACTCAGACTCAGATTATCTTCAACCTCATGTCAATGCATAAGCTCCTCATTTTCTTCCTCCACAGGCTATGCCACATTAGGGGGGCTCGAGCCTCGACAGCCGGTGGTGGATCCGCCCCCTGCTCAGGCTGAACGACACCATGGATGGTGACCATGAAGACGTCGTGGAGCTCTGCCACGGGCCGCAAGGACGGCGAGGTAGAGCCAAGGTTCTAGGATTCATTTTGGAAAAGAAAAAAAGTTCGGTTCCAACTTAGATGGAGAAATTTTCAAAAATTTTGGTTGTGTTTCAGGCTAAATTCGGTGAATAAAATTCATTTCAGACCTAACCGAAATGAACGAATTTTGCCTCTAGTTAATCTCGATCGAATACGAGGGCGCAGATCTCGGGGGGCGCTAGCTAGTGACGTGCAGCTCGGGTGTGGTCCGTGACAGCTAGGTGGAGCGTGGATTGATCTTTTGGACAATCAGCGTTTATTTTCACCCACGAAACAGTATTTTTATCTCACAATAAATCAGCACGAGCCGAAATCAGCGTTTATTTTCAGTCAAAAGAACAAAGCAGAACCTTGGTTGCGAGCTGCGTCGGCCATGCCAATGGGAGGCAGAGAGAAGAGAGAAGATGAAGACAAGCGCGTCCGTCGCGTGCTGCGTGCATCTGGCTCAGGAGACAACGTGGAGAGATAATAATAATAATAAGGTAGGAAAAGTGAAGAAAAAAACAAAATAAATATAAGGCTATTGTGGATAATTGGATATTCTATCTGTTTTTCCAAACGAAATGCTTTTATAAATATAGCAAAAGCTGGAAAAAGAAGAAGATGAGATGTATCCCCTTATTCAAAACTATAAACACGATACAGTTGAGGCCCAAACGAAATAGGCCCAGTTTCTTTACCTGCGAGCGTATACAATAGAAACGTGATCGATCAGTCAGTCGTCGTTCCGCCGCGGGTGCGCAGCAGCGGCGGGGTAGTCGAACGGCAGCTCCACCACGGTGTCGTTCAGCAGGGCGGCGTGGCGGAAGCCATAGGCGCGGAGTACCTGGTCGTCGGCGAACGCCAGCGCGCGGCGCATCCCGTCGTCGCAGCTCGCCCTGGAGTAGATCTTGTTCCGCTTGCCGCTGCAGGGCGCGCACCCGGTGAAGTGCGTGATGAACGGCCGGCGCCACCCGTCCCCGCCGCCGGCGGGGCCCGGGACGACGCCGCTCACGGCGGCGTTCCGCGCCGCCGCGTACCGAAGGTGCTCCCGCTCCGCGTGCCGTCTCCGGAGCGCCGCCGGCGCGCGCCGCTCGACGGCCTCGTACCGCGCGGCGACGCCGCCGGCGCCGTCGACGAGGCGGTCCTCGACGGACTTCCAGTAGCCCTGGAACAGGTACTCCGTCTCGACGACGACCTTCTTCCCCAGCCTCTTCCAGCCGTCGATGAGCAGGTACGCGAGCGCCGACTGGTCGCACGGCTCGCCGGAGTCCTTGTCGCTGAGCGCGGCGCCGATCACCTTCCCCCACCGGGCGTGCGCCGCCGGGTCGGCGGGGCCCATGCCCGCCCACTCGTTCATGAAGTCCAGCGACCACTGGCAGTTGCGGATGAGGAACACGCCGGCGTTGAGCCCCAGCCACGACCGCTTCCCGAACAGCGCGTCGGGCCAGCCGTAGACGACGAAGTTGCGGCCGGCGTACTTGGCGAGCGGGAGCGAGAAGTCCATGTCGGTGAGCACGGCGTCGGAGTCCACCCACCACACCCACTCCGCCTCCGGGTGCGCGAGCATGGCGGCGCGCACGATGGGGATCTTGGTCCAGTACCCCGTCATGGCCGGGTGCAGGAACTCCCGGTTGTAGAGCAGCTCGATCCCGTGGATGCGGCAGTAGTCGAGCTTGTTCTTGAGGAACCGCAGCATCAGGTGGTCCCCCGCGTCGCCGGGGCACGGCTCCGGCTGCGACCCGGACACCATCACCACGCGCTCCGGCGAGTTCCGGAGCCCGCGCGAGCGCAGCCACTCAGCGCGCTTGGCGTCCCACCCGGTGAGGCGGCGACGGGCGGCCGGCGCCACGGCGTACGACAGCTCCGGGTCGTCGTAGAACGTGCGCGGCCCGTCCTCCGGGCCGGGGACGGGGACGGGGAGCGCGACGAGGCGGCCGCCGCGGCCCGCGGGGTCGAGGACGAACGACGCCGGCCCCAGAAGCGCGAGCAGGGCCGCCGCGACGCCGGCCGCGAACACGAGCGCGTCGCGCGCGCGGCGGCTCGACGCCAGGCCCTGTGGCGGCACTGCGCCGTGGTGGTGCTTGCTCCCCGCCGAAGCGGCGGAGATGCGGAACGGTGCGGCCTGCTCCGATGCGGTGCCCATTCCGTTGGGTGTTCGAGCGGCGTGTGGGGCTATAGCTCTCGCCTCGATCGGCTCGTCGCCGGCGGTGTGGTGTGGTGGTGAAGAACTGCAGAGGCAGCAGATCGCGACCGGGGTTTTGTAGTTGGAGCAATCACGTGAGGGAGGCCGAGATGGGCGGGTCAATGAATCCGCTAAACAGGATTGGGTCATAACCCTTTCCCGGAGTTTGCTAGCCTCGTATAATGTGCATATACATTACTACTAAGTCCTATATACGTTGTAAATTCTAAGACATTTATTTTTTTCTACAAGTTTGACCACTCATTTTATTCAAAAATTTATGCAAAATATCACTTATTTTGTTATGTCTTTATATTAATAAAATTTCTTTAAGAACAACCTAAATTTAAGTATGTTTGCACAACTTTTTTTTAAAAAAAATAAGACGAGACACTACTATAAAAAATCTTTTGCGAGGCGCTTTCAATTTATTTTCCGAGGCGGTTACTTTTTTATTAACCGAGGCGGTTTTTCTAATTTAACCGCTTCTATAAATCGAGCCCGGCCTAGCAGCCCACTCCAGCCCATCTCTATCTCCAATATATAAACGATTTGGGGAACCCTAAGTTCATTTCACCTCTCTCTCCCTCACTCTACCCGACCGCCACCCCTCCCCATCCCTCTCTCTCTCCCTCCCTCCCTCTCTTCCCCTCCTTCCCGGCGAGCGGCCGGCCAGGGCCGCACCGGAGGCCGGCCAGAGGGCAACGGACGCACGCGACCCGGCCTCGCCAGCGCGGCTGCCCGGCGGCCAAGGCCAGGGCACGTTCGCGCGGTGGCCCGGCGGCGCGGCTGCCCGGCGGCCAAGGCCAGGGCACGCTCGCCCGGCGGCCCGGTGGCGCGACGGCTCGGCGGCGCGGCGACCCAGCGGCGCGGGTGGCCAACCCGGCTCCATCCCCCTCTCTCGACAGCCTGCTTTGGCGGATCCGGCGTGTAGTGGCCTGGATCCGGCGAGGAGAGCACGGATCCGGCGGCGGAGAAGCCGGATCCGGCGCGCGGGCCAGGCAGCGGTGGCGTCCCGTGGATGGGCTCATCGGGCCTGTGGATGGGCTCGGTGGGCTCATCAGCGGGTTTTTCTTTTTTTTTGTTTTTTCGGGTTGATTTACCGTGGCGGTCGTTCTAACCGCTTTGGAAAAATTTTAGATTTACCATGACCTTCCCTTCGAGGCGGTTGTGATAATCGCCTCGGAAAATCGATTTTGCCCGCCACGCAAAAGATTTGTGTAGTAGTGAGATGTCAAATTTATTAGGATGAAACAACTTATAATTTGAAATGGAGGGAGTACACTCGAGAGTTGAGTCGAAATCTCTCATCTGCTTGGAAGTACTGTTTAACACAAAGAATTTAGAACTTTTATGAGCTATGAACAACTTAAATATAGCTCAACTTAACTTTTCTGAGATATATTATATATAATATACTCTGTTGATATTGTAGATGCCAGTATTCTTTAATATAGAATCGATCAAACTTAACAAAAAAAATTGAATTAGGATAACTCTAAGGTGTTGTTTGGTTGAGGCTTTTTGGACCTTATCAGTTAACAGTGTGATCTGATTCCACTATTTACCTTTTGGTTGGGCCTATACGTGGATCACAGTGTGAAATTGTTGTCCCATGGACCATGCACCCTTTCAGCGCTATTAGATTCCGTTGACCATTCTCTCGCCAATTGTGAGAAAAATCAATCATCACTAGAGATGCATACACAGCTCACCAGTGCGCACTTTGCGGACGCCTCTCTCATGCGATGTCATAGCTCTTGAATTCACAATTTTCGTTTAACCTTTTCTTCCTGTGTTTATTTTTCATCTCTCCCTCCTTCCTCTAGGGTTTGAAGTTCATTTTTTTTTCTTCTCATTGGGCTAGGAACCTAAACCACTACCACAATCAAAACAAGCAACTAGCGTATTTGCACTATGATCTAATATGATTTGCTTTACCATTTACATCAGTGGAACCAAACGATACCTTTCAGAACATGTTTAGGACTGCTTCATAATCTCTAACATGGAACATGTAAAAAAAAAAGAATTTCTAGTATGGATCAGTGGAGTGGAAGCGGTTCAGTCCATGGTTGACCCACCTCATCTTTAGATAACATCTATATGATACCACATAATATCATTAGATTTTTTATTAATATATTTTTTATATATCTATTTGATGCTATAAACTTTTGCAATTATTTCTATAATTTTAGTTAAACCTAAGATACTTTGACTCTTCAAAAAATTTGAAATGATTTATGATTTAAAATAGAGAGAGTAGAACCACACATATCTACCGTACATCTACAGATGTACACATTGTCAAAATATTCAAGATTCAACCTTAGTTTCTAAGTATGGGGCTCACTTGAAATTAAAATGTGTAAAACTACAAGCAGCTATAGGTAAGAATGAATGAAAACATTACAGCATACAGCCTGATCCCTAATAAGACGGCCTCATCCACTAGTGGAAATAGCCCCAGACCCAATTTTTCTTATGCAGGAGCAGCCGCCCTCATCCGATCAGCCATCGTCGGCAACACGTGCTCCCAAGTTGACGTCGATCTGAGAGAGCGAGCTAGTCTTCCTCTTCGGCTCTTTCGAGAGACCGATGAGACCATCGAAAACCAGCCACGCCTCCCAATGAGAGGGCACGAACCCTTCTCAAAACCAAAATGCTTGCGTGGCCTTGCGTCTTGCCTAAAATCCACCGCCTAATGAAATCTCAGGGTATTAGTATTAATCAAGTTAGCACTGCAATCAAAGAATAATAAGCAAGACTTGGCAGTGGCACAGAACCTGTAATCCGTAGTACTTGTTTATATATCTATATGGCGAATAATAAGCGAGACTTTGGAGTCAATAAAACGTGTGGCGCCCTTCCGCATTTCGGGCGCGTTTGGACACGAAATTGTTTCCGATTCTCACGTGAAACAGCTGGATCGGAGCCATACTTCTCCCTACCGATCTGTTTCATTTCAAGACCGAAACGTTCCGTGAGTTTTGCCTGTGAAATGCCATAAACCCAATTTCGCTGGATTCGTTTCTCCACTTCCCTCTATACTTTAATATTGTAGTTTTTTAGTTATTCCTTTTAAGGTGGGACAAATTAAAATAAAATATATTAAGGTGATCATGGTCCAAAAAAGTTCTAGATTTTATGAAACATACTTTTTATTTATACAATTTTTAAATAAGAATAATATTTATTTTAGAATTAGAATCTAGCTTACCAGTCGTACGATCTCATGAAGTGATTCTCTTGTAAGAATCTGGATCTGAAACGTCTGCGAGAATCTAGATCCCTACTAAACGCACCCTTAATTCTGCGCGCACCGATGGGCAGGCAGCCGTAGAGTAAACTATACACTGTCCTCGGTAGGCGTGGATTTGCAAGGTACCTAGTATATGGATTTACTCCCTCTTGTCTTCGAAAAAAAATTTGATTTTTAGTGCTTGTTAGGAACGCTTGGCTCACTTTTTCGTTTTATTCCTAGCTTCGCTAGCCAAACAGATATAACTCTATCAAATCTTCTTAAAAAAGGCAAAAAGCCTTTCTCTCGCTATCTTTCTTTGTCTAGTGAGAAACACGGAATAGAGAATGACTATCTTTGGATATCAAAAGCTATCCGCACCACGCACTTGTAACAAACCTGTAAAGGGGCATGGCCCACACGTCAGGATGAAGTTTACAGACCGGTGAAGGAAAAACACTACCGGCAACACTCTATTTCAATCTCCAAATCCATGAGATAAAAAAAATCTCCAAATCGATGATCACCGAAGCAGCTCGCCCGCTGGCCATGGATGTGGTCCGCATGGAGCTTGCCCACGCAGCCATGGAGGTGGGCCGCGCGGAGCTCAACCGGCGCCCTCCTCCCTCCAGCTCGGCGGCACGGCCTTCGCAGCACCCTCCTTCCTCCGGCGCGGCGGTCCAACCTACGTGGTGCTGTTAGAGAGTGTGTATTAGGCCCATGAAGCTAGGCCCATGAAGGCCCATGTATGTACTGCTATATAGCTACCCTTATAGGGTTAGCCCATCAATCTAATCACCCATTGTAGCATGGTATCAAGGTAGGTTTACCCTTCTCTTTCTCTCCTTCCCTCCCTCCCACCTAGCCGCCGCCGCCCTTCTCCGGACACCATGGCCGGCGGCCGGCCCCATCCTCCCCCTTCCTCCTCCTACTTCTCCACCTCCCCTCCCCTCCCCTACTCCTCCTGGGCGCAGCACGTGGCCGGCAGGCCGCCTGCCGCGATCCTCATGGCCGCCGGCGGCGGGGCTGACGCGCCTAGCGCGCCCCTGCCCGGCGGGCCCGCACCGCCGCCACCCGGGTCTGACCCGCCGCTGGCCGGCCCGGCCCTGCCGCGCCCGGGGCTAAGGGCCTGCAGCCGCCGCCGCCGCCGACGCCCGCGCAGCCCTAGACCCTGGCTGCGACCGGTACTCTGGCCGGCGCGGCTGGGGCCCAGGGCGCGCCGTTCCTCGACCCCTACCACGCCGCCGCTCTGCTCTCCGCTCGGCTGCCGCCGCCGAAGGCGCGGCACGCGTGAGCGCGGCTGCCCTCGCCTTGGAACAGGAGCGCGAGGCGGCCGCTGCCTTGGCGCGTCAGCTCGCCGAGGCGGAGCAGCTCCTCGGCTACTCGGCGTCCTACGACACCTCCGCCACCTCCTTCGGCCCACGCGCCGTCCGCGTGTCGCCTCTCTAGATCCCCGATCCGGCGGATCCGCTCGTGGCGCAGCTCCACTACCAGGCCGGCGGTGTCCAGAACATCCGCAACCTGGTCACGGTCGTCCTCGACCCGGAGTCGTCCTCCTACGCCCGCTGGCGGGACATGGTTCTCCTCACCCTGCGCCGCTACGCCCTCGACGACCACGTCCTCATCGACGCCCCGCTTGCGGCTCAGACCCCCGGGTGGCTGCGCCTCGACACATCGTCCTGTCCTGGATCCTCGGGACCATCACCACAGACCTCCACGACCTCGTCCACAACATGCCCGACGCCCGTCGTGCCTGGCTGGCGCTTGAGGGCCAGTTCCTGGGCAATGCCGAGGCCCGGGCTCTGCGTCTCGACGCCAGCTTCCGCACCTTCGTCCAGGGCGACCTCTTCGTCGGTGAGTACTGCCGCCGGATGAAGGGCATGGCGGACTCCCTTGGTGACCTTGGCTGGCCTGTGGAGGACCAGATCTTGGTCCTCAACGTCCTCCGCGGCCTCAGCGACCGCTACGGCCACCTCCGGACCTGGATTACCCGGCAGCGGCCCTTCCCCTCCTTCCTGCAGGTCCGTGACGACCTCGTCATGGAGGAGCTCACTCAGGGCGTCCAGCCTGCTTCCCTCTCCGCGCTGGGCTCCTCGTCCTCCTCGACTGCCCTTGCCACCACTCCACCGCCGCGTACGCCCACACCGGCACCGTCGTTTCTTCTTGGTCCTCCTCCCTCCGGGCCGAGCGGGGGTAGGGGAGGGCCGTGGCGGTCGTCGTCGACGCGGAGGCGGGCGTGGTGCTGGTTCTGGTCGTGGGGCTACGCCCGCGCCACCACGAGGGGGTGCACCCTGGCCATCCTTCAGCAACCCATGGTCAGGGCGCATCTCCATGTGGCCCTTCCAGGGTGCCGGCGGCCATGCTTGCCGGTGCCATCCCGGCCGCTCCGTGGGCTCCACCACCTGGGGTTGCTACGCCTCCCACGTCGCCGTGGGTTCTGCCTTCCCAGTTGTCGCCAGGGCCTGACGGTTGGGATGCAACTGCTCTGGCCCGCTCCTACAGCACCATGGGCCTGACACCGCCCACCGGCCTCGACTGGGTCGCCGACTCGGGTGCCACCTACCACACCACTTCTGACCCCGGTATACTCACGGCTGTACACCCTCCTTCTCCGTCTCTTCCTTGGTCGCAAATGACTCTTGTATTCCTGTCACATCCGTGGGTTCCGCTACCACTCCTGGCTCTTTTCGTCTTCCTGACGTCCTTGTTGCTCCCTCTATGGTTCACAAACTTCTCTCCATTCGTCGTTTTATAGCTGACAATTCTTGTTCTGTTGAGTTTGACTCCTCTGGTCTTACTGTGAAGGATTTGGCTTCCCGGAGTCCACTCCTCCGATGTGACAGCACGGGGCCCCTTTACACGCTTCCGCTTCCTCCATCTGCTCCCACCACTTCGGCTTCGACTTCCACTTCGTCCGCTGCCCTCGCCGCCTCTGCTTCCTCTTCTACCTGGCACCGCCGTCTCAGACATCCTGGCCGTGATGCTTTGATGCAGCTTAGTCGTAGTTTTGACATACCTTGTACTCGGGCTCACGATGAGCATTTGTGTCATGCGTGCCAACAGAGCCAACATGTTTGTCTTCCTTTTCCCACCTCTTCTTCACATGCGACCCACATTTTGATCTTGTTCACTGCGACTTGTGGACATCTCCTGTGATGAGCATTTCTGGATATAAATACTATCTTGTCATGGTTGATGATTTTTCTCATTATTCTTTGACTTTTCACTTGCGTGCTAAGTCTGAGGCATTTCCCACGCTCGCCTGGGAGTCTACACAGTTTGGCCTCACCATCAAGGCCGTCCAGTGTGACAACGGGCGTGAGTTCGACAACTCCACCTCTCGGGAGTTCTTTCTCTCTCACGGTGTCCACTTGCGCATGTCTTGCCCCTATACCTCCTCCCAGAACGGCAAGGCAGAGCGCATGATTCGCACCACGAATGACACCATGCGCACCCTTCTCCTCCAGGCTTCCCTTCCTGCCCGCTTCTGGACCGAGAGCCTTCACACTTCCACCTATCTCCTTAACCGCCTACCTTCCGTTCCCTGCCCAGCTCCTGCACCACACCACGCCCTCTTCGGTACCCCTCCTCGCTACGATCACCTCCGTGTCTTCGGGTGTGCGTGTTACCCCAACACCACTGCCACTGCTCCTCACAAGCTGGCACCCCGGTCGACCCTGTGTGTCTTCCTTGGGTACTCCCTAGATCACAAGGGGTACCGCTGCTATGACCTCACCTCTCGCCGGGTCCTCATCTCTTGCCACGTGGTGTTTGACGAGTCCATTTTCCCTTTCTCCACCACCTCCACACCTCCTTCCATCTCCGATCTTGACCTCTCCTTCCTTTCTCCCACTGACGCGGTGGTTCAGCCACCATTTCCGTTTGGTCCTGCAGGTCCTGCTCCGCCACTCGCGTCGCCGGCACCCTACACCAGCCCGGCGCCCTCCGGTGCGTCACATGACCTTGCGTCCTCCGCGGGTCCAGCCGCGACTGACCCTGGGCCGGAGGCGCCGACCTCGGCGACTCCAGCGCGGTTCGCCCACCCGGTGCGTGTCTACCAGCGCCGAGTGCGACCGGCCCCGCTAGACACGGTGCCTGTGCCACCACCGTCCTCGCCGCCACGATCACCTACGGTGGCACCTTCTCCGTCGACGCCCACACCGCCGTCTCCACCACTACCAGCTGCCCGTGTCGAGCCGCCGGTGTACCACCCGTCGCTTCTTCACCGACACCCGCATCATGTTCACCCCATGGTGACGCGGCACGTGGCTGGTGTCCTACGGCCCCGGGCTCTTGCAGCGACGCCCGGGGAACCGCAGGTCTCTCCTGTACCCTCTTCTGTTCGTGACGCCTTGGCAGATCCTCATTGGTGTCGTGCGATGGAAGAGGAGTACGCGGCCCTTCTGGCCAACCAGACGTGGGACCTGGTGCCACGCCCGCCTGGTGCCAATGTTGTCACTGGCAAGTGGATCTGGACGCACAAGCGCCGAGCCGATGGCTCCCTAGAGCGGTACAAGGCTCGTTGGGTTCTCCGGGGCTTCACTCAGCGGTCCGGTGTTGACTATGATGAGACCTTCAGTCCAGTGGTAAAGCCAGCTACCGTCCGCACAGTTCTCTCCCTGGCTCTCGAGCGCTCCTGGCCTGTGCATCAGCTGGATGTCAAGAATGCCTTCCTCCATGGCACTCTAACCGAGACCGTCTACTGCAGCTAGCTGGCAGGTTTTGTGGATTCCTCTCGCCCTGACTTGGTCTGCCGGCTCAACAAGTCTCTCTACGGGCTCAAGCAGGCACCTCGGGCTTGGTACTCTCGGTTTGCTACCTTCCTGTTGACTCTTGGGTTCACGGAGGCCAAGTCTGACACCTCGCTGTTCATATACCACCATGGGGGTGAGACTGCTTACCTGCTCCTCTATGTGGATGACATCGTTCTCACTGCCTCTAGCTAGTCTCTGCTCCAGCGCATCATTGCCTCTCTCCAGGCGAAGTTTGCCATGAAGGATCTGGGTGTGCTCCATCACTTCCACGCGTCACTGTTGAGCCCCGACCTTCGGGCTTGTTCTTCCACCAGCGGCAGTTCACTCGTGACATTCTGGAGCGAGCAGGGATGACTGATTGCAAGCCCTGTTCCACCCCAGTCGACACTCAGGGCAAGCTGTCAGAGGCCGCGGGTTCGTTGCTTGGGCCCGCGGACTCTACAGCCTACCGGAGCCTTGCTGGCGCGCTCCAGTACCTCACCTTCACCCGGCCTGATATCTCCTACGCTATGCAGCAGCTGTGCCTCTACATGCATGCTCCACGGGAGCACTACCTTGCTGCTCTGAAGCGGCTTCTCCGGTACCTGCGTGGCACCCTCGCCTATGGGCTGCTCCTCGGCCGGTCCTCCTCTGCTGAGCTGGTTGTCTACACCGACGCTGACTGGGCGGGCTTCCCGGACACCCGCCGGTCCACCTCCGGCTACGATGTTGTCGGTGCTAGTTTTAGCAGGGCTAACACCGGCTAGTAAATATGTGTTTTGCAGTTGTGGCTACGGCTGGTGTGCAAGGGGAACACAAGGATTATACTGGTTCAGGCCAAGCAAGCCCTACGTCCAGTGGAGAGGAGAGTCGTGTTGCCTTGCACCGAGGTGCTTGTAGTTGGGGGTTACAAGCTAGGCGAGAGAGGGAATTGCTCCCAGGTCTCTTGTGAGTGTCTAAGTGTACGTAAGTCGTTTTCTGTTGATGTGTATGTGTGGGTGAGAACTTAGAACTTTCAGCGGTCCCTCTAAAGTTGGCTTCTGCTCTCCCTTTTATAGTCGCAAAGGAGAGGCAAGGGCAGCGCTTACAATGCTATGTTGTCGTTCCCCGTTTGACTATGGTCAGCTACGGTCTTTTCTCCGCGTCTCCGGGGTATGGCCGTAGTGGTTCGCACGATCTTGGTGAGTTCCAAGGCGGGAACAGTCGTCGGATTACGTCATGTCGTCAGCTACGGTCTTTTCTCCACGTCTCTGGGGTATGGCCGTGGTGGTTCGCACGATCTTTGGTGAGTTCTAAGGCGGCAACAGTCGTCGGATCACGGCGTGCCGTAGGGTCACACCTAACGGCTGTCCTTCCGCACGATGTGACAAGAGGGTGAGTCGTCTCGGGGCGTTGTCTCCCGAGGCTCGGGACTCCTGAAGGCGTGATTGGATGGAGCAGGGTGATATCTCCCCATGGTCGTATTTTTGGCCTTTGAACAGTACTTCCCGAGGGTTAGGTGGGCCCGGATGGAAGGCTTGCTCGTCCTTTCGTGTGGACAGTGCAATAGGCGCCTTTCCCGTTCTTGCGTAGCCCATCGTCAGGCGCTCGGACTGTCGCAGTCGGAGTTGATAGACCCCTGCGGAAAACGGGGCGGCGCACCGTAGACCATACCGTGGAGAGGACGGCCGTAGTGGGCCTATCAAATCTACTGCCATGGAAATCTTGACAGGTGGTATGGCCGTCAGGGGCGTGCGAAGCACAGTTGCGTCGGGAATCTCGCCTGATGGGACAGTGCCTGTAAAGTGATCAGGGAGATCTCTTGTGGTCCAAGATTGCTCTGCTGACATTACCGGTGCCTTGGATTCCTTTGTGAGATTGCGCTCGAGGGGGTGGAGAAGATCGGGCGAATCGGAGAATGGGCGCCGAGGGCGCCGCTCTCCCGAGCTCTCTCGGGGAGGCTCGGGCGAATCGGAGAATTGGCGCCGAGGGTGCCGCTCTCCCGAGCTCTCCCGGGGAGGCTCGGGCGAATCGGAGAATTGGGCGCCGAGGGTGCCACTCTCTCGAGCTCTCCCGGGGAGGCTCGGGTGAATCAAAGAATTGGCTGTTATTGGTGCAATGACGTCGTGGGCCTCCGTAGACGCGGCCTTCCTTGGCTTCGGGCGCGGCCTTCGTGGACTTCCACTGGCCTTACTTGGGCCGGGCCACGTTGGGAATGATCGTTTTCACGTTGAAGTTGGGTACCCCAAACTTTGGTACCCGACAGTAGCCCCCGAGCCAGTGGCGGACTGAAGGCACTCCTCCACAGTTTCACGCTGGTTCTTCCTGTCAAAAAGATAAAGTGTGGGTTATTTTTTCCAGTGGGTGCGCGCGAGCGCACCCGCCGGGTGTAGCCCCCGAGGCTTTGGAGGGATGGTATATCCCTTCAAAGGCTTAGAATCGTGTTTGTTAGTCCTCGGGTGTTTTTTGATTTATTCAGGAGGGTCGTTTCCTTGGAAGCGGAGCCCCCGAGCCTCCCATCGTGTTGGGAGGTCGTTTGGTGATCTTTCCAAGGTGCAGGGCGAGTTCCCGAACCTCCGTTTCGCATCGGAGATCGGTCGGGTCCTTCCCTGTCTTTTTTAATTCGGCCTTCACGCTCTTTTTTGGGAAGAGGAAGGTTTGGTCCTGCTCGACTTCCCCGCTGGGGCACGAGTCGGTATTTCCGGTGAGCTACAAACGGGTTGGTCTAAGTGGAGGTCCGTGCCCCATTCGTTAAGGGTCGGCTAGTGGCCTGAGCACACTCCAATTATTTCTCGAGGGTCAGTTAGTGGATGTTGGGTCCCTTCGATGGGTCTCGAGGGCATGATGCCTCCCACGGAGGGATTCCACATAACCGACTCGCTACTGGGACTTGGACACAGCGTGGGATGTCCCTTATGACGTTTCGGGCGTCGGGATACTGGCCGTTTTCGTGACCCATCCACTAGCTGTCCCTAACTCGGTTTCCCTGGGACGACTGTTCGAGCCACGGAGGGCCAGTCTTTGATCCCCTGGGAACGTAACGGGCGCCCGAGCCCGGGGTTCCTTCGTGGGAAGGAGAAAAATGTA
>JAHLJS010000007.1:55010658-55102812 GCA_038502445.1 Eremochloa ophiuroides
CGCAGCAAACACCATTTTACGAGAAAAGAATCCTCTTGTCATCCATGGATTTGAACCATGGTAAATGAAGATGGTGGAAACTACATATAGCAAGCTACTAATTAAGGGTGTGACTACTTGCAGCGATGCTTTACAATCGCAACGGTGTTGTTGAATGAATGTCCCAAACACTGCCCAATAGACAAAAGAATCATTCCGGACTTAAGAGAAAGCAGATATCTATAAACAAATAGAAAGTTGTGGAAGACCTAAATAGATTATAGCTGGATCATGTCTATATTATTGATTGGTACTGTCCCATGTCCTTTCTCATTGAGTCTGAGATCCATAATTGACTTTGGGCTAGATCGATGGCTATCAAGATTCAGTGATTGCTGCATTACAGGCATACTAATGCATAACTCATTAACACGTATAACCATTAGGCTATTGGATCTTACTCATTTTTTTTAGGTTTCACCTGCTTCTAATGTGAATACGGCAAGGGCCTAATGGGCTACTTACTTTGGTAACCCATCTCTTACGCCTTGCTTTCATTGTGGTCAGCGTCAGGTCAGGTGACTCAAGAGTCAAGATTTAACGACAAAGCAGAGCGACCGATGCATGCATCCAACGATTGACAATACTTCTTTTTATAAAAATCCTAAAAAAATATTTTCCTTTGTTGCGACAACTACGATCAAAGATAGGCGGTATGTCGTCAGAATAATTTAGTTTAATGATACTCGCACCAAACTTACCACTTCTTGTGACGACCAAATTTACCACTTCTCTAGGACGTATATGGAATTAATGGAATGGACCATATGAGATTTGCTAGAATTTAGGTACCTAAATTTTAGTTTACTTTCGTGCGATGTTTATTGAATATATTTTAGAACTAAAAAATTACAGATTTCGTTCATTGCAATTTTTGCAGGCATAGAATCAGCAACTTTTAGTGCCGAGATTATAAAACATGTTAAACAAAACTACAAACCTAATAAATTAGATTTGTGATGGCACAAAAATAATTAACAATTATTTCTATAGGTAGACAAGAGCAAAAGCTTAAGATGTTATGACATAAAGATAAATAACAAATCATAAAAATAACACTTTACTTGTGTATTAGTTGGTGTACAAGACTGTTGCCTGAAATTATTTTAAAGTTAAGACACCTGAAATATATATTATTCGTCCATCGAGCTACGGAGATGCTCACAATGAGCACACACTCCCCCTGTAAATGGACAAACACAATATGAAATAGTCGCTCTCAGGAGCAGTCGAACCCAGAATCTAAGGTGCTAGCTATTTGTATAACCATTAGGCTATAGGATCTTACCCTTTTCTTTTAGTTTCACCTTGCTTCTAAACATCTTTTAGAGCTGATCTTAATCATTTATATAACATAGGCGCACCACACAAACTGCCCTCTCCGTAAATGCAGTTGGCAGTTCTTTCTTAATTTTTAAATGTTTTTCTTTTACTTTATAATCAAAAGCTAAAGTTTAATCCACATCTTTCCTCAGAGGGTGCAAGAGAGGATGCAAGATACCCAAAAGTGATCGTGGCGAAAATGAAAATCAGCCACTATATGTTGCCGATATCAGATGGTGTGCGTCCACCTTCAGAGAAACGGTTCCGGTTCATTTGAAGCGAGGCTCCCGATCAGCATGTTTGCCCCCCACCGAAAGCCACACTAGAGATCTACAAGCCTTCGGTCCTTGGCGGCGATGGAGGCGGCCGGGCTAGATCGGTATGGGGGCGTTGCTACGGTGCTCTCGCCGCAAGCATGGCCATGACAACGACAGCGGCAGTATAGTAGTGGGGGGAGGGGAAGATGGCGCTCGTTGTGGGCACGCAGGATTTCGCCGGAGCTCCATGGTGCGCCACCTCGGGGTTGTGGTCGGCGACGGGGGCCAGGACTAGGTGGAGGACGGGGCAGCGGGGTAGGAGGCCAGGGTTGTGGAGGTAGGCCGCTGTCGAGCGAGAAGAAGGTGGTGGAGCAGACGTCATGGAGAGATGGGGGAGAAGACGTTACGGAGAAGGTGACTGATGGATAAGCTCTCCATCAGTCACCTGCTGAGGAGATAGACTCAAATGAATAACCCATCTTTTAGAGCTGCTCTTAATCATTGACGGTCCTCTCCGTTAATAATGATTGTATGGATGCATCAGTTTGTATAAAACATACTCGGGACAAACTCTGAACCGCAACCCTCTTGCTCCGCCATGGTAGCACCGACTTTGCAGGAGACAGCTTGGGAAGCTCGCGGATCAGCGGAGGGCTCCTCTTACGCAACACCTTGTTGGTGAAGCTATCGAGGTGGCGTCTGAATGAGTTGTCGTTGTCCACATTCAGGTGGGCATCCACCAACGGCGAACCAGGACGGCCATCATCCGACTTGAGGTCGGTCGGCCTGGGGCGCGGGGGTGGCGTCTGCAGCTCACCGGAGACCCTCACTGGCTCCACACCCTCCAACTCCGAGGGGACCGCTGCCGTAGCCTCGGCAAGTACCTGGCAGGGCGTCTCCGGTGCTAGGCACACCTCCACCGTCCGTGCAAGACATCGGGCGGTCTCGCGCGGCGTGGGCGACGTACCGTCGTCCTCGTCGTCGATTTGCCCCTCTTGAGCAGGCATCAGCAATGGCAGCTCCTGCACCGGTGGCTGAGGCAGAGCAGCAGGCATCGAAGCCAGCTCTATCACCCCCGGAGAGGCGGCCTCCAGAGCACGGCTTGTGACGAGAGCGGCGGCAAGCTCCTCCAGCATCGGGTCATCAAAGGAGGCGACCACCACAGGAGGTCTCGCACACATGCACATCGCCAACACAAGCGGGTCAGGCTCGCCATCCGACCGCCCATGATTGTCGATGGAAACACTCGTTGTCGCAGCGGTGTTGTTCCCCTTCGGTCGATGCCGATGCCTGCGACGTCTCCGCCGTCGGCGCCCACAGCCATCGTGCGTAGCCGCGCCAAGCACGACTCCATCGGCACCTGCTGGCACTGCAATGGTGTCCTGCTGCGCGCCGTTCCGTCGACCATCAATGGAGGTGACAATGGTGTTTGTCACGCCTCCACCCGAAGCCCGAACACCTGCGCGCCTCGGCTGCTTGCAATCGTGTGCAATGTGTCAAATGCCCCTGCTCCGCAGACATCGCTGGGGCAACCTACAAGTGGCCACACGGTGGGCAGAAGAGAGGCAGTTGAGACACTTGCCATGTAGCTCAGCCGGAAAAGGCCGCTGAGGCCGACGACCCGCAGGCTGAACCCCGTGAACCAGACCAGGCGGCATAGCCGACGAGGCTGACGGATGCACCTCCTGCCGGTGGAGGATCTCCCGCTACCCGTCGGCATCAGAGGCGGAGACCCGACGGTGACGGCCGAGGCGCTTGCATGCCAGGATGCGGCCCTCCGCAGGGCGAGGCAGCATGCCGTGCACCAACTGTGGCTGCGGCCGACGACGCTTTCCCCCAGGATAGCACACCGACGGCCCGTCGTTGCACCACCACTCCCAACGGAGGCCGAGTGCGCGGCGTGAGCATCGTCAACCGCGTCGAAGAAGACCGCGATCCCCACCGAACAACGTCTAGATAGGGCGCCGAGGAGATAGGTGTCGAGCCCGCGTCGGGAGGGTCTTCGTCAGCCCACCGACAGGCCTTGGGCCGCCCAACCGTGCTCTCCCTGGCTGGAAAGGAGCGGCCTTGGGAGACAAAGTGGACGACAAGCTCGGAGCGGGGGCAGGCGGGTGGACGAGGAATGCGTCGAGGCCAGTCCCAGCCGATAGAGGAGCCGACGCTAGCGCCGCTCCACTGGCAACATCACCGCCGTCTTCGCCATCATCCTCGTCCCCGCTCTCAGCAACATCCTCGATGAGGACCAGCTCAGTCGGCGTCGAAGGCGGAGCCGAGGGCTCCGCACCAGCCCACTCATGAGCACGGGGAGCAGAGGAACCACTGGACCTAGGCGGTGTCCCGGCGAATCCGGCCTAAGCAGCGGGCGGGGTGGCCAGCATCGCCGGGCCGACGACCGGCGTCACCTCCGGCGAAGGAGAGGTGACCCGGTGAGGGGCTAGGGTCGGGGCAGGAGGGGTGATGGAGGTGGAGGGAGGGAGGGAGCCGGGGGAGGCGCGGGCGGTGGCCTCCGGCGCCGAGCCGGCAGCCGGTACCACCGCCGGCAGCGGCGCAGGAACCGTCGAGGGCGGGGACGGGGTTGAGCCGCCCGCCAGCACCGAGGAGGCGGCGTCCCCCGGCGCAGCGCCTGCCACCGCGGCGGCTAACCGACGCGGTCTAGGCGACGATGGCGGCTCCGGCGGCCGCGCGACGCGCCCGGGCGGCCCAGCCCGCGAGCGAGAGCGAGCAAGGGGGCGAGGCCTAGGAGGTGAGGGGGAGGTGGGGGGGAAGGCCAAAATGTAATAACAACCTCATTGGAACCCTTGGGAATGGTTCCGATGAGGTTGTTACCCGACAGGTCAATCTCCACTGCACTCTTCAGGTTTCCGACCTCTGGTGGGATGGTGCCGTCGAGGTGGTTCTCGTAAATATAGAGTCTGGCAAGCGAGGACAAGGCTCCAAACTCCCTCGGGACACCGCCGGTGAAGTTGTTGTAGCTCAAGATGAGTGTCTGCAGTTTGGTGCAGTTGCCGAGCTCTGGTGGAATGGTGCCATTGAGGTTGTTCATGGACAGGTCAATCACCCTGATGTTGCTCAGTTGGCCGACCTCCCATGGGATGGTTCCGTCGAGCTGGCTCTCGGAAACGTAGAGTCTGGCGAGCGACGTCAGTGCTCCGAGCTCCCTTGGGATGCCGCCGGTGAAGCCATTGTTGCTCAAATCGATCGTCTGCAGGGTGGTGCGGTTACCGAGCTCCGGCGGAATTTTGCCGTTGAGGTTGTTCCCGGACAGGTCAATCATCCTTATGTTGCTCATTTGGCCGAGCTCCCGTGGGATGGTGCCGTGGAGCTGGTTCATGTCAACGAATAGTTTGGCAAGCAACGACAGCGCTCCAAGCTCCTTGGGGATGCCGCCAGTGAACCAGTTGTTGCCCAATGCTAAGGTCTGCAGGTTGGTGCAGTTACCGAGCTCTGGTGGGATACTGCCGTCGAGACTGTTGTTGCGGAGGTCGAGGACCTCCAGTGAGCGGCAGGCAGCAAGGCCTAAGGGGACGCTGCCCGAGAGCGTGTTGTTGGACACGTTGAGGACGGCGAGGCGCCGGAGCGCGCATACGGCGGCGGAGAGGTGGCCGTGGAGGTTGAGCCCTTGGAGCGTGACGCCGGTCACCTCGCCGCTACTAGAGCAGGCAACGCCGGTCCACCGGCACGGGTCGGCGCCCGTGGCAGCGCTGCCCCATGACGAGAGGTGACTGTCCACGTCCTCAAGCTTGCGCTTGAACTCCAGCAGGGCCGCCGTCGCGCCGTCCTCCACCACCGCCCCCGGCGTCGGCAATAAGTTAAGAACTAAGAAGAGCGCCGCCGGAAGCAAGAGCCGTGGCCCGGACGCCATTGCCCAGTCACGGCAGAGAACCAGCCGGACTCGGTGGAGTACTGGAGTGTGGAGTGGAAGCCGTCCCCGAGCCAGCAGCCACTTGAACGGACAGGACGACGACGGTGGCCTTGGCCGCGAACTTAATTTAAAGGGGGAGAGGAGCAGGCAGAAAGGCGCGCGCCCGTCGTGGGGTGGGGTTTAAAAAAAAAAAAGCGGTGGCGCTCGCACTCCGTCGAGCAGGTGGTGCGCGGGAGCCGGCGTTGACGGAAAGGGAGTCCACGCGTGGGTGGAGGCGCGGAGCCGGTGACCTGTGCGGCCTGCGGGCGCGCGTGCTACGTTGGTCTCTCTCGCTTTGCTTTCCTTGCGGTCAGGTGACTTGTGATACCAACAAAGGGCGAGGTGCGGAGTGGAAATGGGCGGGATCGGAGTCTCGAGACAACCTTCATGCAATTTTAGCACTTGCACCTGGTGTAGTGTAACACGGCTCAGAGCCACGTTATACATGCTATGTTGGCTGAAAAACATAAACAAAAGCTACGAATCTGTGTGATGCATTACTTCAAAAATTTATGGACCTGAAAATCAAGTTTTAGAGTTGATGAACAATGAAATAGGATAAAAATTAATAGGCCTTTGATATATTTAACTCCTGTTTTTTATTCACCATGAGTCAGTTGTAGATCTTGCATTATTAGTTCTTCACCATTCCATCATTTCTTCTGTTTCCATGCACGTGAGCCTGCGACTTGTGCCGCGCAGTGGGGAGCTATTGGAGCGCGAACCCATGATATATAGGAACTTGCACGAAAAAATGATCCGCGCGCATGGGAGGGCGATCGCGAATGAGAATAAGCACATTATGGGTGAGGATGATTAGAGTGTACCAAATTCAAGGCTTGATGTGTATCTAATTATTTTAAGAATTTCTTAGATTAATTTTTCTTAGCGCATCGAGTGAAAATTAATGTGGTGTCTCCATTAGTGCCTTAGTAATAGTAAGATAACGCACCATTCAAAATGTCCTCTGCGTAAATAATGACTGTATGGATACATGTAGTTTCTTGAAAACCTAGTTGACAGTTATTTATTAATTTTGAAATGTTTTTTGCTATATTTACTGTCAAATAAAGGCTCAAATTTAATTCATATATTCCTTCCGAAGATGCAAGAGATCCCATACTAATTCTCGGGGAAATGGAAATTAAATTAGCCTCTATATGTTGCCGATCTCAGGGGGTGTGCATCCATCTTGAGAGAACCGGTTCTGGTTCATTTCAAGCGAAGCTGACAGTCAGCATTTTGTCCCCCAACAAGAGCCGCACTAGAGATCTGCAAGCCTTTAGTCCTCGACGAATATTACCAACGAGGCGGTTCGATCCAATATGCAAGGACATGAGCTTCTGGTGCTTGCAGAGGTGAGGAGGGATGCTCCCCGTCAACTGGTTGTCTGACAAATCAAGCGACGAGGGCTTGCTGTCGGCTCCCAACAATGGAAGGATGGTGCTAGGGAGTTGGTTGAGGAAGAGTAGTCATGAGCTTCTTCGAGAAGTCAATCTCTAGGACACACTGCAGGTTTCCTAGCTCCGGTGGAATGGCACCCTCATGCTTATTCCGGTATATGTGTAGTGTTAAAAGTGACAACAGTGCCCCAAGCTCCCTAGGCACGCCGCCAGACGCCAGTGATGGCGTTGTCGTAGAGGGCGAGCACCTGGTGGTTGGGTCAGTCGCCGAGCTCCGGCGGTAGCTCATCAGAGAGGGCGTTCTCCCAAAGCATCAATGAAGTGAGGTTCTTGAGGCGTGAGAGATCCCTGGGTAGCTTTTTAAATTACAAACTTTTAAATCTTAAAGTAAAAGTTTAAAATATGCTAGTATAAAGTTTTGAATTTGAAATGTAAAGTTTAAAATTACAAAATTTTAACTCTTGAAATACATAGTTCTAAATGTGCTAGTATAAAGCTTCTAAAATTTAAAAATTATTTGAAATTATAAAATTTTAAATTTCAAAGTACAAACTTTTACTGTGCTCCCATAAACTTTGTAAATTTAAAATGTATTGAAATACAAAGTTTATTGCGCGCTAGTAGGAAGTTATTTTTAAATTCATCTACTGGCCGGTAGTGGCATGAAAAAAATATATAGATAGGCAAATAGAAAAAAAACTGGCCTATTATTGTTACCTAACCCACTGAAGATGCACTCCCAACGTCCTGCAAGTGACACTCGCTCTCCGACGCGTGCGTTGCTACCTGCCCCAACGCCCGCGGGGAGTGCTATTTGCTGTGCGTACCTTAGAATTCTAACCAAGAACTGAAACTCACGTAACTAGTCAGACCATCAGAGTTATTACAGGTGTGCTTCTTCAGCAATATAACAATGGAGGCACTAGAAAACCAATGTGATTGCATCATTGCACCCAACCACGATTCATAAATACCTTAATAGGTGCTAACAAGATTGAACAAGTATAGCAATACTGTAGTTTTGACATATTCAGCTCAATAAGTTTATGGGAGTGCTGGTCCAACAAGAATGTTGAAAACATATTGCCCTCTAACAGTTCTGAAAGGTTGACGAACGATTAGGGAATTCCCCCTTCAAGTTCATTATTGTTCAGGTGCAGTACCTCTAAGGCACCCAAGTTTCCTAGCTGTGGTGGGATCTGCCCAACGAGATTGTTGTAAGACAGGTCGTACTCATAGAGGCTTATAAGGTTGCCGAGTGATGAGGGAATTTCTCCTTAGAGCTTTTTGTTGTTCAAGTACAACCGCGACATGATCGTCAGATTCGCTAGCTGCGTCGGGATCTCACCTGAAAGCATGTTGTGGCTGAGATTTAGAGTCCCTTCAAGGCTATACTTCAGCTGGCCAAACTCAACCGGTATATGACCTGAAAGACGATTGCCTCCGAGCTGCAGTTCAGTGACAATGGACAGGCCGCCGAGACTCTTCGGAATGGTGCCACTCAGGCTGTTGTCAGACAGGCTCAACGTGTATAGGTTCACTAGTGCACCGAGCTCCTGAGGAATTTCTCCGGTGAGTGAGTTTCTACTGAGATCAAGAACCAAAAGCTTTGTACACCGTGCTAGCTCTCGAGGAATCGGCCCGCTGAGCTGGTTGGACGAAATGTTTAGCTCGCTGAGCCCTGTCAGGTTACCGATGCTGGCAGGGTTCTGTCCGACAAAGAAATTGTGGGACAAAACTAGTGTCTCTATCTGTGCTCCTCAAGCTGCCGATCTCAGGCGGGATCAGTCCGGATAAGCGGTTATGGTCAACATCAAGCCGCATCAGATTCTGCATGAGCGGCATATCCAGGGGCAGGCTTCCGCTCAGCCTGTTATCCGACAACAAGAGCACCTCTAGAATAGCGCAGGCCATCAATCCTGGAGGAATGTTGCCATCAAGGAGGTTGCAGCTGAGATCCAATAATCTGAGCTTCTGGTACTTGCAGAGGTGAGGAGGGATGCTCCCCGTCAGCTGGTTGTCCGCCAAGTCAAGCTCCGTGAGATTGCTGTTGGCCCCCAATAATGGAGGGATGGCGCCATGCATGGAGTTGGTTGGCAGAGAGGTCCAAGTACTCCAAGCGTCTCAGGTTCTGAAACTCCATTGGAATGGTGCCCGTGAGGTTGTTCATGTTCATGCCAATCCTCCTTATGTTGCTCAGCTGGCCGATCGAGCTCTGGTGGGATGGAGCCGTAAAGATGGTTGGCGCTGAGATCGAGGACCTCGAGGGAGCGACAGGCAGCGAGGCCTACAGGGATGCTGCCCCAGAGCGAGTTGTTGGACAAGTTGAGGACGGCGAGGCGCGGCAGCGCGCAGACGGCGGCGGAGAGGCGGCCTTGAAGGTTGAGCCCTTGGAGCGTGACGCCGGTCACCTCGCCGCTACTTGAGCAGGCAACGCCGGTCCACCGGCACTGGTCGGCGCCCGCGGCAGCGCTGCCCCAGGTCGAGAGGTGGTTGTCCACGTCCCGCAGCTTGCGCTTGAATTCCAGCAGGGCTGCCGTCGCGCCGTCGCCCACCACCTTCTCCGCCCCCGCCGTCGACGCCAAACCAATAAGAGCTAACGTGAGAACCGTCGCCGGGAGCAAGAACCGCGGCACGGCCAACGCCATCCTAAATCACGGCAAAACAGAAGTGGGCTACAGTTGGAGGAAGCCGTCCTGACTCCTGAGTCCCGTGTCCCGAGCCCAACAGCCAAGGACGGACTCGGACAGGACGACGATGCTGTGGGCGTGGCCGCGAACTTTAATGGGGCGAGCTTCGTGGAGAAGCAGGCATAAAGGCGCGCGCCGTGCCGTGCGGGTGGTGCGGTGGGGTTTCAACCAAAGATCAAAAGCGCGTCGACCAGGTGCCAGGTGGTGCGCGGGGGCTGACCCATGACTCAGAGTCAAGACTTGTAGACAAACCTGCAGAGACGACCGATCCATGACGCATCCAACGAATAACAATACTTTCTAATCTCAAAAAAAAATTCTTTGTAAAAGAAAAAACACCTTACCACTTCTTATGACCTACTATGCGGAATGGACTGGATTGCTCCACCGGTGAGCGGTGACATATATATGCGGGGCATGCAAGCTGCGTTTGGTCTCGCGGTCTCTCTCAGCTTGCTTTTTGATTGGGTCTCAGGTGAAGCCGGCTGAGGCCTAATGGACAGCTTACTTTAGTGACCCAACAGGCCAGGACCAGCACGGTTGCCTTCTTGCCTTCTTCTCATCTATTTTTTTAATTCAAAACTAGTTAAAACTATTTATGTTTTTAGTGAATTAAACGAGTCCACCAATATGTGGTCTCGCATGGACTAGAACATTAGGAAACATAAGCACTAGGTTTACTTATACGACATTGCACATTTTCTTTCTTTGTTTATTTTCTAGCATCATAGTCTCATAGACATATATGACTATTCGCTTGAACTTACCAGGCAGCATCAGCCAGCCATTCACTAGTGTTTTTCTCTCACAATAATCAATCAGCCAGCCGTACAATCTAACCAGCTGAACAGAATCATAGTAGACACTTTAGGGTCTATATCAAATTATGATAAACTTACATGTGATGTGCCATGTACATCTTGGCGCTGAGCTGTTGTGCTGACGAGGTTTTACCGCCAGAATGGTTAGTGTATTTGCAGTCCTTAGGTGAGACACTCTTGGCGCTAGATTCTTCGGGCCTGTTTGGAACACGGGAAAATTTCTCCGTTCCTGCCTTTTTCCTGTGGAATTAAACTGATTCCTATCAAATTCCTATACCATTCCTGTAAAATTTATGTGTTCCAAGCATGCCCTTCGCTGGCTACCGTCGTGCGCTCATCGAGCACTGGATGGAGACAAAGAAGGAAAAAAAAGCTTGCCCCCTTTCTAATCGTCTTCGCTAGCAAGATACTATCCGACACTGGGTGAGCGAGAAGCGATTGTGCGAGCCTGGCCGCTCGGCTAGTCAGGCGCAAGCAGGCCGCAGGCCGATTTACTAGACCGTGGTGAAATCCAGGGGGTATAAGGGGTTTTTCTGCCCACGCCTAGGGAGCATAGGTTGTTTGCCAAGCACCAGGAAGGGGCAAGGAAAGATGTGGAGCGTGCTTTTGGGGTACTACAGTCCGTTTTTCCATTGTTCGCAGTCCTGCACACCTGTGGAAGAGGAAGAGTATTGGAAGGATCATGCTAGCTTGTGCAATTCTCCACAATATGGTAGTGGAAGATGAGAGAGAGATGCTACTATTCATATTGACTTAAATGAGAATCCAGGGCATCCGTTGCTCTTACCTCCTTGTGAACACTGGTGGTAATCTGTGCTTCGCTGATGTGCTGGGTAGAAAAAGTGCTATCTGTGCTCGTCCACAGCATACCCAGCTTTAAAAATGATTTGGTCGAGCACATTTAGCGTAGATTTGGAAATAACCATCAGAACTAGTCATGGTAGAATTCTAAAACCTTCATGTTTTTGTTATGTTTTTTCCTTTCACAGTGAGAACTAAGATGATGTCTTACATGCATGTTTTCAGGAATCAGGGCTGGGCATGGCGTGCTGACTGACGCAGGTGCTACTTGCAGGTATCCACTCTAAAATTCTGAACATGTTCTGTTCAACATATTTGATCCACACTTGTCCATAAACAGAAACTATTGAAGCTAATTTTCAGGACCCATATGTTTGACTTTTCACATTATTTTGCTTGCAGTGTTGTCACTTTTGATGCAAATGGGCTGGCCGTTGCATTCTAGATTCTACTAAAGTTCAGCTATCAGCTATGGCTTCATGCTTCTATCACCGTCTAGAAAAAATAATAAATAATGGCTTCAGTGGCGGAGCCGGTGGATCTAGCCAACACTATGGAGCTGGCTGACTAAAACAATTAGTAAACATAAGTGCTCTCAGTGAATTAAATGAGTCCATCAATATGTGCTCTCGCATGGACTAAAACATTAGTAAACATAAGCATTAGGTTTTGTTACATTTATCTTATTAATAACAATAAAATACTTTGGAGTCTCTAACATCATAGACATAATACAAACTTTGGAGTCTCTATCAAATCAAGATAAACTTACAATTAATCTATATGTTTTTATCCATATTCATATTTTCTTCTTTGCATTTCCTCGCCTTTCAAATCCTATAAAAATTAGTATAATTTAATAATATGTGAACTATATACCGTACTATTTTTTTCTCGAATACGCAAAATATTTCTGTATCATTGTATTTAAGAAGAAGAGTTCAGACGAACATACAACGCGCTTCAGAGCGTCAAGGACAATCGATCTAACACAGTCGTAACTGGACCGAGCTAACAAGGGCCTCAGGATGCGATATTACATAACAGAAACAAGCTACTTAGACGAGCCCACTCCAGCGGCCGTGAAGAGCACCTCCAGCGCTTTGACATTGGACGCGGTTAGGTTTCCGTCAAAGATCTTGTCCTAGGCCTCTACCTCCGACGCGGAGCACTTCGACATTGGACGTGGTTAGGTTTCCGTCAAAGATCTTATCCCAGACCTCCACCTCCGACGCGGATGGCGCTGCAGGGCCCTTAGTGTAGCCCATACGCTACACGAGCAACACCTCACCTCGTTTGGAAGCACGTAACCGGGACAAACTCTGAACCACAACCTTCTTGCTCTGTCGTGGTAGCACCGGCTTCGCGGGAGACTTGGGGGGCTCCTCTTGCGCAACACCTTGTTGGTGAAGCTGTCAAGGCGGCGTTTGGCTGAGTCGTTGTGGTCCGCAGTCAGGTGGGCGTCCACCAACGTTGAACCGGGACGGCCATCGTCCGAAGTGAGGTCGACTGGTCCGTGGCGCGGCGGTGGTGTCCGCAGCCCACCGGATACCATCACTGGGTCCATGCCCTCCAGTTGTGAGGGGGCCGCTAGCGTGGCGTCCTCAAGCGCCTGGTGGGGCGTCGCCGGTGCCGGGCGCCTCTCCGTCGTCCACATGAGATGCTAAGCAGTCTCACGTGGCATTGGCGTCGTGCCGTCATCCTCGACTTCGATCTATGCCTCTCAAGTAGGCGAGGGCAGTGGCAGCACCTGCATCGGCGGCTGAGGTGGAGCTGCCAACGCCGGAGGCAACTCCGCTGCCTCGGAGAGACGGTCTCCAGAGAATGACACATGACGAGAGCGGCGGCAAGCTCCTCTAGCATCGGATCGTCAAAGGAGGTGACCAACGCGGGAGGTCTCGTGCCATGCACATTGCCAACACAAGCAGGTCAGGCTCGCCAGCCGATCACCTATGTTTCACGGTGGAGTCACTCATCATCGCAGCGATGTCGTTCCCCTTAGGTCGACGTCGACGCTTGCAACGCCTCCGCCGTCGGTGCCCACCGCGCTCGTGCGTAGCCGCACCCTGCACAACCATGGTCGCTCCTGGCACTTTTCCATCGGCATTCGTTGACACCGCGATGGTCACCGGCTAGGTGAAGCCCATCCCACTGGGCTCGCCGACGAACCCCGCCAGGCCCCTGTGACGCCTTCGACGCTTCCGTCGTCCCTGCTCGCACGGCCGTCGACCACCGGCGGAGGTGACAGTGGTGTTCATCACGTCTCCACCCGAGGCCCATGCGCCTCAGCTGCTTGCACTCACGCGCAATGTGACGAAAGCCCCTGCACCGCAGACATTGCTGTGGTAGCCTACAATCAGCCACACGGTGCGCGGTTGAGAGGCAATTGAGGCATTTGTCGCGCAAATCAGCCGGGAGACATCTCGTTGGTCGATGACTCGCAGGTCGGCCCCCGCGAGCCGGGCCAAGTGAAACGGATATTGCGGTCCGGAACTTTACGGCCGCACCTCTGAATAGCGGACTGATATTGCGGCCGCAATTTTGGTGTAGAAGATGAGAAGAAAGAATTTAGTTGTTCTAAAAAGTGAAGAGGAAGAGGAAGAGAACGTTTCTTATGCAGATGGAGATGGTTCAAGTGACCATGAGTGATGATGTTGTTGCTTTTGATAATGATGAGTGATAGTTTGTGAATTATTTTATAACTCCTAACCCATAATATTTATCTTTACGAACTATTAATGTGATGATTTAATGCGTGGAACACCATGTTTATTTTTTAATTCAAGTATATGATATATTAGTTCATCGAGTGCAATTAAATGCCTATTTATACATATTATTTATGGACTCATGGTATATGTACTTAAAATTATGTGAGGTTATTAGGTGCCACTATTGGAACTTATCATCCGTAATATCGTCCGCTATCCGCAACCCGCTACCTCAACGTGAAAGCTCTATGTTTGGTTTTGGCTAATTGATGACACCTAGTATCTAACCATTGTGCTTAAGTTTTGTGATTACAAGTATGGTTAGAAGATCAAGTGTGGAGCAATTAAGGCATCCAAGTCTTTGGAGTAAGTCCATCAACATGAAGTTTAAATGCTTCAACACTTGGTGCAAAGGATGGAGCTCAAGGCAAAGGTGAAATCAATAGGGCTCTTTCTATTTTGGTGATCAAGATACTATAGAGAGTGTGATCACATTTAGGTTAGATGACCGTACTATTAAGGGGATGAAACTTCGTTAACAACCTCGGTCATCAAGTGCCTCTAGTTGACATAGTTGAGCATATACATTTAGATCTAGAGCACTAACCTAAAACCTTGCAAAATGACTTAAAATCAAGCTAACACTCGTGCCTAAGTGCTCATACACTTGTTTGTTAGCACTTAGAAGCAAGGTAGTTAAAGAGAGGGCAAAAACAGCTCTCAGAGGTGCACCGAACGCTGGGCGTGTCCGGTGGATGCGCACCGGACGCAGAGGTGCACCGGACGTTAGGCGTGTCTGGTGGATGCGCACCGGACGCGTCCGGTGCAGCCAGAGCCTCTCTGGAACCTAGCATCGGACGCTGGAACAGTAACTCCAGCGCATCTGGTGACGTTTTTGGAGCGTCCGGTGAGTAATCGTGCTTTCTGACTGAGTGAAAGCACCGGACGCTGACCTAACAGCGGACGCGTCCGGTGCAACTTTGAGCTCTCTGGATGCTCTCTGTTCGCGCACCAAACACGGACGTCGGAGCGTCCGGTGCGACGTCTCCGCATCCGGTGAGTTGGCGCGCTACGGGAAGTTTGAAACGGCTAGTATACGTGTCAGCGGGCGGTACACCAGACAACCACCGGACGAGGCCGGTGCTAACTTAAGCAGCTGATAGGTCTAAAGAGGCTAGAGGAGGTGAATAGCCTAATTAAAATTCTAGGCACAACACTTGATCAAGTGGTTAGTAACAAAAAGGCGAAGCGAGGTTTGAGCTAGCCTACTCAAAAGTGCAAGCCTCCTAACCGTTCTACTTAGAATCTCTACGAGCACACAACAAACTATTCTAGGTTGAGAGACTACTTCACTCCTAGATGGACAAGCAAGCTACAAACACTAACACTACACAAAATAAGTGCTCAAATATAAAGGGGAGGAGTAGAAGTGTTATACCGCTGAGTAGAGTAGTATGAACCAATCACTAAACGAATATATCAATCACTCGATGGTGATGATCACAATGAAGTCCAAAGCCAACACAATGAAGACCAAGATTTATCCCGAGGTTCACGTACTTGCCGGCACGCTACGTCCTCGTTGTGTCGACCACTACTCGGTGGTTCGGTGGCTAATTGACAACCAATGTCAAGCTCAACCAATGAGCGCCACTAGAACCTACCACGAGCAAGGTAACTCAATGACACGAGCAATGTATTAGGCTACCTTGCGGCACTCCGCCGGGGAAGGTGCAAACCCTTCACAAAGACCTCCGGGAGTGGCCAGAGACAATCTCCAACTCCGCCAACTCCTCCGCTGCTCCAAGACCATCTAGGTGATAGCAATCACAAAGAGAATAGATGAAATCCGCAGCAACAACGATCAACAAGTGCAAATTGATGATCTAGATGAACACAATGCACTTGGATTACTCCCTAGCTCACTATGGATGGGAATCAAGCTCTAGAGTGAGTGGGAGAGGCTTAGGAGGCTCAAGAGATGCTTAGCAATGAGTGAAATGCTCAAGAGAGACTCTCAAAACCGGTTGATCGGCTATTTATAAGTGAGAGTGAAAAACTAGCTGTTTTACAGTTTTTGCTTGCACACCGGACGCTGGTTAAGCTGGCACCGGACGCGTCCGGTGGTTATCCGGTGTACCGCTCGCTGCCATGTGTACTAGCTGTTTCAAACTACCTGCAGCCCGCCAACACATCGGACACGGAGTCATCACAATGGACGCTCCGACACCCGTGTCCGGTGCACGTCCAGAGAGCATCCAGAGAGCTCAAAGTTGCACCGGACGCATCCGCTGTTAGGTCACCGGACACTGGCAGCGTTCGGTGCTTTCACTCAGACAGAAAGCACGAAGTCTCATCAGACGCTCAAAAAACATCACCGGACGCGCTCGAGTTACTGTTCCAGCATCCGGTACTCACTCAGAGAGGTTCCAGAGAGGTTCTTGCTGCACCGGACGCGTCCGGTGCGCACCCACCAGACACGCCCAGCCTCCGGTGCACCTATGAGAGCTATTTTTGCCCTCTCTTCAACTACCTTGCTTCTTGGTGCTAACAATCAAGTGTATGAGCACTTAGGCACGAGTGTTAGCTTGATTTTAAGTTCATTTGCAAGGTTTTTTAGTTAGTGCTCTAGATCCAAATGCATATGCTCAACTATGTCAACTAAAGGCACTTGATGATCGAGGTTGTTAACGAAATTTCATCCCCCTTAATAGTACGATCATCTAACCTAAATGTGATCACACTCTCTATAGTGTCTTGATCACCAAAATGAAAAGAGCCCTATGAAATTTACCTTTGCCTTGAGCCCTTTTCCAAATTTCAAGTTGAGAAGCATTTGATCCAACATCTTCATGGACTTACACCACTTGCATGGATGCCGTCATAGCTCTCCACTTGTTCTACTAACCAATCTTGTAATCACAAAGCTTAAACACAATGGTTAGATACTAGGTGTCATCAATTAGCCAAAACCAAACTAGAGCTTTCAGCAGCGTCCGGTGTGCACGCAGAAACTGCAAAACGGCTAGTTTTTCACCCTCACTTTTAAATAGCCAAACAACCGGTCTTTGAGAGCTCTCTTGCGCATTTTACTCATTGTTAAGCATCTCTTGAGCCTTTCAAGCCTCTCCCACTCACTCTAGAGCTTGATTCTCATCCATAGTGAGCTAGGGAGTGATCCAAGTGCATTGTGTTCATCTAGATCTTCTTTGGGCACTTGTTGATCGTTGTTGCTGCGGATTTCATCTATTCTCTTGGTGATTGCCGTCACCTAGACGGTCTTGGAGCAGCAGAGAAGTTGGCAGAGTTGGAGATTGTCTCTGGCCACTCCCGAAGGTCTTTGTGAGGGGTTTTGCACCTTTCCCAGTGGAGAGCCGCAAGGTAGCCTAATACATTGCTTGTGTCATTGAGTTACCTTGCTCATGGTAGGTTCTAGTGGCGCTCATTGGTTGAGTTTGACATTGGTTGTCAATTAGCCACCGAATCACTGAGTAGTGGTCAACACAACGAGGACGTAGCGTACCGGCAAGGACGTGAACCTTGGGGATAAATCGGTGTTCATCTTGTGTTGATCATTGGATTTCATTGGACCATCACCTTCGAGTGTATTGGTATATCTCTCGGTGATTGGTTATCTACTCTACTCGCCGGTATAACCACTCTCTACTTATCTCTTTAGTTTGAGCATCTTACTTGAGTAGTGGTAGTTCTTATAGTTTGCTTGTCCACCTAGGAGTAAAGTAGTTGCAACCTAGGCTAGCTTGTGTATACTTCTAGAGACATAGGTAGAACGGTTAGGAAGGCTTGCACTTTTGAGTAGGCTAGCGCAAAACTCGCTTCGCCGTTGTTATCACTAACCTTTGGTCAAGTGTTGTTTGTAGAGTTTTAAAATAGGCTATTCGCCCCCTCTAGCCTTTTTGGACCTATCAATTGGTATCAGAGCCGTGGTTACCGTTGTTGCAAGGCTTAACATCCTTCAATGTCAAGTATGACTCACAACAACTTGATCAATCACATGGGCAAGCCACCTCGGTTTGATGGCACAAGCTATGGCTATTGGAAAAAAGCAAATGAAAGCTCACTTGAAATCAATGAATAGAAAGATGTGGGAGATTGTTGAGAAGGACTTTGTTGTGATAGACATGAATGATCCCACTCCAAGAGAAGAAGAAAAGCTCCAATTCAATGACATTGCTCTCAATGCAATCTATAGTGCTCTTGATGAGAAGGTCTTTGAGCAAATCAAGGATTTCTAGTATGCTTACGAGGTGTGGAAGAGATTGGAGGACACATATGAGGGCACCACCGTCGTGAAGAGTGCCAAGCTATACATTCTCAAGGATAGATATGCAAGCTTAAAGATGAAGGATGATGAGAGCATACTGGAGATGTTTCACCGATTGAGCATCATCATTAGTGATCTCAAGGCTCTCGATGAGACAATTAGTGACAAGGATTTCTCCCACCGCTTCTTGAGATCCCTTCCTCCTCGCTTTGAAACTTTGGTTACTATCATTGTAAGGATGGATCTCTCAAAGGTGTGTGCGCTTGGTGATATCATGACATATGAGACATACCGAGTAGAAAAGGATGGAGGAGTCAAGGAAGAGAAGGAGGACGAGAAGAAAGACAAAAATGAGAAGAAGAGCATTGCATTCAAGGAAACTTCATCAAGACACAAGGGCAAAGCAAAGAAGCAAATCTCAAGTGATGATGAAGATAGCTCAAGTGAAAATGATGATGATGAAGAGATGGCACTTCTTGTGAGAAGATTTGGAAGATTCATGAGAAAGAAGGGCTATGGTGCTAGAAAGAGAAGAGATTTCACCAAAGGCAAGGGTTCAACCATGAGATGCTATGAGTGCAAGAGCAAGGACCACTTGATAGCTGATTGTCCTCACAAGAATGATAGTGATGATAAGGATGACAAGAAGAAGAATAAGGAGGAGGACAAGAAGCAATTCAAGAAGAAGAAGGGGCATTCTTATTGTGTCACATGGGATAGTGATGCTTCTTCTTCTGATGATGATGATAATAGTGATGATGATCAGAAGATCACCAAGAAGAAGGCCATTGCTAGTCTTGCTATTCCTAACAAGCCATCTCTATTTGATTCTTCACCGACTTGTCTCATGGCTAAGCCATCTAAGGTACAATCCGAATCCGATGAGAGCGGTAGCGAGAGTGAGGAGGAGGACTTCTCCAAGGAGGAACTCCTTGACATGTTGCGTGACACACACTCCTATCTTAAGAAGAAAGTGAAAGAGTGCAAAGAATTGAACAAGAAAAATAAATTCTTGAGCAATCCTTTGATGAGCTAGGTGCTTCTCATGAGTGTCCAAAGAAAGACTATGAGAACCTTAAAGAAGCTCACTCCAAGCTTGAGAAGGCTCACTCTTCACTTTCGGAGTTGGCTAAGATAGAGGATGTGCCCACAACATGTGACGTAGGTGTTACTTGTGAATATTCTTGATACACTTATTGTTGTTGCCTCCACTAACACTTCTTGTAGCACATCCACCTCTACCTCATCTAAGGATGTTGGTGTCACTTGTGATGCCACAACCTTGGTTAAGAATAAGAACCTCAAGAAGGAGGTGCATGAGCTCACTCTAACATTAGGCAATGCCTATGGTGGAGATGCCTGCTTGCTTAAGCGTTTGGGTAGTCAAAGGTTCTCCATTAACAAGGAGGGTCTTGTCTATACCTCCAAGAAGGGTAAAGCCACCTTTGTCCCTCACAAGACTACCTTTGTGAAGGGCAATGGTGTGGTTTGCTATAGTTACGAGCAAGTGAGGCACAAGGAGCAATATTGCAAGAAGAGGATGATGAAGCAAAGCAAGCCTAATGTTTCATCCATTAGACTTGATTCTTACTATGTGCTTACAAAGAGTGCAAAGGGAGTGAGTCAAGTATATTGGTGCACCAAAGGAGAGCCCAAAGAAGAAGGCTATTTGGGTGCCCAAGAGCTTGGTCACTAACCTCCAAGGACCCAAACCAACTTGGGTACCAAAATCTAATTGATTTCTTTGTAGGTGAACTACAAGTTCGGAGGGAGGCATTGGGTGCTTGATAGTAGGTGCACTCAACACATGACCGGAGAATCAACCATGTTCAATTCAATCAAGCCAAATGAAGATGGGAATCTTGATAGTATCACATTTGGTGACAACAAAAAGGATAAGGTTATTGGTCTTAGAAAGATTGCTATTTCAAATGATATGTCAATCTCCAATGTCTTGCTAGTAGAGATCTTGAACTTCAACTTGTTATCCGTGGCTCAATTGTGTGACTTGGGATTCAAATCCATATTTGGTGTTGATGATGTGGAGCTTGTTAGCGTTGATGGAAGCAACTTGATATTCAAGGGATTTCGGTATGGCAATCTCTATTTGGTGGATTTCAATGCTAGTGAAGCTCAATTGTCAACATGCTTGTTCACCAAATCAAATATGGGTTGGTTATGGAATAGAAGGCTTGGTCATGTTGGAATGAAGCAACTAAATAGATTGGTCAAGCATGACATGGTGAGAGGACTGAAGAATGTGCAATTTGGGAAAGATAAGTTGTGTAGTGCTTGTCAAATGAGAAAGCAAGTTAGAAATACACATCTTAACAAGAGCATGACGAGTACATCTAGAGCATTTGAGTTGTTGCACATGGATCTATTTGGCCCAACCACTTATGCTAGTGTTGGTGGAAACAAGTATGGTTTTGTGATAGTGGATGATTATACAAGATATACATGGGTCTTCTTTCTTGTTGACAAGAGTGAAGTGTTTGGCATATTCAAAACATTCATCAAGAGAAGCCAAAATAAATTTAAAGTAACAATCAAGAGTGTTAGAAGTGACAATGGAAATGAGTTTAGAAATGCAAGAGTTGATGAGCTATGTGATGAGTTTGGAATCAAATATCAATTCTCGGCCAAGTACACTCCTCAATCAAATGGCCTTGTTGGGAGGAAGAATAGAACACTTATTGATATGGCAAGGTCTATGCTTAGTGAGTACAATGTGAGTTTGGATTTTTGGGCCGAAGCAGTCAACACGGCTAACTATTGTAGTAACTGGCTATATTGTCACCGACTATTGAAGAAGACACCATATGAGCTATTGAATGGAAGAAAGCCCAACATTGCATACTTTAGAGTATTTGATTGCAAATGCTATATCTTAAAGAAGGGTGCAAGATTGGGTAAATTTGAGAAGAAATGTGATGAAGGTTTCCTAGTTGGCTACTCCACCGCAAGCAAAGCATATAGAGTATGGAATCACTCCACCAAGCTCATTGAAGAAGTTCATGATGTGGAATTTGATGAAACAAATGGTTCTCAAGATGAAGATGAAAATCTTGATGATGTGAGGGGAACTCAATTGGTGAATGCTATGAAGAACATGGACATTGGTGATATTAGGCCAAGACAAGTGGTTGATGTAGAAGATGAAGATGACAAAGATCAAGTGCAAACTCAATCTAATGTGCAAATCAATCCAAATGAAACAAGCTCTAGTGGTTCTCAAGATCAAACTCAAACTCAACATGATGAAGATCAACATGATAGTCCATCTCAAGTGGGTCAACCGAGCTCAAGCAATCAAGTTCTCCAACCGGTTCATAATGCAAGAGATCATCTTTTGGATCAAATTGTTAAGGATATTAGAAGTGGTGTTCAAACAAGATCAAATTTAGCAACTTTTGTGAGCACTTCTCCTTTGTTTCATTTGAAGAGCCAACCACCATTGAAAATGCCTTGAATGATAGTGATTGGGTAAATACTATGCATGAAGAGCTCAACAACTTTGAAAGAAATCAAGTTTGGGAGCTAGTTGAGATACCCCATGAATTACAATGTCATTGGTACCAAATGGGTGTTCAAGAACAAGTAAGATCAAGATGGCATTGTGGTGAGAAACAAGGCAAGGTTAGTTGCATAAGGATACACTCAAGTGGAAGGATTGGATTTTAGAGAGACATATGCTCCGGTTGCATGATTGGAAGCAATTAGGATCCTTCTAGCTTATGCATGTACATATGATATCAAGCTTTCTTGAATGGATTCATCAATGAGTTAGCATATGTTGAGCAATCCCCGGGTTTTGAAGATGAGAAGAAGCCCAACCATGTCTACAAGTTGAGAAAGGCTTTGTATGGTTTGAAACAAGCACCAAGGGCATGGTATGAAAGATTGAGAGATTTCTTGCTACCCAAGGGTTTTAAAATGGAGAAAGTTGACACCACTCTCTTCACCAAAAGAATTGGCAAAGACTTATTTGTATTACAAATCTATGTTGATGACATTATCTTTGGTTCAACCAATCAAAACTTTTGTGAACAGTTTGGGAAGATGAGGGCGAATGAGTTTGAAATGTCCATGATTGGAGAGTTAAGTTATTTCCTTGTCTTCAAATCAAGCAAATGAAGAATGGTACTTTCATAAGCCAAGGCAAATACATTAGGGATATGTCGAAGAAATTTAGGATAGAAAATGCAAAATCCATTAGCACACCAATGGGCACAAACGGTCACCTTGATGAAGATAAGAGTGAAAATATGGTGGATCAAAAGAAGTATCGGTCTATGATTGGAAGCTTACTTTATGTGACCGCTTCTAGACCGGATGTGATGTTTATTGTTTGCATGTGTGCAAGGTATCAAGCTTCACCTAGAGAGAGTCATTTGAAGGCAACCAAAAGGATCTTGAGGTACCTTAAGCACACACCCGATGTCTTTGGTATCCTAGGGGGTCAAATTTTGAGTTGATTGGTTATTCGGACTCCGATTATGCGGGATGCAAAATCAATAGAAAGAGCACTTCCAGCACATGTAAATTGTTGGAAAGATCACTAGTATCATGGTCATCCAAGAAGCAAAACACTGTTGCACATTCTACCACCGAAGCCGAGTATGTTAGTACGGGGAGTTGTTGTGCACAATTGTTATGGATGAAGGCCACATTGAGTGATTATAGAATTAAATTCAAGAATGTGCCATTGCTATGTGATAATGAAAGTGCCGTGAAGATTGCCACCAATCCAGTTCAACATTCAAGAACAAAGTATATTGATGTGAGGCATCACTTCATTAGAGAACACCAAGCCAAAGATGATATTCAAGTTGAGAGTGTGGGCACCGATGATCAACTCGCCGACATTCTCACCAATCCACTTGATGAAGCAAGGTTTCACAAATTGAAAAATGAATTGAACATCTTAGATTTCTCCAATATGAGTTGAGCATGCACCCCTACTATATGACTTGCCTCTACTCCGACAAAGTAAAGGTATCATTGATTGGCATGTCATTCATATGTTGCTAGAACTTGAGTAGAGCATATAGACATACTTTCTTCTTAATTAGGCTCATTCATGACAAACTAAATGTTTTTAAGATCAGATGCCACTACTATTGCTTCTATGTCTTGTTTGATCTAGTGGTGACATATGACTATCTTTTGAGATTGTGAACCTAGTATTTAACTAGAATATAAGCATTATGGTATATAATTTAACTTTGTCAAGATAACCCCTAGTGGCGTGAAAAAGCTTACCAAAGGACAAACTGAATTATATATTTTTGTGAGTAATATAGCTAAATGCTTAAAAGAAGGAAGATAATGGAAGCAATCTAAGTGTTTAACAAGTGGTTCTCTCCATTGATTTCAAATCATATCCTACCCTTTTGTGGTCTTTGATGACAAAGGGAGAGAGGATAGAACAAAGATATGGACAAAGAATGGAGGTTGAGTAATGAATCATCATTAGCCGATGATGGGAGAGCTATAAGCCAAGTGAGAGGGATCACAAACTTTTAAAATTTGGATCTCACACTTAGGGGGAGCAAGCTCACAAGCATGATTGTAAGCATTTGATTGTGTATTTTTATATGTTTGATGCATTGTATTTGTACTTAAAATTCAATATACTTGCTTACTACTAGCATGCATAGGAAGTGGTAGCTAGCTTTCGGTCTTTCCAAGTGGTACTAGAACCTTATTTATAATGTTGATCTCACGAGATATTCTAGTATCTTTGGTTGCAATAATTCTTTCAAGTGGAATCTAGCTATCCATGGTGAAGGAAGGTTTATACATGCACTCCGATAGTATCGCGCTTCAAAGTTCCAATTCTATAAACCTTAGCATCAAATTGGTAGTAATATCTCTCCCGCACTTCTAATCCAATACATATGTGCAAAACTTTTCAAATCCAAACACTTGGCACATATATAGAGGAGCTAATATTACCAAATTGAATTCATTGTATATCTTTATAAAGGTTGTCATCAATTACCAAAAAGGGGAAGATTGAAAGCTCTATGTTTGGTTTTGGCTAATTGATGACACCTAGTATCTAACCCTTGTGCTAAAACTTTGTGATTACAAGTATGGTTAGAAGATTAAGTGTGGAGCAATTAGGGCATCCAAGTCTTTGGAGTAAGTCCATCAACATGAAGTTTAAATGCTTCAACACTTGGTGCAAAGGATGGAGCTCAAGGCAAAGGTGAAATCAATAGGGGTCTTTCTATTTTAGTGATCAAGACACTATAGAGAGTGTGATCACATTTAGGTTAGATGACCGTACTATTAAGGGGGATGAAACTTCGTTAACAACCTCGGTCATCAAGTGCCTCTAGTTGACATAGTTGAGCATATGCATTTAGATCTAGAGCACTAACCTAAAACCTGACAAAATGACTTAAAATCAAGCTAACACTCATACCTAAGTGCTCATACACTTGGTTGATAGAACCTAGAAGTAAGGTAGTTGAAGAGAGGGCAAAAACAGCTCTCAGAGGTGCACCGGACGCTGGGCATATCCGGTGGGTGCGCACCGGACGAGCGTATCCGGTGGGTGCGCACCGGACGCGTCCGGTGCAGTTAGAGCCTCTCTGAAATCTCTCTGAGTGAGCATCGGACGCTAGAATAGTAACTCCAGTGTGTCCGGTGATGTTTTTGGAGCGTCCAGTGAGTAATCGTGCTTTCTGACTGAGTGAAAGCATCGCACGTTGGCAGCGTCCGGTGACCTAACAGCGGACGTATCCGGTGCAACTTTGACCTCTCTGGATGCTCTCTGTTCGCGCACCGGACACGGGCGTCAGAGCGTCCGGTGCGACGTCTCCGTGTCCGGTGAGTTGGCGCGCTGCGGAAAGTTTGAAATGCCTAGTACACGTGTCAGCGGGTGGTACACCGGACAACCATGGACGCGTCCGGTGCTAACTTAAACAGCGTCCGGTGTGCACGCAGAAACTGCAAAACGGCTAGCTAGTTTTTCACCCACACTTTTAAATAGCCGATCAATCGGTCTTTGGAGATCTCTTGCGCATTTCACTCATTGCTAAGCATCTCTTGAGCCTCCCAAACCTCTCTCACTCACTCTAAAGCTTGATTCTCATCCATAGTGAGCTAGGGAGTGATTCAAGTGCATTGTGTTCATCTAGATCTTCTTTGGGCACTTGTTGATCGTTGTTGCTGCGGATTTCATCTATTCTCTTGGTGATTGCCGTCACCTAGACGGTCTTATAGCAACGGAGGAGTTGACGGAGTTAGAGATTGTCTCCGGCCACTCCCGGAGGTCTTTGTGAGGAGTTTTGCACCTTACCGGCGGAGAGCCGCAAGGTAGCCTAATACATTGATTGTGTCATTGAGTTACCTTACTCGTGGTAGGTTGTAGTTGCGCTCATTGGTTGAGCTTGACATTGGTTGTCAATTAGCCATCGAATCACCGAGTAGTGGTCGACACAATGAGGACATAGCGTGCCGGCAAGTACATGAACCTCGGGAATAAATCGGTGTTCATCTTGTGTTGATCATTGGATTTCATTGGATCATCACCTTCGAGTGTATTGGTATATCTCCCGGTGATTGGTCATCTACTCTACTCGGCGGTATAACCACTCTCTACTTATCTTTTTTACTTTGAGCATCTTACTTGAGTAGTGGTAGTTCTTGTAGTTTGCTTATCCACCTAGCAGTAAAGTAGTTGCAACCTACGCTAACTTGTATGTATTTCTAGAGACATAGTTAGAACGGTTAGTAAGACTTGCACTTTTGATTAGGCTAGCGTAAAACTCGCTTTCCTATTGTTATCACTAACCTTTGGTCATATGTTGTTTGTAGAGTTTTAAAATAAACTATTTATCTTGCCTCTATGGACCTATCACAACGCCAATTCGCTACGAACTCACAACGCCAATTCGCTACGAACCCACTATCCGCTATTTATTATCTTGCATCTTTACGATCAGAGGCACACCCTGTCTTTACAACGAGAGGCTCAAATTCAATTCACATCTTGCCTCGGACTCCAAGGAGTTAAGAGATTCCAAAGTGAACCCATGTTTAGTTTCCTTCAAAATTCTAACTTCGCGTCACATTAAATATTTAGATGCATGCATGAAGCATTAAATACAGAGAAAAAAACTAATTATACAGTTTGCATGTAAATCGTGAGACGAATCATTTAAGTCTACTAATTTCACGTCATATCAAATATTTGAATGCATGTATAGAGCATTAAATACAAAAAAAAGAAACTAATTACACAGTTTATATCTAAATCGTGAGACGAACCTTTTATGTCTACTTATATCATGATTGGACACTGATTGTAAAATTTAGCACACGTGCTATAATACCCAAAATTATGGGGGGAATGAAAATCAGCCTCTATATGTTGCCGATCTCAGATGGTGTGAGTCCAATTTCAGAGAACCGGTTCTCGTTCATTTCAGGCGAGGCTGCCGGTCAGCATGTTGCCCGTCAACGAGAGCCGCAGTAGAGATTCACAAGCCTTCAGTCCTTGAGGGATATCACCCACGAGGTGGTTTGATCCGAGATGCAAGAATAGGAGCTTCTGGTGCTTGCAGAGGTGAGAAGGGATGCTCCCCGTTAGTTGGTTGTCTGACAAGTCGACCACTAAGAGGTTGCTTCTGTTGGCTCCGAACAATGGAGGGATGGCGCCATGAAGTTGGTTGTCAGAGAGTTGCAATTCTTTCAAGCTACTCAGGTTCTGAAACACACTCGGAATTGTGCCAATGAGTTTGTTCATGGACAGGTCAATGTTTCTTAGCCTACTCAGCTGACCGAGCTCCGGTGGGATGGTACCTTGCAGACGGTTCCCGTAGAGGTAGAGTAGACGGAGCGTGGATATCCGGCCGAGCTCAGCGGGGATGACGCCAGTGAGCTTGTTGTCCGAGAGGTCAATCTCCAGGACACTCTGCAGGTTTCCCAGCTCCGGCGGGATGGTGCCATCGAGCTGGTTGCTGTAAATGTAGAGCTTTAAGAGCGACGACAGCGCAACGAGCTCCCTGGGCACGCCGCCGGTGAAGGCGTTGTCGTTGAGGGCGAGCATCCGGAGGTTGGTGCACTCGCCAAGCTCCGGCCGGACCTCGCCAGAGAGGCCGTTCTGCGAGAGGAACAATGTGGTGAGGTTGCTGAGGCGTGAGAGCTCCCTGGGTAACGCCCCTTTCAGGTGGTTCTGCATGAGGCCGAGATTCTCAAGGCTGGCGCACTCTGTGAGCTCCATGGGGATGGGGCCGCAGAGGTTGTTGCGGCCCGCGCGGAAGACGCGGAGCTGCTGGAGCGCGCGCATGGAGGCGGGGATCCTGCCGGTGAGGTTGTTGCTGTAGATTTCGAGTTCCTCGAGGGCACTGAGGTTGCCGATGGCCTCCGGGATTCCACCAGAAAGCAGGTTCTCGCTGAGGAAGAGCCGGCGCAGGCTCCGGAGCATGCAGAGCTCTGGAGGGATGACGCCATGGAGGGAGTTGGTGCTGAGGTCGAGGACCTCGAGCGCGGTGCAGGCGGCGAGGCCGGCGGAGACGGGCCCCGTGAGCGCGTTCATGGAGACGTTAAGCACGGAGAGGCGCGGGAGCTTGCAGACGGCAGCGGAGAGCTCGCCGTGGAGGTTGAGGCCGTGGAGCGTGATGCCGGTCACCTCTCCGCTACTGGTGCAGGCAACGCCCACCCACCGGCACGGGTGCGCGCTGGCGCTGTCCCAGGTGGAGAGGCGGCGGTTCACATCCAGGAGCCTGCGCTTGAACTCCAGCAGGACCGTCGTGCTGCCGCCGTTCACCGACTTCTCCTCTGCCGTCGCCATCAAGTTAACAAGAGCCAAGAAGAGAAGCGCAGCCGGGAGCAAGAACCGCGACACGCTCAACGCCATTGCCGCCGCCAGCATCCTAATTAGGACACAGCGCTAGGAGTACTAGGAGTCTAGGACAGCGGCAAGGTGCAGAGTACCTTCGGCGCAGAGCTGGTAGCAACCGAAGAATCTTTCGTTCCCCTCTTAATAAGAGCAAGTATAATACGATGTGCAGAGTACCTTCAGCTTATAAACGTTCATTTTTCAGCTCTTCTATAGTATTTTCTTCTTACACCAAATCAGCATAAACTAAAATCAGTGAAGCTTTTTAACTCCAGCGAACAGAGAGGAAACAGAAAGCTCATAGTGGACTTGGCACAGGAACAAGAAACTCTGTGCGAAAGGTCATATATTGACCGTGAAAGACCGATTAATATACAAGTGCGCTAAAAAAATTAAAACATTTTATAGCTAGTAAGTTGACAGTATTATTAGCCTCGCCCTTGAGCGGCAGTGGTGGACTGGTAATAGTGGTGGTGGTGCCGTCGGCTCGGGGGGACTGGACTATAGCTATAGGCGCGCGCCAGTGCTGATGGTCATTGGTCAACAGCAGTGTTGTCGCCCCCATGGTTGTCGACCACCGGGGCGGGCCCTGGACATACGCGTAGGCACCGATGAGGTTGCTTTCTTGACCTGGTACTCCTTCCGTCAATTGATTATGTAATTATAGGAAATATATCGATCAAATTATGTTAACTTTATCAAATTTATAGTAAAAAATATTATAATTAATGTCTTGAAATAAATTTATTATAAAAATACATTTCATAACCGATCTAACGATACTTATTTTGTCTTATAAGAGTTAGTATTTTTTCATATAACTTTAGTTAAAATTTGCAAATATTGACTTCTCGAAATGTGAGAATTGCATATTCATTGGGACGGAGGAAGTACACTGCAACGACCTTTTTTTTATTTAAAATGATCGACCTATTGGGTCCTATTTAATTGGTGAGAAATGAGGTAAAAAGTCACTGTAGCACACGAGGAATCTTTTCCAATAAATATTTAATCATGGCGCAAGTAGTCTCAAAAAATTTATCTCGAAATAGTCATACTAAAAGTATAAATATGCAATAGCTGCTACTTTATTTAATACACTATACATACGTAAAGAAATGTGATGAGAAAAGAGAAAAGTTTTTTTTTTTTAAAGTAAACCGGGCCTTACACTGCCTTGGTCCCGTGAGACCGTGACGCATCATACCGACGCGCATCCGCGTCGACAAGACGAGTTGGAACAGCTCGATGGCGTTCACATTCATACTTACATGGATGCATCTACAGTAATCTTAATTAGGATGCATCTACAGTAATCTTAATTAGTACTCCCTCCTTCCTATGATAAGTGCACCTTTCGCTTATTGAAGAGTCAAACTTTTTTTTTATTTAACTAAATATTAAGAAAATAATATCAATATATATATATCTTTAGATAAATTTAGTGTAAATATATATTCTACGAGCAAGTTAATAATACTTATTACACATCATAAGTATTAATATTTTTTATATAAATCTAATCAAATTTAGAAAAGTTTGACTTGTTAAAAGACCTGATGAGCGGTTATTTTAGAAAAGAGGGAGTACCTACAGGCAGGTGTGTACGCCTCCATCGTTGCCAGTGCACACTCTTTTTCAGGACGGGGTTGCGGCTTCGTCGCTTTTCCTCGCCTGCTTCGCTTCGCAGGTGGGGTTCGGCGTTCCATGAATAAAACGCACAACGACCACGGTGCCAACGCGTCTCATTCGCTACAGTCTCGGCACTGTACCAACAGTGAAAATGCTGTCTACTATATGACAAATAATGTTGTGGTCTCAGTGAAGTATTGTTTATCCACAATCAGTGTTTTGTTACTTTTTGGCACTGTTTTCTACTCTCTCCATCTGAAATTGTAAACCATTTTAATAATTTTAGAGAGTTAAAGTATCTTAAGTTTAGCTAAAATTATAGATAGAAATACAAATATTTATAACACTAAATAAGTATACTATGAAAATCTTACTATCACTAATTAGATGTTTAATGGAGACACCACGTTAATTCTTACCAGACGCGATAAGAAAAAAGATAAATCCTAAAAATTCTCACAATAATCAGAAACATCTAGCCTTTAATTTGGTAGACTCTAATCACAACTATTGGATCTATTGTTATTTGAATTAAAAATTACCCACCTATACCATTATGAAAAATACATAAAGTAACCCCTAATTTTGCAAATAAATTACCCACATTTGCCATTATGAAATATAATTCATAATAACACCCTAAGTTTATATATAAATTAGTCACATCTGTCATTATAAAACATAATTCAAAATAACAACCTTAACCATTTAACTTTGTATCTATATTGCCCACGAGGTAATTTAAAATATAAACCACCAATTTTGTAGATCACTCACATCTGTCATTATAAAAGATGATTCGAAATAAATTTGTATATAGGTTACCTACATATATCATTATAAGAGATAACTTAAAATATAACTAATTAATTTTGTGTCTGGATTACTCACATCTATCATATGAAAGACAATTTAAAATAAGTAATAATTATTTTTACATTCAACCTACATAGTATTATTAACTTTATATTTGTATCTGCCTCGGTTATTATAAAAAAGAAAAATATTAAATATCATGTAATAGTATTATGTGATACTACAAAAAATAAATCGATATTCATAAAGTTCGAGTACATATTCTAAATCATATACTTTTACAACCATGAAATTGATAAGTTGCTATTCTAAATAAGTTTAAATATTTTATAAACATTATGTCATATTAGTATTGAAATTAAATTTTGTGCACTCTATGATATAGAAAATAATACAAGACATATATAGGTATGTGATATAGCAAATTCAACAAGTTCAGTGCTAAGGTACATCTGAATTTTAACTTATAATTAATGTTTGGAGTAACAATCCTATTAAGACTTAAACTCTTTTAACAAAAAATATTTTTTTGAATAACTAACATGTGAAAAATTGCACAACTTAATTGAAAGTCGATCAAAATAATGTTTTATGGCTAAAAATAAGTTGAATCTAGCTCAAGCGAATATAATACTAATAATGGACCATCCAGGTTAATGTTGATGAGACATGTTAATCCTCACGAGACATGATATGAAAAACAATAGATCCTAAAAATTCACAAAAAATCGAAAACATTTGACTATAAATTTGGTATAGTCTAATTACAATTGATAATAATATTTATTAGCTCCATTCTAGAAATAATTAAGCACCTCTGCTATTGCATAAAACAACATAAGACAACATGATCTGAAGTATATTTAAATTTGGATCTATTTACCTATGTACTCTTATTGTGAAAGATAATTTATTAACCTAATCTTTATCTTTTTATCCTAAAAATAAATATCCTTTAAAATCTATGTCTAAAATTACACATATCTTTTATTAAAAATATTAAAATAACATGTAGCGAAGAACTAAATATTTGACATGAAGTATGAGAGTCCATTGGTGACTATATTTTTCTAACCCTTCAATATTAAACTCTATCATTATAAGTATTAAAATTCTCCTTAGCTTAGCACTACTACCCCTTCTGAAATCTTACTTTAAACTCTATCACTTATCTTAAATAACATGGTGAATGTTTTAAATGATTGCTTTTGCTATTGTAATATTTAAAAAGATACTATAAGAGCAAAAAACTCTTATTGTTAAGAAGCAAAAGGCAGAGTTAATAAAAAAATAATAACCACAGAAGTTTCAGTTTCATGGAAAAAAAACTATAGCAGCTAACAAAGAATAAAATTTGAAAAAATAAATTGACATTCATGACTTCGTAAGTTTATATGAATCGGATTAGACTATATGAAATATCTATTATGTCTAAAACCAAATAAAGATTAAAACATTCAACTTAATATAAAAAATTCTTTATTAATTACTTGTATTACATACATAATATATGTCTTAAAAAATTCTAACCTGTGCGAGAGCACTGTTCGCTTGAACTTACCAGCCAGCATCAGCCAGCCTTTCAGCAGTGTTTTTCTCTCACAACAATCAGCTAGCCAGCCGTACAATCCAACCAGCCGAACAGAGGGAATGAACTAGTATATTTAATGAAAAATTTAATGAAACTTAGTTCATACTATTATATAAATTTGGCCAAAGTTAAGATGTTTTGAATCTCTAAAATTCTTGAAATGACTTACAATTTAGGATGGAGGAGGCACATTTTAGGTCCTGTTTAGATGCACTTCTAAATTCTAAAACCCCCGTCCCATCAAATATTTATATACGTGCATGGAGCATTAAATGTGGACAAATCTTTTGAGCTTGTTTAAGTCATGATTAGACACTTATTGCAAAAATTAGCATGTGTGCTACGGTACTTTTTTTTTGTGCAAAAATTAGCACCCAAGTTTTTGAAAAAAAAGACTTAAACTACATGACTTAAGCAGTGTACCCAAAAATTAGCATGTGTGCTACGATACTTTTTTTTTTGCAAAAATTAGCATGTGTGGCATTAGTTTATACTAACACCCAAGTTGCACTGCTTATCGGCGAGACTGCGATGCACATCTCCTGTACAAAATTGCATGCATAGTACTGTTGGAGATGATCTTTGACTAATCTCTAATTAAGGTTAATTATGAAACTAATGGCAAATCAAGCCAATCAGTTCACCTGCCATTTTCTCCAACAGATTAGTACTTGCCATGATCGGAGGCACTCCTACCAAATATAGGATTCGGCCCCATGCTACAAAGCATAAAAAATCTGTAGGAGGCACCCTGGGCCTCTCTAATCCATTCTTCACATCCCCAAACTAAGGCGCTGGAAGGTCTTGGAAGGTCTGAATTCCGTCCAGGCTAGTGCCAGCGGCGTCCAAAAGGCCACTGCTACGCTGCATCTCGCGTTCATCACATGCAGAGGGTTCCTCAACCTTCAACTGGTGATCCACATCCATCTACATCACCACCAATGACTGCATTGACACCGGAGGCGCTAATGGCTACCGTAACTAATGGTCTAGCCTATTTACTTGAGTTTTCCGCAATAGATGAGTAGTGATCATGTTTAGGCTAAGATTAAGATTCTGTTAGTGCGACAGAACCGCCCTGATCATCGGGCCCACGTGCACCATCATCGTCCCTAAGGACATCTGGTTACTGTGCACGAGTTCCCCGCGACCTTGGTGTCCTGTCGGGTTTCCCTGGAAACCCTGATTTCCCCGAGGATCTCATTGTAAAGACCTTACAAGTATTACAACAGTTTACACAAATACTTTGAATCAGAGTAAAGAGGACGTAAGTATTACATAACCATAGATTTACAAATATAAGTTACATGTTCCCGAACCAGAGTTTCGTAGTGGAGTAGCAGCATACCACAATATACCCTGCCCAAGGGTTATATCATATACACATAACCTTCCATGCATGATCCATCAACCGGCACAGTCTCAAGTAGAACCATACTCTCGGCTCACCTGTAACAGGGGTTAACAAACCCTGAGTACTGGGGTACTCCGCAAGACTTACCCGACTAAGAAAAAGGAATGAGACTCAGGAATACAGGCTGAGGGAAGTCAAGGTAAGGCTTGAGCAAGAGTCAAAACGTTTTGCAGAAAAGCATTACTATCCTATTTCAATATTTTAACTCAATCTTATTTTAATCATAATCCATAATTCCAAATTCATTCTCATGTATCGTCATACTTTCAAATTCTTAATCATTCTCAAAAGCACTTAGTTCCGAAACACTTTTCAATTGTAGGTCAAAGGATCAAGTCTCCATATCCGAGGAGCAACGACAATTCGAATCGATTATTACCCAGCTAGGGATCCCTATCCACACTGCATATGTAGCACTTAAGCTTGCATATGCCAACCCCGCCTACCACGGCTTTTCTACCCCTGAACCGGTCCTGCGCCACCCGAGAACACAGTACTCCTCTCTTCTCCAGGCACGCCGGCCACGAGGGTACACGCTGCTCTCGCCATCTCTCCACTCCCAGTGCGTGGTTGTCGGTTCAAGTAGTAGAGCCACCGGAGTCAGAGGCTTTCCGTAGTATGTGGCTAGTTGCAAAGTCTCGATCACAGCAGGCCTACAACGAACGGTCCCTAATTCTTTTTTCGCTGGCGACATTGCATTGGGACTCTAACCCAAGTACAAGTGTCCCAACGGTTTTCAAATCCCTTTTCCGCCGGTGGTCAAGCATTGGGACTCTAACCCAAATTCACAACCACCAAACAAGAAAATCCCTTCTCGTCGGTGATAATGTACTGATCAGGTGCACAGCCATCAAACGAGAATATACCAATTCCCTTTTTCATGAATTAATCATTAGCATATATATCACACAGCTCCGAAAATAGCATTTTATGCAAATCTAATTTATTCAAGCAGGGCTAAGCATTTTTTAAATATTTTTTTTTATTTTTAAACAGGTTTCCGGGATATTATGTATCAAGGCAGGTAATGCATCAATATAGGAGACAAACAACTCCTAACAACCTAATGCAATAATAGACTCAAGTGATAAATAATTTTATAAAACACAAGGCGGGGCTTAATGCACCGGGGCTTGCCTGTTGTTTGGAGTAGCTAGAACCCTGAAGTCAATCACCAAGAAAGATCCACGTCCACCGAGTGAAGACCCTACTCGGGACTTGCTTCCGATAATAATTACCACGCGTTTACTACACGAAATAATAATGCAATACTTAACATGATGATATGTATGCCATGATGCATGCGATGCAATAAACTTAATTTAGAAAGTTGAGTACAAGTTTCCTTCACAATAAAGTTGCAAGCCAACAAAACCAACCTGTTGATTAACAACTAGAGCTCCATTTAATTATCTCATAAATCAATTTTATTCTATGTTTATTTAAGAAACGAGTATTATTATCATCTTACTTCAAGAAGCATGTTTAACTATTCCTTTTACCCATGAAGTTGCATCCAAGAAATAACCGAAGCAACATCCATGGACCCACTAGCGAGTATTTGCAATAAACATCTTAATTATCCATTAACCCATGGATTACAACTATAAAAGTAATCAAGATACCAAGGAACAATAGTGGTTTTGTGTTCCAAGGTCCCCAATCAACTCCAAAAGTTCACCAACCTACAGGGATTAGGGTTTCTGTTTATCTTATTATTAGATTTATCAAGCAGTTATTTAATGAATAATCAAACTACATCCATTTGACCTTAAACTTTTACATCAGATAGAGTTTACCCTAAAACAGTACCACATTAATTTTCATGATTTTTGGATCCACAGAAATTTAATTAAAATTGCACAAAGTTGCATTTATCATTAAATCTACAAATTTATACCTCGTACAGAAATTATTCAAACCCAATATCCCATATTTTTTTTAAATACTACATAACACATAGAGTATACAGAAAAAAATTTCATGATTTATAGAACAATACATTTATTCATACAAAAATATTAATGTACTCCACTTTTCCCTCAATTCATTAAATCGAAAATCTCACTTAATTCACCCGAAATAGGAAAATCCCAATCCGGCCCGAGACGGCCCACGAAAGGCGGTCTGGCCCGGCCGGCCTGCGCTCTCTCTCTCCTCCCCTCACCGCTCTCACCCGCACCCGACTGGGCCGGCCCAAGCGGCCAACCGCGCGGCCCACGCACGCCCTCACCCACACCGGCGCTCTCCCGCGCTGCTGGGCCGGCCCAGCAGACGGCCCGAGCGTGCCCTGCTCATCCTCTCTCTCTCACGCGGTCGCGCGCTCGCGCGCACATACGGTGGCGCAGCCACGGCGGTTTGCCGACGGTGGCCGCACCGACGAAGGTGAGCACGTCCCTGTGTTCCCCATGATCCCCACAAACCCCTATTAGTACTTGGCTGAGAGGACAACAGCCCCTAGCGAGCTCAACGCCGACCATGGCGGCACGGTGAAGGACGGCCCGACGACGCGGCCGCGTTCCGGGCTAGCCGGACCGGTAGCGTTCAAACACAGGTGATGGGAAGTTCTAGTGTCTCACCGAGGCTTGATCTCGCTTGCTGGCTGGTCCAGTGGTGGTGTAGAGGAAGGGGCGTGACGACGGCGGCGGGATCTGCGGCTCGGACACGGCGGCGTTGTGACGTTCCGATGAACTCTGTGCCCCAACCCACAAACCAACTGGCTCATGAGCATCACGATATTTAATTGAGTCTAGGACGTGCTGCTTCAAAGGAATGAGCTCACCACAACGGGCAGGACACGACGAGGTTGCCCGCGGCGGCGCTCCGACCGGACACGAGGTAGAAGATGACGGCTTCCGAACGTTACTGGTGGCGAGAAAACGCACGGACGGGCTCAACGGGTGCGCTAGGAAGTGGTGAAGCTAATGGCGAGATGGAGAGCGTGGAGGTGGTTGAGGTACGGCGAATTTTGCCCGCGGACGGGGTGCTCTCCGGCGAGCCGAAAAACGAGAAGGGAAGAAAACGACGAGCTCGCCGGTATTTATAGGGAAAGAGACGGCCAGAGGGTGGAGTAGAGGACCCCACGGCTTCCATACCGCCGGTCGACAACGGCCGGTAGACACGGGCGGCGTCGGCGGGCGGCGGGCGGCTGCGCGGCAGCGTGCAGGGGAGGGGTAGGGGCCTGGTGCACTGTAGCCGATTCAAGGTCAAAGCCTATTTTTGCCAATTACTCCCTAATCTATATAGCTACACGAGATTATCCAAAAATAAAAGATGTGCCAAATTTCATGAAAATCAACTTTGCTTTTTGAACCATTTTCAAAATTTGAATATATTTTGAATAATTCAAAAAGGGGTAAAAGTGGATTTTGAATCTCATTTCAAATCCAGTTAAATTCTCAAAAGTTTTCTCAATAACTTGAAAATCTCTAAACATAAAAGTTGTTCTATTTGTAAAGCTTTACAACTTTAATAAAATGAGTTTGGTAATATTCCTGATAATTTTTGAAATATCAATTCAAATTTGAATTTCAAAACACTAATTAGGGTTTAATTTGAAATCTCACCGCATAAGTTCAAAATCCCCAAATATAAAAGTTGTTCCACTTGAAAAACCCTACAACTTTCATTAATTGAGTTTTATCAGATTCTTCATAGTTTTTAAAATAGCGTTTCAAATTTAAATTCTAAAACACTCCTTTGGGTTTAATTCAAAATTTTATTGGTAAACTTTAAAATCTTCAAAAATGAAAGTTGTTCCATATTACAAGGGATAAAACTTTTATTAAAATACCATCATCAGATTCCTACTATTTTTTTGAATTTGTATTTCAAATTTAAACTTTAAAGTATAAATTAGGGTTTTATTTGAAATTCTTGTTAATAACCTCGAAATTGCTCCAAATAGAAGTTGCTTAACCTTTAAGTATTTACAACTTTTGTTTAAGGCCCCACCACTAATTCCATTTAGTTTTTAAATTAGGGCTTTGGGTCCGATTTAGGGTTTAAAAATGGCTTTCTTTTTATTTTCCAATTGGATTTAGATAATTACACACCAATACAAATATTTACATATCAAATCACTATAATTTACCTATTCACAATCAAATGCAAGAATAAAACTGATTTTAGTTGATGCAACTTAACAGGGTCAAATGCGGGATGATTTACATGCAATCATGATGACATGACAGGTTTTAGTTACAGTAACACCAGGGGTGTTACATCATTCTCCCCTTAAAATAAATCTCGTCTCGAGATTTAACATGTGGCTAAAGCCTTAATTTTAGTAATGGAAATGAAAATATGTCAAATAAGCAATTTTCGAACTTAACTATAGAGTAAGTAGGGGTTTTATATTTTGTAAGACTTGAAAAGGATAAATTATTTTTAATTTGTAGCCAAGGACTTAGGAAAGTTTCCATATGAGAAATTCTCTGATTTCTCGGGCGGCTTCTTCTCCTGAAGACTGACTCCAAGGTACTTGTGCATCATCTAATTGAATTTAAGACTCCCACTGGATAATCGAAGTGTGTCAGATCTGGTTCCAATGAAACTCCTATCAGTCCATAACTCGATCTGGCACCTGAAGCTCTTCTCAAGTTGTGATATATGAACTACATCCTACGCACTGGCAAGTGTTTAGACGCTTGAGTTGATAAACTACTAGCCCACACTTCTCTTTCTATCTTTTATAAGGAAGATTCTCATTTAACCTACTCAGTTGTCTCTCAACCCTAAAACTTTAACTTTTGCTCTTCAAAATAAACTTTACAAGGAATATCCTTTTAAGGGTGGTTTCAAGGAGAGTAAGGCCACTTTAATTGTGAGCTATAATAGTTCAGGAACACCGACTACGATACCAGTGCGTACTCTGGTGAGACCTTATGTGGCTGTAGTCCACAGAAGGTTCCCAAGTTGACACAGCACCATAGTCGCGGGTCGAGATACCATCATAAAACACAATTTAAAGTAACCTCAGTTAAAGAAAAAGTGTATCGATTGTGGCTATGATGTAAAGTGACCAAGGACCTTGATACAAGCATATAGCCTTTTTAAAACCTCATGCAATCGCGAGTCACATGAGATTCTGGATTGCTATTATTGTATCGCAGCTATAGATCACATTACCCACAGCACACAGAATAGCGCTTTTTAGTTGTAAGGCTATAGTAGATCACAACCTTAAACCTCGATACCTGCACGTGCCTAGTAGAATCTCGTGTGGCCATGGCACGCAAGAGACTCTAGGTTTCGACGCGGCATCGTGGTCACAGGTCATGGCACTACTATAGGCACAACCATAGCGATTTTGGAATAACATGTTGGATTTAAGTGGGGGACACGTGTCGGATCAAGACATGACACGTATGCAGATAAAAGTCACGGTATAGTGCTAGATTTACATACTAAGTTTGTGGTGGATTTAAGTGCACCCTAAAGTTTCCGAAGAAGTGAATTTTCAAATAGATCTCAAGGCATTTATAAATAACCAGAAATCCATAAAACAACAGGAAATCCTCAGCGGATCGCAGATACCATTTCCAAGCGATTGGACCTTAGGTAACATTTCCAAATTGGTTCCTGTTATTTTATCTGATGAAATGAAGATGATTGCAAAGACAAAGAGTCTTGAGAATTCGGAGAGATCAGATGTGAATTATCAAAGTGGGTTTTAATATAATTATAAAAAGCAAAAGGATTTTGAAACTCATGAAGAAATGTGGATACGAATTCTTGTAAAAGGTATTTGAAAGGGAGTGAAAGCGCATTAATTACAGGCTAGGATCATGATCATCAACCCAGACAACAACGAACGTCCGGCAGTAATTTCCCACGGTTGCGATCCATAGGAGACCCCAGATTTCGATGCTGTGTCGAGGTCTTGGAGCATGATATCTCATGGACTACAATTACAAAAGCTTTCAACCAACACATGTTGATGGACTGTTTTTAAAGAAATAGTATATGTCGCAAAAGGAGGAAATCAAGACTGACATATGCGTAGGTCTAGACAGTCAAGGATTTATCGAGTCCTTAGTGTCGAGTTGAATGCATCCAGAAGTTCCTCGAGGACTGAAAACTTTTGGAGTGAAGTTTAACGGGAATTGTAAAACCTAGTCTTATGGCAAAATTTTCCAACGGTTGAACACACCTAACACTCATAAGCTTAAGTAGGAAATGATCTGGCCGATGTCAAAGGATTATCCGAGGTTTACATATTAGTTCACATTGACTACTAGCTTAGGTCAACTTACTCCAACTCATTGAACTACCATTACACCAGTTTCCTACCGACACATGGTTTTGGATTACAATGACACTTAACCTCAGACTTGACCCGATCTGACACTAGGTCTAGGAGACTATCTATCTTCATAAACTAATCGACCTGACCACTCACTACCTCTGACTCCGAGTCACTTGCTACTTCCTCCAACTCTTCATCGGCATCCTCTGCTGAACCAGACTCTTCCTGATGGTCAGCTGCGGGGACCTCTATATCTGGAATTAGATCATTCATGGCATGGAGCATTTGCACTTCTCGTTGCAGATCGGCGATATTCTGATGAGCTGCCTGAAGTTGTTGCTGATAGGTGTTATGCAGGCCCCAAAACATCATATCCTGATGCTGGAGATATCCAACGGTCTCTCTAAGACCCTCTCTTGCCATAACGGCATAAGAATGAGCTTCTTCACGCTGCTGGATGAGAAGTCCTGTTTGAAGATGAAGACTATCCACCAGACTCTCTAGTTCTTCTATGCGATGCTGGTCTGCTTGTCGCTGTGCTTCGAGTGCTTCCACCTAGACGTCCAGACCGATCTTTTTCACATCACTGATCTGAGCAGCCTCTTGCCATTTTAGGGCTTTCTTACTGGCCTTCTTCTTCTTGAGTTCTGTATCCTTGAGTGCTTCATAACATTCAGAGTAAAGTTCCTGCCACTCCGCGCGTCCTCGCTCACGGGTTACATGGAGATTAAGGACGGCTAGCATAGCTCGAGTAGTGGCTACCAATATGGGATCCTGTTGATCAGAATTTTCTTCCAGTTGCTTGGCTTGTTATTGAAGACCATCCCAGTTGCCTGATGCCTCAGCCGGAAACATTCTCAGAGTAGAGACTATGATGTCTTTCTGACACCTGAAGCAGATCTTCCTCAGGACTTCCAGTGCTGTAGCCTGAGCTCCTTCCCAGGGACTCATACCTTCAGCCTGTGCTTCCCAAGCTGGCCAAAACGGAGCGGTGGTACAAGCTGAGATCCGGAGGGACACTTCGTACCACGACCGACCAAGGAGAATAGTACGGGACCAACGATACTTGGGTGGTTCTGAGTAGCCTACTTCCTGCAGTAACTGCCATAACACTGTAGGGGTTCCAAACATAGCCAGGCATTCGTCAATTCCAGTCGCAGGCCCTCGCGGATCCATCTATTGAGAAGAAGGGTAAGAATTTGTTTTTAACTAAATATATTTGGAAATAGGTTTTATTTTAGAAAGTAGAGATATATTTCATATCGGGGGTATTATAAGTAGTTGTAATGTCATGATGCATGAGCGTTCCAACGCAATCCAGAATACTCCGGTATATACGTACTGTACTGATTAAATTAATTACTAGAGTGACACGCACTCAACATTTTTACACATAGGGCATACTTAAGGTGCCAACCCACTACTAAGCTCAAAAACCTAACTATAGATCTACGGAAATAATCGAGGAAAGATGGTATAGAATGAGCGAGGAAAGTTCCGAAACAACTCAGACCAAACTACCCCGTTAATTTTATTCATTTGAAATCATTTTGAAGTTTTTGTAAATTAATAGTGCAAGTACTTTACTAAGAAACGCTCTGATACCACTTGCGACAGAACCGCCCTGATCACCGGGCCCACGTGCACCATCATCGTCCCTAAGGACATCCGGTTACTGTGCACGAGTTCCCCGCGACCTTGGTGGCCTGTCGGGTTTCCCTGGAAACCCTGATTTCCCCGAGGATCTCATTGTAAAGACCTTGCAAGTATTACAACAGTTTACACAAATACTTTGAATCAGAGTAAAGAGGGTGGAAGTATTACATAACCATAGATTTACAAATATAAGTTACATGTTCCCGAACCAGAGTTTCGTAGTGGAGTAGCAGCATACCACAATATACCCTGCCCAAGGGTTATATCATATACACATAACCTTCCATGCACGATCCATCAACCGGCACAGTCTCAAGTAGAACCATACTCTCGGCTCACCTGCAACAGGGGTTAACAAACCCTGAGTACTGGGGTACTCCGCAAGACTTACCCGACTAAGAAAAAGGAATGAGACTCAGGAATGCAGGCTGAGGAAAGTCAAGGTAAGGCTTGAGCAAGAGTCAAAACGTTTTGCAGAAAAGCATTACTATCCTATTTCAATATTTTAACTCAATATTATTTTAATCATAATCCATAATTCCAAATTCATTCTCATGTATCGTCATACTTTCAAATTCTTAATCATTCTCAAAAGCACCTAGTTTCGAAACACTTTTCAATTGTAGGTCAAAGGATCAAGTCTCCCTATCCGAGGAGCAACGACGATTCGAATCGATTATTACCCAGCTGGGGATCCCTATCCACACTGCATATGTAGCACTTAAGCTTGCATATGCCAACCCCGCCTACCACGGCTTTTCTACCCCTGAACCGGTCCTGTGCCACCCGAGAACACAGTACTCCTCTCTTCTCCAGGCACGCCGGCCACGAGGGTACACGCTGCTCTCGCCATCTCTCCACTCCCAGTGCGTGGTTGTCGGTTCAAGTAGTAGAGCCACCGGAGTCAGAGGCTTTCCGTAGTATGTGGCTAGTTGCAAAGTCTCGATCACAGCAGGCCTACAACGAACGGTCCCTAATTCTTTTTCCGCTGGCGACATTGCATTGGGACTCTAACCCAAGTACAAGTGTCCCAACGGTTTTCAAATCCCTTTTCCGCCGGTGGTCAAGCATTGGGACTCTAACCCAAATTCACAACCACCGAACAAGAAAATCCCTTCTCGTCGGTGACAATGTACTGATCAGGTGCACAGCCATCAAACGAGAATATACCAATTCCCTTTTTCATGAATTAATCATTAGCATATATATCACACAGCTCCAAAAATAGCATTTTATGCAAATCTAATTTATTTAAGCAGGGCTAAGCATTTTTTAAATATTTTTTTTATTTTTAAACAGGTTTTCGGGATATTATGTATCAAGACAGGTAATGCATCAATATAGGAGACAAACAACTCCTAACAACCTAATGCAATAATAGACTCAAGTGATAAATAATTTTATAAAACACAAGGCGGGGCTTAATGCACCGGGGCTTGCCTGTTGTTTGGAGTAGCTAGAACCCTGAAGTCAATCACCAAGAAAGATCCACGTCCACCGAGTGAAGACCCTACTCGGGACTTGCTTCCGATAATAATTACCACGCGTTTACTACATGAAATAATAATGCAATACTTAACATGATGATATGTATGCCATGATGCATGCGATGCAATAAACTTAATTTAGAAAGTTGAGTACAAGTTTCCTTCACAATAAAGTTGCAAGCCAACAAAACCAACCTGTTGATTAACAACTAGAGCTCCATTTAATTATCTCATAAATCAATTTTATTCTATGTTTATTTAAGAAACGAGTATTATTATCATCTTACTTCAAGAAGCATGTTTAACTATTCCTTTTACCCATGAAGTTGCATCCAAGAAATAACCGAAGCAACATCCATGGACCCACTAGCGAGTATTTGCAATAAACATCTTAATTATCCATTAACCCATGGATTACAACTATAAAAGTAATCAAGATACCAAGGAACAATAGTGGTTTTGTGTTCCAAGGTCCCCAATCAACTCCAAAAGTTCACCAACCTACAGGGATTAGGGTTTCTGTTTATCTTATTATTAGATTTATCAAGCAGTTATTTAATGAATAATCAAACTACATCCATTTGACCTTAAACTTTTACATCAGATAGAGTTTACCCTAAAACAGTACCACATTAATTTTCATGATTTTTGGATCCACAGAAATTTAATTAAAATTGCACAAAGTTGCATTTATCATTAAATCTACAAATTTATACCTCGTACAGAAATTATTCAAACCCAATATCCCATATTTTTTTTAAATACTACATAACACATAGAGTATACAGAAAAAAATTTCATGATTTATAGAACAATACATTTATTCATACAAAAATATTAATGTACTCCACTATTCCCTCAATTCATTAAATCGAAAATCTCACTTAATTCACCCGAAATAGGAAAATCCCAATCCGGCCCGAGACGGCCCACGAAAGGCGGTCTGGCCCGGCCGGCCTGCGCTCTCTCTCTCCTCCCCTCACCGCTCTCACCCGCACCCGACTGGGCCGGCCCAAGCGGCCAACCGCGCGGCCCACGCACGCCCTCACCCACACCGGCGCTCTCCCGCGCTGCTGGGCCGGCCCAGCAGACGGCCCGAGCGTGCCCTGCTCATCCTCTCTCTCTCACGCGGTCGCGCGCGCGCGCGCACATACGGTGGCGCAGCCACGGCGGTTTGCCGACGGTGGCCGCACCGACGAAGGTGAGCACGTCCCTGTGTTCCCCATGATCCCCACAAACCCCTATTAGTACTTGGCTGAGAGGACAACAGCCCCTAGCGAGCTCAACGCCGACCATGGCGGCACGGTGAAGGACGGCCCGACGACGCGGCCGCGTTCCGGGCTAGCCGGACCGGTAGCGTTCAAACACAGGTGATGGGAAGTTCTAGTGTCTCACCGAGGCTTGATCTCGCTTGCTGGCTGGTCTAGTGGTGGTGTAGAGGAAGGGGCGTGACGACGGCGGCGGGATCTGCGGCTCGGACACGGCGGCGTTGTGACGTTCCGATGAACTCTGTGCCCCAACCCACAAACCAACTGGCTCATGAGCATCACGATATTTAATTGAGTCTAGGACGTGCTGCTTCAAAGGAATGAGCTCACCACAACGGGCAGGACACGACGAGGTTGCCCGCGGCGGCGCTCCGACCGGACACGAGGTAGAAGATGACGGCTTCCGAACGTTACTGGTGGCGAGAAAACGCACGGACGGGCTCAACGGGTGCGCTAGGAAGTGGTGAAGCTAATGGCGAGATGGAGAGCGTGGAGGTGGTTGAGGTACGGCGAATTTTGCCCGCGGACGGGGTGCTCTCCGGCGAGCCGAAAAACGAGAAGGGAAGAAAACGACGAGCTCGCCGGTATTTATAGGGAAAGAGACGGCCAGAGGGTGGAGTAGAGGACCCCACGGCTTCCATACCGCCGGTCGACAACGGCCGGTAGACACGGGCGGCGGGCGGCTGCGCGGCAGCGTGCAGGGGAGGGGTAGGGGCCTGGTGCACTGTAGCCGATTCAAGGTCAAAGCCTATTTTTGCCAATTACTCCCTAATCTATATAGCTACACGAGATTATCCAAAAATAAAAGATGTGCCAAATTTCATGAAAATCAACTTTGCTTTTTGAACCATTTTCAAAATTTGAATATATTTTGAATAATTCAAAAAGGGGTAAAAGTGGATTTTGAATCTCATTTCAAATCCAGTTAAATTCTCAAAAGTTTTCTCAATAACTTGAAAATTTCCAAACATAAAAGTTGTTCTATTTGTAAAGCTTTACAACTTTAATTAAATGAGTTTGGTAAGATTCCTGATAATTTTTGAAATATCAATTCAAATTTGAATTTCAAAACACTAATTAGGGTTTAATTTGAAATCTCACCGCATAAGTTCAAAATCCCCAAATATAAAAGTTGTTCTACTTGAAAAACCCTATAACTTTCATTAATTGAGTTTTATCAGATTCTTCATAGTTTTTAAAATAGCGTTTCAAATTTAAATTCTAAAACACTCCTTTGGGTTTAATTCAAAATTTTATTGGTAAACTTTAAAATCTTCAAAAATGAAAGTTATTCCATCTTACAAGGGATTAAACTTTTATTAAAATACCATCATCAGATTCCTACTATTTTTTTGAATTTGTATTTCAAATTTAAACTTTAAAGTATAAATTAGGGTTTTATTTGAAATTCTTGTTAATAACCTCGAAATTGCTCCAAATAGAAGTTGCTTAACCTTTAAGTATTTACAACTTTTGTTTAAAGCGCCACCACTAATTCCATTTAGTTTTTAAATTAGGGCTTTCGGTCCGATTTAGGGTTTAAAAATGGCTTTCTTTTTATTTTCCAATTGGATTTAGATAATTACACACCAATACAAATATTTACATATCAAATCACTATAATTTACCTATTCACAATCAAATGCAAGAATAAAACTGATTTTAGTTGATGCAACTTAACAGGGTCAAATGCGGGATGATTTACATGCAATCATGATGACATGGCAGGTTTTAGTTACAGTAACACCAGGGGTGTTACAGTTAGTCTAACTTCATTTTCAGCACTTGGAATTAGAGCCTGCTTAGTCCTAACGTGACACTAGGCAAGATTGTATTATTTTTTATGCCTCTGTTCATGTTAGATTGATGCTTGATTAGTTGCAATAATTTTTAGTTCTCAGTAAGTAACAGTCTAAATTAGGGTTAGAACAGTTAAAATTAAGCTTAGGGTTTACTGTTTGTCATGTAATTAGTCTTGAATTGGCCCTAAATTTCCATAAATTAGCAATATAATTCACGTTTTCATGACCTCAGTAGAGATTAGATGGAGATGAAGGGCAAAACCCGAGTGAAGTCCCAAAATTTCGCCAAATCAGATAAGAATGCTAACCCTAACGGAGTAAGAATCAGAGACTAAGACTAAGGAGGTGGTTCGTACTGGGTTTTGGGCTGGGTCACCGCCGTTGAGCCGCCCACAATGCACCGCTTCTTCAAGGGGCCGCACGCCCCTTGAAGCCTCACGTTCGTACGCCGCCGTGAGCCGAGGAGGTTGGTCGCCGCGTGGCCTCCACTCTGAGCGATCGCGCACGTGCATCGGCAGTTGAGCGGAGCCGTAGGCTCAGCATGCCTTGAGTAGCGCACCCAACGGGCTCTCCAGGCAGAGCCGCGTGCTGGCTCGGGGCCTCGCGCATGCGCCGTCTAGGGGCCCGGCGCGGGGATGCTGCTAGTGCTTCGCGATGATTATTAGATCTTTCATGTAACTTAATCATTATCAGCACAAAACTTTGATGTATATACTTGTATGATATAATTAAATTGCATGTTGCTTTAATTGAACATGATCTAATAGGGTTTAGTAGTTTCAATATGTATCAAATAGGGTTTAGTGCAAATTTTGAAAAAAAGACGACTTCACTGGTTGTTCTCTTAAGAAAACTGTCAGTGTAAACAGATATACCCTGATGGTTCTTTAAGAAAACCGCCAGTGAAAATAAATTTACACTGGTGATTTTCTTAACTGAACTGCTAGTGTAAATTTAAGAAAACCGCCAGTGGAAATAGATTTACACTGGCGATTTTCTTAACTGAACCGCTGGTATAAGTAGATTTCCATTGGCAGTTCTCCGTTAACTGCCACTGTAGTGATCCTTTTTCACTGGCATCTCTCACTGGCGGGAGGAAAGTCTTTCCTTTTTTTTCCGTTTGTGCGTGTGGTGCATGCACAACGCACCATCTGCAGCAGCACAAAGCGGTCATTTGTTTTTCAATGAGCGCTGGTCTATTTATGATCTGAGTATCATGCGATATGAGTGTTAATTTTTTTTATAAAAGTTTAGTTGTTTCATAGAAACACACGGACATGAACCTAATTATAAAAGAAAGGCAAGCGTGCTTCTTCATCAATTGGAGAGTGGAGACAAGAGAAAATCAATACACGACTGCATCACTGCACCCAACCACGATTCATACATACCATGATAGATGTAATTAATTAGATTGCGACTAAGTATAGAAACACTATACATCTTCAACTCAAGATGTTTATGGGAGCACTCCAAAGACATGTCACATGTTGCACTCTAGCAGAGTTCACAGAGGTTGACGAAATAATTAGGGAATTGCCCTGTCAAGCTCATTATTGTTCACGTGCAGTAGCTCCAAGAAGCCCGCCATGTTTCCCAGCTGTGGTGGGATCCACCCAACGAGATTGTTGTAAGACAGGTTGCACTCATAGAGGCTTGTAAAGTTGCCAAGTGACGAGAGAATTTCTCCATGGAGCTCATTGTTGTTCAGCCAGCACATGAGCGGTAGATTCGCTAGCTGCGTCGAGATCTCACCTGAAAGCATGTTGTGGCTGAGATTCAGAGTCCTTTGCAAGGCCATGCTTCAGCTGGCCAAATTCAACCAGGATATGATCTAATAGATGGTTGCCTCCGAGCTGTAGGTCAGTGACAACGAACAGGTCACTAAGACTCTTCGGAATGGCGCCACTAAGGCTTGTTAGTTACATTGTTGTCTTCCTTGTTGGCCATCTTGGTATTTTTGGATTTCATTGGTTGATTCATTGCTGATTATATTGATGATTGGCTCTGTTGGTATAAATTAACGTGCCACCTGATTAAACTATCTAGTCACCTACACTTAACCTATATCTCTAGAATAACTAGGTTGTCATCCCTAGTATGGATCTAGACGATATCTATGGATACTGCAAAGTAATTATGGCAAGTGACTGAATAAATATGAATATGAAACTAAGTATTTGCAAGCGTACAGATAAGATATATAATTGTAGCATTTTACCCTATAGTATTCCGGGGCTGTCGATTTATATTTTACCATTAGGAAGGGACTAACATGTGATAATAAGGAAATAGTGGATAGATAATAACTCATATGCACATGCAATGGAGAGAAACCAAGTATGCTCGATTTACTCATAACAGGGTTAGATCACAAGATAATGATAATAATAAATGATAAAGATGATCATATCATAAAGTTCACTTAGAGCACCCTCTATCTAGGCACTAGCATGGCATTAGACAGAAGTATAAAGAATATTCCTAGCTATACTATCAAAGTTAGTGCAATTATACTAGCAATCATGGTGAGAATACTACATATCTAGACATAAGGAAATATTACTTAGGAAGATCAAGAATAGAACAAGCCTTCTATAGTAATAATACATTCCTACTATCCCTACATTCGAGGAGTGGACTACAAAGGACTCAACCAGAATATCGCATCCGCGATCTACCACATGACCCAGAATATAGGGTGCATTCACAGACAAATAACATCTAAGCACCACACTTACATGCCATCGGTCACTCACCCATGATATCAAAGGATGAGTGCTATATGAACTCATGTATAAATATAAAGACATCCTAACTATAAAAAGTATATAATCTAGGCAAGCAATGAATAGCACAATTAAGAACATAAACAAATAGTAGAACAATGTCAAATCTATTATATTTAACAAAGTATATATATATAAAAGAGTAGATACAAGAGAGAGCTTTACAAGGGCTGTATGAAGCCTCGCTCCAAACAGATCTGGAATCCAAGCAAAGGTTGCCTTCTACTACTTCTAAACCTATGTAGCTACGCTCTAGATGGTGGAACTCTAATGAATTAGGGTTTTTGGCTCTGAATTAACTTGCTAGTTATATTCTAATAATGATCTGATATGAAACCCTAGGAGGTGTGGGGCAGCTTATATAGGCCGGTGGGATGAACCGTAGCCCTCGGATTAAACCGAGCATGAAAGACGGTGGAGATTAATTCTTAAAGGCGGAGGAGAGTCCACGTTGAAACAGAGATTGAGAACCTTCAAGAGGGGATCAACTAATAGGGGGCCAATGGGGGGCCATGATCGGCCGATCACCCCACTCCGCCATCTGGGCCCCGCTTTTGCGGGTGAGTCTCTGTGTTCTCTAGAATATTCTTGACACGCTTTCACTGCATAATTCGATGTATTAGTCCGACATGTGGGTCTCCTTTGGTTCTTTTCTAGATAACACCCTACAAAACACTAAATCACCAAAACCTGTGGAATTCTATCAGTTTAAACCCATCCTATGGTGGTGTTTGCATTTATACCCTTTGTCAGTGCTTGTTTTAGCGGGTGCTAACACCGGCTAGTGAATTTGTGTTTTGCGGTTGAGGCTCCGGGTGGTGTGCAAGGGGGAACACAGAGTTTAAACTGGTTCAGGCCTAGAGGGCCCTACGTCCAGTGGAGAGGAGAGTCGTGTTGCCTTGCACCGAGGTGCTTGTAGTAGGGGTTACAAGCTAGGCGAGAGAGGGAAGTGCTCCCAAGTCTCTTGTGAGTGTCTAAGTGTATACAAGTTGCTTGTTGTTGTGTGTGTGTGAGAGCTTGTGAGCTTGAGAACCTGTCCTAAGGCTGACCTCTGCTCTCCCTTTTATAGTCACAAGGGAGGAGAGAGGGCAGCGCTTACATTGTTATGCATGTTACACTCAGGAGTTGTTGTCTCTGTTTGACTGTCGTCAGCTACGGTCTTGTCTTCGCGTCCCAGGGGTGTGGCCATAGTGGTTCGTACGATCTTGGTCAGTTCCAAGGCGGCTATAGTCATTGTGATTACGGCATGGCGTAGTGTCACACCTGATGGCTGTCTTCCTGCACGATGTGACAAGAGGGTGAGTCACCTCGGGGTGTTGTCTCCCGAGGCTCAGGACTCCTAGAGGCACGATGGAACGGAGCAGGGCGACGTCCTCCCTCGGGCGCATTTCTGGCTTTTGGACAGTGTTTCCCGAGGGCCAGGTGGGCCCGGATGGAAGGCGTGCTCGTCCTTTCGAGTGGACAGTACAGTAGGTGCCTTTCCCGTTCTTGCGTAGCCCGTTCGTTAGGCGCTTGGACTGTCGCAGTCGTAGTTGGTAGATCCCGGCGGAAAACGGGGCGAAGCACCATAGACCATACTGAGGAGAGGATGGCCGTAGTGCGTCCATCAAATCCATCGCCAGGGAAATCCTGACAGGTGGCATGGCCGTTGTGCGCGTGTGGAACACAGTCGCGTCGAGAATCTCGCCTGACGGGACAGTGCTTGTAAAGTGGTCAGAGAGGTCGCTTATGGTCTAAGATTGCTCCGCTGACGTCAACTGTGCATTGGATGCTTCAGAAGGATTGCGCCCGAGGGGGACGGGGAAGCTCGGGCGAATCGGAGAATCAGCGCCCGAGGGTGCCACTTTCCCAAGCTTTCTCGGGGAGGCTCGAGCGAATCGGAGAAGTGGCACCCGAGGGTGCCGCTTTCCCGAGCTCTCTTGGGGAGGCTTGGGCGAATCGGAAAATTGGTGCCCGAGGGTGCCGCCTTCCCGAGGGTAGGCTGGCGTTGATGCAACATCATCATGGGCCTCCGTAGGCGTGGCCTTCGCGGGCTTCCACAGGCTTTGCCTGGGCTGGGCCGTGTTGGGAATATGTGTTTTTGCATCGAAGTTGGGTACCCCATACTTTGGTACCTGACAGTAGCCCCCGAGCCTGTGGTGGAGTGACGGCACTCCTCCAGAGGTTCAAACCGGCTCTTCCTGTCGAGGAGATGATGTTATAGGTTGTTTTCTCCGGTGGGTGCGCGCGAGTGCACCGCCGGGTGTAGCCCCCGAGGCTTTGGAGGGATGTTATATCCCTCCAAAGGCTTAAAATCGTGATTACGAATCCTCGGGTGTTCTTTGATTTATTTTGGGGAGGTGATCCCTTGAAACGGAGCCCCTGAGCCTCCCATCGTGTAAGCGAGGTCGTTCGGTGGTCTTTCCAAAGTGTAGGATAAGTTCCCGAGCCTCCGTTTTCGTATCGGAGATCGATCGGGTTCTTCCCTGTCTTTTTAGTTTGACCTTCACGCTCTTTTTTCGGGAAGAGGAAAGTTTGGTCCTGCTCGACTTCCCCGTTGGGGCGTGAGTCGGCATTTCCCGTGACCTACAAACGGGTTGGTCCAAGTGGAGGTCTGTGCCCCGTTCGTTGGGGGTTGGCTAGTGGCCTGAGCACACTCCAAATGTTTCCCGAGGGTCAATTAGTGGATGTCGAGTCCCTTCGATGGGTCCCGAGGGCCTGATGCTTCCCACGGAGGGATTCCACTTAATTGACTCGCTACTGGGACTTGGACACAGCACAGGATGTCCCTTTGACGCACGGGCGTCGGGATACTGGCCGTTTTCGTGACCCATCCGCTAGCTGTCCCTAACTCAGTTTTCCTGGGGCGACTGTTCGAGCCACTGTGGGCCAGTCTTCGATCACCTGAGAACGTAATGGGCGTCTGAGCCCGAGGTTCCTTCGTCGGGAAGGAGAATATATCGGCGTAATCGAGGCGAACGGGCGTAATGATTCGGCTCACCTTTTGAGGCACGAAGCCTGACGGACGCGATAGTTCGGGGCAGTCGAGGTGGTTGCGTGTGCGAGGCCGGCGGCAATGCTGGGATCGTGGCGGGCCCCACGCAGTTAATGTGGCGGATTCTTCGCATCTCACACGATTCGCCGCCTGGGTATATAAGAAAAATCATGATTTTTTCTTTCTACCCTAGCCATTTGCTCGCGCAGCCGTTCTCCTTCTTGCTTCCGTCGTCCATCTTCTCGCCTTCACTATTTGCTTGAGTGAGAAGCGCTGACGCGGCCGCCATCGCTGTCTTTCCACAGCTCTTCTTCTTTAGTTCACCATGGCTTCCTCCCCTGTTCCCACCGATGCCGCTGCCGCCGCCGCTGCCGGCATTCTCAGGTTGGAGCCGTGGCCGCGTAGCACCGTGACGGAGGAGGATCTGGAGCGACTCATGGAGCTGGGGCTCCTACGCCCCCGCACCAACGCGGAGCGTCCGGAGTGGGTCTTGCCATCGAGCGACCATAACGAGCCGAACCCCGACGAGGGGTACGTGGTGAGCTTCATTGCCTACCACGAGCGCGGGCTTGGGTCGCCCCCGAGCCGCTTCTGCCAGGCGCTCCTCTTCAACCACGGGCTGGTGCTCCACAACCTCACCCCCAACTCCTTCACACAGGCGTTGATTTATGCCGCCCTGTGCGAGGGTTACTTCGGAGTACCCCCGCACTGGGACCTGTGGTGTCGCATCTCCCGCGTCGACTGGTACACCAAGGCGGCTGGTGCGATGAGGCCGCGGGAGATCGCGCATGCGGTGGGCTGTGGCTTCGTGATCCTCTCCGGCTCGTACATCTCCTGCAAGGCCCCCTCCTCCAACAAGGGCTGGCACCACGGCTGGTTCTACCTCCGCAATGACGGGCACGCCTTTCCCAAGTATATGGGAAGGGCATTCATCGCTCCCCTTCCCCAGTGGGAGTGGGGGTGCCCGGCTAAGGAGGCCAAGCACCTGAATGTCTACTTCAACGCGCTCCAGGTGTTGCGCGATCGGGGTCTCACGGGAGCCGGTGTGGTGGCGCAGTTCCATGCGCGGACGGTGCTGCCGCTGATGGAGCGCAGGCAGGCACTGAACCTGATGCTGATCGAGTCATCGCGGGAGGGCACGACGATGCTGGCCCAGAATATCGGCCAATAGAAGATCATGCGTCGCGTTAAGTATATGGTGGGCGGTCATCCTTCCTGGTACGAGATGAACCGGGTGCCCATGCGCCCTCGCAATGGTTTTATCGCGCTGGTGAGCGTCATTTGCTCTATCGAGTTTGCAGTTCCTCCGTCTTCTTTCTGATTTCCTTCTTCGTTTGTCGCAGGGTCTTTCAAGGACTGGGAAACTTTCCCTTCCGCCTGTCCCGGAGGACAAGGCTCGGCGGACCCAGAACCGCCTTTGGGACGAGGCGGCGAAGGCGAAGAAGGACCAGAAGACCGCGCTGAGGCAGAAGAGAGCTCGGAAGACGGAGGAATCCTCCCAGCGCCATCGTCGCCGTAGGGAGGTGGGGGAGCCGGAGGAGGACACCCTCACCGACGAAGATGACGAGGAGGATGACGAAGAAGAAGATTTTTATGATGAAGATTTGATGGAGTTGGACCGGCCCTTTGTGGCCACAAAGCCCACGGTGGGCGTCGACGAGCCTGGGAAGGCTCTGATGTCGGCGTCCGCCGGTGGAAGTGCCGGGGCTCGTGACCCGAGCCCCCAGGCAAAACTGCCGGAGACCGCGTCTGAAGGTGCGGTCTCTGGCAGCGAGACTATTGGAGCCATGGCTCCGCCTTCCAGCGGCCGCGAGGGCCCTCTGGAGAGGCCGGGAACGGGCTTGGACCCGGCGCCCGAGCCAAACCTGGCTGTTGCTAGCGGGACCGGGGGGTTCTTTTTTTGGCGCACCCTCCCCTCCGATGCGTCGCTGATCGGCGCGACGGCCGAAGGCAGGGGGAGCGGAGAGAAGACTCCACCTGCGCCGGAGATGGGTGGCGCCCGGACGGCGGACCTTGAATCAGGGTCCGTCCAAACCAGGGCGCCCCCGCCGAGGGACGGCGTCGTCAAGGCTACCTCTGGCGAGAAGACGGGACCCACGGCAGAGGCCGAGCGCGAGCGTGACGTGGAGGCGTTGCCTACCCCGCCACTGACAGCGCAGCTCATGCCGCCTGTCGTCCCGCCGAGCGCGGGGGCGGTGAGGAGGAGGAGGGTGGTTCCGAAGACGAGGTAGGTGACTTTACCTGTTACTTCTTTTGTCAGAGATCAGTACTGGCGTTACGAACGTTCCTTCCTTCCTCTGTTGTTTCAGCAAGCACTCGGGGTCAGACCTCCAGGTCTCGCACCTGAAGGTCCTAAAGGTGCAGGGTCGTGACACGGCCGGGGGGAGTGCCCGATCGACGGACGTAGAAATCTGTCCCCCCACGGGTCCGGTGGTGGCGTCCAAGGTTCCTCCTTCGGGAGGGGTCATTCTAGCTGTGGCCACTGTCATCGCGCCCATTGTTGACATGGAGGCGGCGCCAGCGACGGCTCCCAAGGCTTCGGTCGTCAGCTCTGGAGACGCCTCGGGAGCGTCAGCTGATGCCGCCCCCACGGAGCCTGCCGCCGTGGGTTCGACGGTTGTGGATGTCGACGCGGGAGCTCCTCCCACTCATGAGGAAGGCCCCTGGGCGTTGGCACTGAGGCAGCCCTGCCTCGGGAGTTGACCGCCTCCCGGATCGAGTGGGCGGACCGAGCGGATCCTCAAGCACCGCCCGTCTTCTCGCTCTGGGATGACCTCGAGGCTCCCAAATGGGACGCCGTTCAAGAGCTCAGGCTCAGTTCGGTGGTGGGTCTCCGTGCGATCGCCGACATCCTCGAGACGGAGCTCCCGGCCTAGCTTCAAGTGAGCCTCCGTATTTCGTAACTTTACCTGTGTATGGGTGTTGTTTTAACCGTCTCCGCTCCTCTCTCCTTTCTAGGACCTTATGCACACCTCCCGGAACAAGTCCCGCTTCCTTCGCGGTGGGCTCGGGCTCTGGAAGCAGGTTGACCTCAAGGGGAAAGCGCTTGCCCATGCCCAGAGCAAGCTCGCCGCCGTGACCTCCAAGTTCGCCGAAGTGAGTGTCAACAACACTATCTTGAAGGAAGAGGTCGAGGACGCGAGGGGCTGAGCTGCTACCTCGGCGACATGGGTGCAGGAGCTGGAGGGCGCCCTGGCCGAGGTGACGAGGGAACGCGATGGCGCCTGACAGCTTGCCACCGAGAAGACTTCTGCCGCTGAAGTCTTGGCTCTTGACCTGAGTGAAACTCAGACGGCGTTGCGTCAGGCAGTTGGCATGGCGGACTCGGCCCGGGAGGATGCACAGAAGGCTCGGAAGGAGGCTGGCGGTATGTGCAGTGTTGTGCTTTTCGTTCTGTTCATCTTGGTTGCTTGTTGCGTCTTTGTTCACCTCCCTATTTTGCTCCCGCAGCTCTGCAGGCGGCTTATGACGGCGAGGCGGCCGATCACCTGGAGCTGCAGGGGGCAGCGCGCGCGCTGTGTGACTCCATCGGCACTGGTGGGGAACCTTCGGGGGTCTCGCTTCGGAGCCGACTGGAGGCACTTTACAGCAGCGTCGGTGGCCAGGCGTTCAGGAGACATTGGCAGTCGTGAAGTCCCATTATGGGAACTTTGACGCCAGCCCTCTCAGCGAAGGCTTCCTTGAGGCTGACGACGCCGAGCTCCTGGCACTGGAGGACTCAATGAAGGAGCCCGGAGAAGCGCTGGCGCCCCTCTTTGAAGCCGAGGTTGAACTCCCTCCATTAGACCTGCCATGAAGACCAGTCGGGCCGTGGTGCCCTTGTAAAAAAACAACTTTTTGTGAGTGGTTGGGAGGAACAAACATGTGGCCCTTCATGGCCTTAATATTTATGTAAATATTTGCTGCATGTTCATTTTGGATTCGTTTCGTGCTTTTTCCTTAGGCGTTTTTTCTTGCCGATCCTGTGCCCGGACCATCAAGCCTTGGGGGACTTTTTTGGATGTCGTAGCTTTAGTGGCGTAGACACGGCCGAAGTTCTAGGAGCTTTGGCAGGAAGAATCCTTAGAAACAAGATTTAGTTGTTTCTTCCCGAGCCTCCTCCCTTTACCAAGCGCAGATCTTGTAAGTTTTCATCCGAGTGCGAGTTGGCCTTCGAATGCGGAGTGGCGAGGGGAGATGCTATAGCCCAGGGGCATAAGCGATCTCCTCGACTCAGCCGGCTCTGTTCTCTGGGGCTTCTCTTACTCTTCCGAGTCTTATAAGTTCACGCTTGGTTTTCGGAGAGAAGCATGTTTTAGGAAGAAAAAATTTCAACGGGTTTTGAAATTTTTGCGTTTTCGAAATCATTGAGGCTCGGAGGAGTCCGGGGGTTCCCCCCGTCCTAGCCCCTGAGGGAGGGTCGGCCTTTCCGTAGGTTAGGCCGAGCCTCTCTTTTCTAACGCGCGGTGAAATGAAAGATCATTTCGCTCCCGAGTGTAGGCTCGGATCAAAATCTAAAAATCAGGTAAAAAAGTATAAGTCGGGTCTTTTTATTGATTTTAAGATTTTACAAATTGTACGGTGCTTAGAATCTTAAGGATAGAAGCGACGTAGCTGTTCGATGTTCCAAGCATTGCCGCAGACCTCGCCCTTCTCATTTGCGAGCTTGTACATTCCGGGCCGCAGCACCTCGGCGACGATGAATGGTCCTTCCCACGGTGGTGTGAGCTTGTGGCGCCCCTTGTTGTTCTGCCGGAGCCGCAGCACCAAGTCACCTACGCTGAAGGCTCGGCCCCGGATGCGCCAAGCATGGTACTTGCGTAGTGATTGCTGGCACTTGGCCGAGTGCAACAAAGCCATGTCCCGAGCTTTGTCGACTTGGTCTAACACGTCTTCGCGGGAAGTTTGATTGCCCTGTTCATCGTAGGCTCGGACCCTCGGGGCGCCGTACTCCAAATCCGTGGGGAGGACAGCCTCGGCGCCGTACACCAGGAAGAAGGGCGTGAAACCCGTGGCTCGGCTTGGTGTAGTCCTTAGACACCATATCACTGCCGGGAGCTCGGCTAGCCACCTCTTGCCGAACTTATTCAATCTGTTGAAGATTCTCGGCTTAAGGCCTTTGAGAATCATGCCATTGGCACGTTCTACTTGGCCGTTCGTTCTTGGGTGGGCTAAGGCCGCCCAGTCCACTCGTATGTGGTACTCGTCACAGAAGGACAGAAAAGAAAAATTTCTTTCCGGTGAACTGCGTGCCGTTGTCAGTGATGATGGAGTTCGGGACACCAAACCTATGGACAATGTCGGTGAAGAATAACACCGCTTGCGCCGAGCTGATTTGGGCGATCGACCGAGCTTCGATCCACTTAGAGAACTTGTCGATGGCAACAAGTAAGTGGGTGAAGCCTCCGGGTGCCTTCTTGAGGGGCCCAACGAGATCCAGTCCCCACACGGCAAAAGGCCAAGTGAGGGAAATCGTCTGGAGAGTTTGGACTGGGAGATGCGTCTGCCGAGCGTAGAATTAGCATCCCTCGCAGGAGCGTACCACCTCGGTAGCATCGGCCACGGCGGTTGGCCAATAGAAACCTTGTCGGAAGGCGTTGCCGACGAGCATCCTCGGTGCAGCGTGATAGCCGCAAGCTCCAGCGTGTATCTCTTCGACCAGGCGCTTGCCCTGACTGAAGGGGATGCAGCACTGGAGGACCCCCGAGGGACTCCATCGATCATTGTGAAAGACTTAGCCTTACGTGTCAGCCATCGTGCTCTGGTTTTGTCCGAGGGTAAGACTCCTCGGACAAGCCAGCTGACCAGCGGCTCGCGCCAGTCCGGCTCGTCGTCGTCCATCTCAACTTCAATTTCTATCGCCTCGGCTTCGTCGCTAGCTTCAGCCAGGGTCTCGGGTGGCTCCCTTTTGTCGGAGGAATCGGCAGCACCCGAGGGGCTTCCGTGGCTTGAAGACGCACCGAGTTCCCCTGAGGGCTCGGGGGTCTCCTTCCCCTTACCCCCCGAGGGATCAATTCTGACCAAGGGCTTGTGGAGATCGTTGGCAAATACACCCATCGGGACCGAAGCCCTTTCAGACGCGATCTTTGCCAATTCGTCGGCCTCCTCGTTGTACCTGCGCGCGATGTGGTTGAGCTCGAGGCCGTCGAATTTTTCCTCGAGCAACCGCACCAGCTTGCAGTAGGCGGCCATCTTGGGGTTCTGCCACGTCGACTCCTTCATGACCTGGTCCATGACGAGCTGGGAGTCCCCTCGAACCACGAGGCACCGGATCCCGAGCTCGATGGTGATGTGGAGTCCGTTGACAAGAGCCTCATATTCGGTGACGTCGTTGGAAGCCGTGAAGTGCAGCCGCAGCAAGTACTTGAGCCAGACCCCGAGGGGTGAAACGAAGATGAATCCTGCACTAGCACCGGTCTTCATTATCGACCCGTCGAAGTACAGACCCAATACTCTTCATGGGTCGGGAGTGGTGGTAGCTGCGTCTCGGTCCACTCTGCCACGAAGTCCGCTAGCACCTGGGACTTAATGGCTTTGCGTGGTGCGTAGGTGATGCCATCACCCATGAGCTCGATAGCCCATTTAGCGATCCTCTCAGTCATCTCCCGGTTCTGGATCACCTCCCCGAGGGGGAAGGATGATACCACGGTCACGGGATGGGACTCGAAGTAGTGCCACAACTTACGCCGAGCAAGAATGATCGCGTACACCAGCTTCCGGATATGAGGGTAGCGCGTCTTGGTTTCGGACAAGACCTCGTTGATGAAGTAGACCGGCCGCTGTACCGGCAATGCGTGCCCTTCTTCTTGCCGTTTTACGATGATCGCTGCACTTACAACTTGGTTAGTAGCAGCAACATATAGCAAGAGATTCTCCTCTTTCATAGGGGGCACGAGAACCGGTGCTTTCGAAAGCAGAGCCTTAAGCCTTTCGAGGGCTTCCTGGGCCTCGGCGGTCCAGGTAAAGTGCTCATTTTTCTTTAGCAACCGATACAAGGGAAGTCCCTTCTCGCCGAGCCTTGAAATGAATCGACTCAAGGCCACGAGACATCCCATGAGCTTTTGCACACCCTTGAGGTTCCGAATCGGACCCATCTGTGTGATGGCCGATATCTTTTTCGGGTTGGCTTCGATGCCACGCTCGGAAACGATGAACCCGAGGAGCAAGCCCTGAGGGACCCCGAAAACGCACTTCTCGGGGTTTAGCTTTATGTTCCGCTTCTTGAGGCATTCGAACGCCTCTTCTAGGTCGGCTACTAAGTCGTCCGCCTTCCTAGATTTTATCACTATATCATCTACGTAAGCCTCAACGGTTCGTCCGATGAGGTCCCCAAAAACTTTGAGCATGCAACGCTGGTAAGTCGCGCCCGCATTTTTGAGGCCAAATAGCATGGTTACGTAACAATATGTGCCGAAAGAAGTAATAAAAGAAGTCGCTAATTTGTCGGACTCTTTCATGCGAATCTGATGGTAACCGGAATATGCATCAAGAAAGCAAAGCCGTTCATAGCCAGCGGTGGAATCAACTATTTGATCAATGTGAGGTAATAGAAATGGATACTTAGGACAAACTTTATTTAAACCAGTGTAATCAACACACATTCTCTATTTTCCATTTTCTTCTTAACCAAAATAGGATTAGCTAACCACTCTGGATGGATGACCTCCTTGATGAATCCGGTCGCCAAAAAACTTCTGCACCTCCTCCCCGATGGCCCGGCGCATCTCCTCGTCGAATCGGCGCAGGCGCTGCTTCACCGGCTTGGACCCGGCCCGGATGTCTAAGGAGTGCTCGGTGACCTCCCTCGGGATGCCTGGCATATCCGAGGGACTCCATGCGAACACGTCGGCGTGTTTGCAGAGGAAGTCGACGAGCATGGCCTCCTATTTCGGGTCGAGGGTGGTGCTGATCTTCAGCACCTTGCCGTTGGGGGAGCTCGGGTTGAGGGGCACTTCCTTCACCCCCTCAGCGGGCTCAAAGGTGCACATGGCCTTCTTAGGGTCGGGGTCCTCCTTTGCCATCTTCTCGAGGTCAACAATGAGGGCCTCGGACTCCACCAGCGCGCCGGCATACTCGCAGCACTCGACGTCGCACTGGTACGCGTGCTGATAGGAAGCGCCGATGGTGATCACCCCCTTTGGCGTCAGCATCTTGAGCTTGAGGTAGGTGTAGTTGGGAACGCCATGGATTTGGCATAGCGTGGCCTCCCGAGGATGGCGTGGTAGGTGCCGTGAAAGCCCACCACTTCAAACGTCAGGACTTTCTTCCTCAAGTTGCCAGGAGTCCCGAAGTAGACGGGCAGGTCGATCTGCCCGAGGGGTTGCACACTCTTCCCGGGTACTATCCCGTGGAACGGGGACGTTGTGGCCCGGATGAGCGAGCGGCTAATCCCCATCGAGTCAAGGGTCTCAGCGTAGAGAATGTTGAGGCCGCTACCTCTGTCCATGAGGACTTTGGAGAGCCTCGTGTTGCCGACGACGGGGTCGACAACGAGCGGGTAACGCCCAGGCGATGGGACGTAGTCCGGGTGATCGTCTCGGCTGAAGGTGATGGCGTCGAGGGACCAGTCGAGGAAGCGTTGTGTTGTTGGTCCGACGGAGTAGACCTCCCGACACTCGCGCTTTCGCTGTCGTGGTGTAGGAGCGGTCCGAGGCCCGCCGAGGATCATGAGGCACTTGTCGATGGGCGGGAACTCATCATCCTTCCCGTTCTTGTCTTCCTGATCCTTGGCGGGCTTCTTGCTGGCGTCGTCCTTGAACGCCTGCCGGCTGTAGTGCTTTTTGAGCATCACACACTGCCCGAGCGTGTGATGCACCGGACCCTGGTGATAAGGGCATGGTTTGTTGAGCATCTCATCGAAACGGCCCCGAGGGGGGCGTGCCCCCTTGGGCTCGGTGGCTACCACGAGGGAGTCGTTGCGGAGGGGGCCTTTCCCTTCCCTTTCTTCTTCTTGCTATTTGGGCCTCGGGAGGAGGTGCCCCCGGGGGTCTCCTCCTTCTGTTTGTCCTTGGGGTCGGAGAAGAGGGCTCCCACTGCCTCGTCCCCCGAGGTGAAGCTGGTTGCTATCTTTATGAGCTCAGAGACACTGGTGGGGGCCTAGCATCCCAGCTCATGAACGAGCTCTTTGCAGGAAGTTCCTACAGCGAATGCTCCGACGACGTCGGAGTCTGCGACCTAGGGCAGCTCATTATACTGCTTAAAGAATCGCCGGATGTAGTCCCTGAGGGACTCGCCCGGCTTCTGTTTGCAGCTCCTGAGATCCCAGGAATTGTCAGGGCGCACGTATGTGCCCTGGAAGTTTCCTATGAAGATCTTGACCAGATCGCTCCAGTCAAAGATCAGCCGCGGGGGGAGATGTTCCAGCCAGGCTCTTGCAGAGTCGGCGAGGAACAAGGGTAGGTTGCGGTTGATTATAAGATCATCCTGCGCATCACCAAGCTGGCACGCAAGACGATAGTGTTGACGGTGGATAACGTCAACTTTTATTAGAACTTTAGACACCAAAGGATACATGAATACACACTAGTCTAGAGTTTTACCTGATAGTTTCTACGAGTTTTGCATGTTCTGTATTTTCCAGGGGCTATTCCAGAAAAGCATAAAAGAAGGGTTAAAGAGCATGATTACCACGTAACTTAACCGCCAAGGAAATATCATTACGAGAACACTAGAAGCATCTGGAACACACCCGAGGCATCGGGACCAGAGACCCCCCAGGGTGGGGCCGGTCGGTGCCCCCCTGCTAGGGTTTCGGCCCATCTTCTGGAGTCTTCTTCCGCCGCCTTTGTGGAGTAATCTCAGCCCTTGTTTCAAGTCGGTTTGATCCTATGGCGCACGTGCATCCCACCGGGCTATAAATAAAGGGGCAGACCCCCCTGGAGGCATCAACCCATCATTCATTCAAGGCATCAAGTCCTCAAGCCATCAAGAGCCTCCTAGTTCATCAAGAGCCTCCTAGTTCATAGTTCTAGCCTAATTAGATTAGAGAGTAGAGGAGTTCTAGTTCTTCAGCGGATCTGGAGCCCCGGCATCTGTCTGGAGCACGGAGTTCGGTATAATTCTAGTTCTTTCTCTATTATTGTATTCTTCATTATGATTAGGGAAACATTGTTCTTAATAGTTCATATGTTCTTGATTACAATAGTCTTTGTCTACTTTGATTATATGTCTAGTATAGTTGGTTTGATCTTATTGAATTCATGTAATTACTCGTATAGCGTTTATTCATGCGTACGATGGATAGATGATGAACGATATGTAGACGTGATGTCTAGGTATTTTGTTTATCTGCGAGTGCACCCTGATGTGCCGGGTCGTGTGGTAGATCGTGTAGGTGACAGCTGTGTTGAGCCCTCTGTAGTCCACCCCCCGTATGTAGGCCAGCAGGCATCGTCGCGAAGTTGGGTGATGACTCTGTTTCACATCCTTCCTAGATGATGCCCTTTGCATGTGATCATGATATAGGATTAGTCTAACAATGATTGCTAGATGTAATTGCACTAATTAGAGTTATTCATTGATGTAGTTATAGAATTACCTTTGATATCAATTTCTTAGTTTATCCATTGGCTAACTATTACTATGACTAGAGAAGTACTCTGATGATTATCTTTTATTTATGATGCTTGATCATACTTATCACCTTTATCTTATTTACCTTGTGACCTCTACCTATTATGAGTAGAGTAAATGACATCGGTAATGTCACTTATCCATTCTATACCATCACTATCAATATAATAGATTGCAGTTTATCCTAGTCCTTCCCAGTGGTATAAATATAAATCGATAACCTGGTAGAACTCCCTAGGTAAAATGCTACAATGGTATAATTATCTGTCCGCTTGCAGAGCTGATCTTAGTTTATATTATTTATATTTATTTCTGCCTAGTCACATAGATTAATATATGAAACCTTTATTTATTCTTAGCATTATTCATTAGGGATGACAACCTAGTTCTTGCATAAGAATGTTGGTAATAGAAAAGTGGCTAGTTGCTAATGACAAGTTAATTAATTACCATTCATCTTCTAATCTCGCCTCTTGCATAAAAAGTTATATAGTTATATTTGGCGACGTTAGTAGATGTTAACAGATAGTCCACTAGCCAAAGTTCGGGGTTGGTTTCCCCCGAATACTTGGCTATATTGGCCAGCCGTCGGAACCGGGGCGGGAATCTGGCCCTTCGGATGGCCTTACTGAAGACGCGAGCACCCGAGGGCTCGGGTGAGGGCTCGAGGTCTTCATCCGAGTCGTAGCGCCCGCCCCGATGGACATTGTAGCCTCGTGCCGCTCCATCGGTCTTTCGCCAGCCGCGGGCTTGACGGATGGCTTGTACGTCGACGTCCTTGCCAAGCCATTGGTGAACTGACGGGGCCCTCGGGACCACGGGATGCACCGAGGTCTCTGGCTCGTGGCGCGCCGCACCGCCACATTGGTGACTTTCAGCGCCACGATGGCGTGACGCTGAACTTTCCGCTTGGAGGACTGCTGCATCCTCCAGGAGATCCTTGAGCTGGTTCCTGAGCTGCCGCGCCTCCTCGGTGGAGGGCTCGGGCATGCTCCGGAGCAGCATTGCTGCCTCCGTGAGCTTGTGGCTTGCTCGAGGCGGGGCTCCTGGTGTCTCGGCTCCATCGTCGGCGATGATATGAGCCTGAACGTCCCGGGCCCGGCGTCGAGCTGCTCCGCCAGTGCCCTGCTGCTCCTCGCGCTCGAGCGCGGCTCACAGCTGGGTGAGGCGCTGGCGGTCCTCATCCATCCGTGCCTCGAGTTCCCGGAGCTGCTCTAGCACCGGAGACTGGTGCGCGAGGTGAGACGTCCCAGCCCCCGGGTCCTGCGGCGGAGCTGACCGTGCCGGCCGCGGAGTCGCTGGAGGAGGAGTATGTTGCTGAAGCTGTGGCTGGAGCGAAGAAGGTACTTCGTTGTCGTCTCCTGAATGGACGTCCTCCACCCATCCGTCGTCGGGGTGCACCAAGTGCTAGCATTCCCGAGCGGGGTCGATGTAGGACTGGTCCGAGTCGGTGATGATGCTCAGGGCGTCCTCCCACGATTCGTCGGGGTGGAAGGTGAAGTCCACGTTTTCCCAGAACTCGTCGTCATCGTCGCTGAGGCCCCGCCGTGACGGTGAGGTCCAACCGTAATGATCCCACTCCTCCGAGTATTCTCGGGGAGTGAGACTGTCAGTGGAGTTCGTCTCCCTTCCGCCATACGCCCTGGGACTGCTCCCGGGAGAAGACGGTGGGGAAGCCACGTGGTCGCCCATGAGGTCATCCAGACGCTCGAGGCGATGGACAGGTGTCTCTACCAAGTCGTTCAGCAGAGCACGGACTGCACGAACGTGGGCGTCCAGAGCGCTTTGAAGCCCGAAGAGGGATGGCGGCGCCGTCTCCCTCCCCCAATGAGGGTGGAGAGAGATCCGTCGACGCCGCGATCCCGCCCCCGCCCGGCCTTCTGGTGGTTGGCGGATGTGCGGCTGCCAGCGCCGGAGATGTCGGGGTGGCGGCTGGTGCAGAGTCGGCGTCCCCTGCTGGGGGCACCTGGTTGGCCGCGCCTTCCGCGACCAGGGGCAGGTTGGCGCGGTTGCGCCTCCTCCTCCTGGTCCGCCGGGAAGCGTGACGTGCGGTGTTCCCCTCACCCTCTGGGACGTACAGAAGCGTCGCCGTGGTCCCTTCCCCGGCCGCCTGATGGGCCGGAGTCAGGACGATGATGATGCGGGGCTCGGTCGGGCGTGGGTTCATCTCAAGCCCTTGGCCGGTGGCCACGAACTCAAGACTCCTGACCGGAGCACCGTGCCAGCAGGAAGCGTCATGGAGCTGTCAGCCATCCGGAACCTGGGTCAACATGCAAAAGGCCCCTACCTGGCGCGCCAACTGTCGGTGCTTGTTTTAGCGGGTGCTAACACCGGCTAGTGAATTTGTGTTTTGCGGTTGAGGCTCCGGGTGGTGTGCAAGGGGGAACACAGAGTTTATACTGGTTCAGGCCTAGAGGGCCCTACGTCCAGTGGAGAGGAGAGTCGTGTTGCCTTGCACCGGGGTGCTTGTAGTAGGGGTTACAAGCTAGGCGAAAGAGGGAAGTACTCCCAAGTCTCTTGTGAGTGTCTAAGTGTATACAAGTTGCTTGTTGTGTGTGTGTGTGTGTGAGAGCTTGTGAGCTTGAGAACCTGTCCTAAGGCTGACCTCTGTTCTCCCTTTTATAGTCACAAGGGAGGAGAGAGGGCAGCGCTTACATTGTTATGCATGTTACACTTGGGAGTTGTTGTCTCTGTTTGACTGTCATCAGCTATGGTCTTGTCTTCGCGTCCCAGGGGTGTGGCCGTAGTGGTTCGTACGATCTTGGTCAGTTCCAAGGCGGCTATAGTCATTGTGATTACGGCATGGCGTAGTGTCACACCTGATGGCTGTCTTCCTGCACGATGTGACAAGAGGGTGAGTCACCTCGGGGTGTTGTCTCCCAAGGCTCAGGACTCCTAGAGGCACGACGGAATGGAGCAGGGCGACGTCCTCCCTCGGGCGCATTTCTGGCTTTTGGACAGTGTTTCCCGAGGGCCAGGTGGGCCCGGATGGAAGGCGTGCTCGTCCTTTCGAGTGGACAGTACAGTAGGTGCCTTTCCCGTTCTTGCATAGCCCGTTCGTTAGGCGCTTGGACTGTCGCAGTCGTAGTTGGTAGATCCCGGCGGAAAACGGGGCGAAGCACCGTAGACCATACTGAGGAGAGGATGGCCGTAGTGCGTCCATCAAATCCATCGCCAGGGAAATCCTGACAGGTGGCATGGCCGTTGTGCGCGTGCGAAACACAGTCGCGTCGAGAATCTCGCCTGACGGGACAGTGCTTGTAAAGTGGTCAGAGAGGTCGCTTATGGTCTAAGATTGCTCCGCTGACGTCAACTGTGCATTGGATGCTTCAGAAGGATTGCACCCGAGGGGGACGGGGAAGCTCGGGCGAATCGGAGAATCAGCGCCCGAGGGTGCCACTTTCCCAAGCTTTCTCGGGGAGGCTCGGGCGAATCGGAGAAGTGGCACCCGAGGGTGCCGCTTTCCCGAGCTCTCTTGGGGAGGCTCGGGCGAATCGGAAAATTGGCGCCCGAGGGTGCCGCTTTCCCGAGCTCTCTCGGGGAGGCTCGGGCGAATCGGAAAATTGGCGCCCGAGGGTGCCGCCTTCCCGAGGGTAGGCTGGTGTTGACGCAACATCATCATGGGCCTCCGTAGGCGCGGCCTTCGCGGGCTTCCACAGGCTTTGCCTGGGCTGGGCTGTGTAGGGAATATGTGTTTTTGCATCGAAGTTGGGTACCCCATACTTTGGTACCCGACACCCTTATTTCATGTTTGGTTGACGGTTGAAATCATACAATAATTACCATCACCAGGCTCCTCTCCGAGGTGGTATAACACTCTCTACCTTTAGCTTTTACATTCCTAGGTGTGCTAGCTCTTTAGCTTAGTCGATCTCTTTGAGAACTAGATTATTCTTTGTCTAGTTAGTTAGCTCTTTAGTTATTCTTTGAGAGCTCACTAGCTTAGAGGTAAAGACATAGCCATTGTGTGCTTAGTGATCATAGCAACTCGAATCGTTGGTAGGTAGCTTGCCTAGAGAAAGACGCCATCTTGCTTTAGTGTATTTATAGAATTTTTATTAAGCTATTCACCCCCTTTGGCCATTTAGGACCATTCAAGCGGGTCGGGTTAGGTGCGGTTAAAACATTTACCCATTCGCAAGCATACCGACGACCCTAGCTTCCACCCACCCACGAGCATATCTGCGTGTAAGATTTCATACCCATGTTTCGCCCAATGGGTACCGTTAGGTATATTCAAGAGTATTAAATAATAAAATCAAAGTGATACAAAATGAATACATTCATAGTTAAACAATCTACAAATATGTTAATCTCACTTACAAAGAGTTCACTAGAACAATATACAGAAGCTCACAAGCACAATACATCATATATTTGTCGCTTGGTCCCTCATTCTCATAGAAATAACACAACACAACTTACACACGAACTAAAATAACAAGTTTATAGCTCACATAGTGACACGGTCACTTTATTCAGTCATCCATAAAAAAAATCATCTGTATAGTTTGATTTGTATGCATATGCTTTAAATTACATGTTAAGTTTGCTAGTCTAAATGATATTCATATGACATAGATTATGAATAATCATATTTATTCTCAAATTGTCGGTTCCTATTGGGTACCCGTGGGTAAATTTAATACCTGCATTTTTTATGGTACCCAACCCTCATATACCCGATGGTGAGTTTTCATACCCATGCACACACCCATTGTGTACGAAATCCGCGGGTATAATTGCCATCCCTAGAGGGATATAGGAGAGGTTCTAGTGGAAGGGTGATGAGAATGAGTATTGCGAGGATCTCATGGTGGAGATGAATCGTGAGCCATTATTCAACATCCTGCGACGAGCCCATTCGAATCCCATTGGTGGGTGAAGACGAGGAGGATGACACAACAAGCGGCGACGCTAGTGCCAACAGGGGAGATGAGGCATGGCAAGCTAGTGCTAGTGCCAGCGGTGGAGGAGGGGCCGTCACGATGGAATGGCTTGCACAATGATTTGGCCCGAGCGACGATAATTTAGGGCAAAGGAAGAACGATTCGTGGTGGAGGAGACGGATCAAGCCATTGCATGTCCGATTCCGATGACTAGGTGCGGGATTCAGGAGTAAGGACAAGCTAGGGAGGAGACTTGCTAGGGGTGAGAGAGGAGGATTCTGTGGGAGGCGACGTCAGAATAAGGGAGGGAGGGAGGGAGAGAAAAATTGGGCAAGGGTTTTTGTGTCAGAGAGAATTGGGTGGGCTAGAGATTTAGTGGGCGTCAATGCTATTAAGAGGCCCACCTCTCAATATAAACCACATTCCACCTTTGTAACTGAATTTCAAGAGACTAGTTTTCTGAACTGTCTTGGTAAAGAGCCGTTCATCTATGAAAGCAATAGGTATTTTTGGAGACTCCTACAATTCTTGCTTGCCTCTACTAACAAAATGAAGTGTCTCCTAAATCTGGATTTGTATTATGCATATGTTGGAGTGAAATTTGGTAATTAAGCTAGACATTCTGAGAAGTGACATATGGCATCATCTCTGCAGCCTACATGTTAAAGCTGCTTTAAAGAGCAATGAGGTTGAATGGATGTTGAGATAGAGTTCAAGTAGAAACTATTGGATATCGAGATAGAGTAGAATGGAACTAGAAGATGGCAGGGAAGAGGTGTTCGACCTATATTGAGCCCAAATACTATTCAGTGCGCTGTGCCAATCACGCGTGTGATAGGCGCTTTCTGCTTCCTGCATTGTTTCCCTTCATGTCCGAAACCGATACATTTGCGCTTTCTGTATATTTGGGCCATTTCCCTTTCCGTCTGGCACCGGTGCGGACATAAACGTGGCCTGTTAATATACCTAAACTACGGAGGGTTCATGACATGTAGTGCAGGTTGTTTTTTTTTTTCTTGGTGAACTTTTGTGGTTGCACCATGCAAGCAATTGCGCATCAATAAAATGCCATAACATTAGTATCAAATTCTAATGTTCTGGATATAGGAATATAAAATTAGAAATATGTTGCTAAAAGAAACTTGAAATGCAAAGTTTAGAATATAAAGTTTTGAATGTTAAAGTACAAAGTTTTTATTGTGCTCAAATAAAGTTTCTGAATTTCAAAATTAAAGTTTGAAATTACAGAGTTTTAAATTAAAAAAAAGAAAGTTATAAATTTGCTAGTATAAAATTCCTGAATTGAAAATGTAAAGTTTGAAATCATAAGGTTTTAAACCTTGAAATATGAAGTTTTACATATGCTAGTATGAAGTTTTTGAATTTCGAAAACAAAGTTTGAAATTACAAAGTTTTAGATCTTAAAGTACAAAGTTTTAAATGTCCTATTAAAAAGTTCCTGAATTTCAAATATAAAATTTGAAAATACAAAGTTTTAAATCTTGAAATACAAAGTTCTAAATGTGCTAGTATAAAGTGTACGAATTTTAAAAATAAAGTGTTAAATTATAAAGTTTTAAATCTTAAAATACAAAGTTTTAAATGTGCTCATATACACTTTGTGAATTTATAATGTATTGAAATACAAAGTTTATTGAGTGCTAGTACAGAAAGTTATTTGTAAATAAATCTACTGGTTGGTAGCTGGTCCGTTATAACCTAACCCACCTAAGATGCACTGCTCCCACGTGCAGTAAGTGACGCTCGAGCATAGACACGCGTATCGCTTCTCGCCCAACATCCGTGGGGAGAGTATAGCATTTGCCACACTAAGTATGAAAACGGAACGAAAATATCTCGAACCGATTGTTTTCGTTTTCTATATTATAATTTCGTTTTCGAACACAAAAAATTATCAGTTTCAATTGGTTTCATAACAATTTTCAATTATTTTTTGTACTCTTTAATTGCTAAAATATGGAAATGTACCGAACAAACCGATTTTGTTTGGTAAGTTCGTTTCCGACCGTTGCCACTCCACACGTGCATCAGTCGCGCTAGCCACATGCGCTTTCTGTTTGCGACATCAATTCCCTTTTGCTCCCGGAACCGGTGCTTATGTCCTTTCTATTTTTGGGGCCGTTTTTGTTTCCTTGTGGAACCGGTGCCTACCTGAGCACTCAAGATATACACAAAATAGCTTAGGATTCCAAGCGAGAACTGAAACTCACATAACTGGTCAGCCCATCAGAGAATTGTTACAACATAAAGGCAGACAACTTCTTTAGCAATTTTATCAGAGTTATTACAACAGAAAGGCAGGCTGCTTCTTCATTAATTTTAGAGTGGAGACAAGAGGAAACCAATGCGATTGCATCACTGCATGCAACCACGATTCATTCATACCCTAATAGGTACGAACCAGATTGAAACAAGTATGGCAATACTGTAGTTTGGACATCGATCCTCAGCTCAATAAATTTGTGGGAGCGTTGGTCCAATAAGACTGCTGAAGACATGTTGCAGTCTAACAGTTCAGACAAATCGCACTGATTGAGGTTTGTAAGGTTGCCTAGTGACGAGGGAATTTTTCCTGTGAGCTCATTGTTGTTTAAGTACAGCTCCTCCATGAACGTCAGATTCGCTAGTTGTGTCGGGATCTCACCTGACAGCATGTTGTGGCTGAGATTTAGAGTCCATGCATGGCCCTTCAACTGGCCAAACTCAACCGGGATATGACCTAACAGACGATTGCCTCCGAGCTGGACGACCATGAGACCGGGCAGGCCGCCGAGACTCTTCGGAATGGTGCCACTTAGGCTGTTGTCGGAAAGGTCCAGCGCCCCAAGGTTCACTAGTGCACCGAGCTCTTCGGGAATCTCTAAGGTGAGCAAGTTTCTGCTAAGATCGATACCAAAAAGATTTGTGCACCGTGCTAACTCTCGAGGAATCGGCCTGCTGAGCTGGTTCGACGAAATGTTTAGGCCCCAGAGCTCTGTCAGGTTGCCGATGCTGGCAGGGATCTGTCCGACAAAGAAATTGGAGGACAGATCTAGCATCACTATGCTCTTGAAGCTACAGATCTCAACTGGGATCGGTCCAGATATGCGGTTACGGCCAACATCAAGCCACGTCAGATTCTGCATCAACAACATATCCAGGGGCAGGCTTTCGGTCAGCATGTTATCCGACAACCTGAGCTCCTCCAGACTAGCACATGCCATCATTCCTGGAGAAATGTTGCCATGAAGAAGGTTCGAGGTGAGATCCAAGATTTTGAGCTTCTGGTACTTGCACGGGTGAGGAGGGAGGCTCCCCGTCAGCTTGTTGATCGACAAGTCAAGCACCGTGAGGTTACTGTTGGCCCCGATCAATGGAGGGATGGAGCCATGGAGGTTGTTCTCGCCGAGGTTCAAGTATTCCAAGCGTGTCAAGTTCTGAAACCCCTTCGGAATGGCTCCTATGAGCTTGTTATCTGACAGGTCAATCTCCACTGCACTCTGCAGGTTGCCGAGCTCCCGTGGGATGGTGCCGTCGAGAATGTTATACTCAATGTAGAGTCTGGCAAGCGACGACAGCTCTCCAAACTCCCTCGGGACGCCACCGGTGAAGTAGTTGTTATTCAAGGCTAAGGTCTGCAGGTTGGTGCAGTTACCGAGCTCCGTCGGAATGTTGCCGTTGAGGTCGTTCAAGGACAGGTCAATCACTCTTATCTTGTTCAGCTGGCCGAGCTCCGGTGGGATGGTGCCGTCGAGATTATTGTTGCGGAAGTCGAGGACCTCGAGCGAGCGACAGGCAGCGAGGGCTACGGGGACACCGCCCAAGAGCTTGTTGTTGGACAAGTTGAGGACGGTGAGATGCGGGAGAGCGCAGGCGGCTGCGGAGAGGTGGCCGGAGGTTGAGCCCTTGGAACGTGACGCCGGTCACCTCGCCGCTACTAGAGCAGGCAACGCCGGTCCACCGACACGGGTCGGCGCCAGCGCCAACGCTGCCCCATGACGAGAGGTGGTTGTCCACGTCCCAAAGCTTGCGCTTGAACTCCAGCAGGGCCGCCGTCGCGCCGTCCTCCACCACCGCCCCTGGCGTCGGCAATAAGTTAAGAAGAGCTAAGAAGAACGCCGCCGCCGGAAGCAAGAACCGCGGCCCGGACGCCATAGGCCAGTCACGGCAGAGAACCAGCCGCACTCAGTTGGTGGAGTGGAAGTGGAAGCCGTGTCCCCGAGCCAGCAGCCACTAGGACGGACAGGACGACGACGGTGGCATTGGCCGCGAACTTAATTTAAAGGCGGAAAGGCGCGCGCCGGTCGTGGTGCGGGTCTTCAAAAAAATCAAAAGCGGTGGCGCTCGCACTCCGTCGAGCAGGTCGTGCGCTGGAGCCGGCGTTGACGGAAAGGGAGTCCACGCGTGGGTGGAGCCGGTGACCTGTGCGGGCACGCGTGCTATGTTGGTCTCTCTCGCCTTGCTTTCTTTGTGGACCAAGAAAGGGCGAGTTGCGGAAAGGAAATGGGCCGGGATCGGAATCCAGAGACCTTCATGCAATTGTTTGTAGCACTTGCACCTGGTCCCACTACACCGCAACTTTTAAACAGCGATGGACAATCCGTTATTGAAAGAGGTGTACAGCGATAGAAAATTCATTGTTAAAGGCTATAGCAACGGACCGCTGCCGATGCTAATGAAGCCATCGTTGTATATATATATAGCAACAGACATGATATTTAGCAACAGACAGTTCGACGGTCCGTTTTAACAACGGACAACTAGTTAGAGCTTTTAGCAATGGACATTCCATCGCAATAAGAGTATTTAGCAACGAGCAGTCCATCGAGCATAATTAAATAGGTAAAAAAAATAAAAGTTGGTCTAAAGGGATGGTCAAACATTAGTCATACCTTGATCCACGTACACAAAAGTGCTGAATTCAAAAGTGATGTCATTGTCCATATATTGATTCATATATCGAACAAGTACATTTGCGTGCTAGTCACGTTATGGGCAATTTGGTATGCACGCAGAAAGGCAATACACGAGAATATTTTCTAGAGCCCATTGTCAACGTTCTCCTTTGTGAACACATTCATCTCTGATCTCTCAATTGTCGAGGAGGAGCACTACTACACTATTTTTAACCGAGGCGGACGAAATCGATTTACCGAGGCGGTTTTTCCAACCGCCTTGGATCAAAGGTCACGGTTAATCGTGGCCTTTACCGAGGCAGCTGTGTGACCGTCTCGGTAAATCAGAATAAAAAACAAAAAAAAGAAAAATCCATGGACAGGCCTGCCAAGCCTATCCACGGGCCCGGCAAGCCCATCCATGCACCCAGGATGCTGATCTGCGCATCGGGGAGGCGGATCCGCACGCTCGAGATGAAGATCCACGTCAGGGAGGTGGATCCGCCCACTGGAGAGGAAGATCCGCGCCGGGGAGGAACAAAGAGGAAGATACGTGCTGCCGAGGCTGGGCCATCGTGTGCCCGCCGCCCCGCGCGTAGATTCTCCCTGCCCGCGCTGCCAAGGCCGGGCTGCCGCGCCGCGAGCGTGCCATGGCCGGCCACCCCGTGCGTGCCCTGGCCGACCACCCACGCCGCCCTGGGCGGCCGGTGGCTCGCCAGGAAGGAGAGAGAGAGAGAGAGAGAGAGAAGAGGGAGAGAGCCACGCGGGGGGGACGGGAGGGAGAGGGCCACGCCGCCTGGTGCTCGAGGGAGAGGGAGGCAGAGAGGGTGTGGTGAGAGTTAGAGTTAGGGATTTCACTTCGCCTTTATATATAGGATATGAGAGTGGTCTGGCGTGGGCTATCGTGTTGGGCCTCATTTACCGAGACGGTTGTTTTAAAATGCCCGTCTCGGTTAATGATTTACCAAGGCAGTTGGTTTAAAATTGATCGCATCGGTTAATCTATATTAACGGAGACGGGCATTTTAATGTGCCCGCCTCGGTTAATCAATTTTGCGAGTCTGTTTTTTATAACCGCCTTGGTTAATAAAAAAATACCTGTCTGCATTGGAAAAAATAAACGCCTCACAAAAGATTTTATGTAGTAGTGAACATAGCCGACCTGTGCAACAATGCACTAGGCAACCTCAACATGCTATCTGGCTACCCCCTCTAATCGACACAGTGAAGATTAATGTGGATGCGGCCACGTCGAAGATCAGAAAGGTGGGAGCGGTCGCAGAAATTGCAAGGTCAGAAGATGGCAAGTATTTGGGCACATCAGCAGTGGTTTTCAATTGCACAACCGATGCTGAATCCTTGGAAGCTTTAGCGTGCAAAGAAGTAGTAGCTTTATCACATGATTTGCTTCTCCATAAGATCCTAGTGGCATCCCAAAACGCTGGTTCGCGAGCCTTCACCCGACGGGAATTGAGCGAACGAATCAGCCCGCCCCACAACTTTGTTTTTTTAGTAAAGTTTCTTTTTTTCGTGGGCCTCATACTCATATGTTCATTTCGCCACCCCTCCTGCGCATAGACTGCGATTTCCTGCTCTGCGCTGACGTCAATGCTGATGTAGATGAAAAAAATGAAAACATTTATTTCAAAACGATATAACTCCTTAAGGGTGTATCTATTTTTAATTTCGTCTGCACTGGCGTGTTCAAAACGACGATACGAACAAAACTAGACCCCAATTGTATATATTTTAAAGAATTTTTTAATAACAATCTGTGCGTATTAATTTAGAACATATAACTTATGTATACAAGTTGTATTTGATAACTTCTGTGTATAAGTTGTGTTTTTATAATTTTTGTGTTTCCAAGCTTTAGTTTAAGTTATAAGTTAATTTATTTTGTTTTTGTTTATGTATTTATAAGTTTTGGCATAAGTTATAAATTGATTCGTTTCCTTATGTTTAATAATCTCCGTGCATAAATTATGTTTCATAATTTCCAATATATGTTATATGTTATAAGTTAATGTATATAACTTGTTATTAAAATAAATTTTTCAAAACATATGCAAGTGTGGTCTAGTTTTGTTCGTCTCATCACGATGAATATATAGGTGCAAACGGAATTGAAAATGGATACACCGTTTAGAAGTTATATCAATTACAAATAAATGTTTTATTTTTTTCACGTGACGTCATTGGTAGTTGAAAATGTGGGGTTGCAGCGAGTGCATGCACTGCCACCGAAAATGGAAAGAGAAGAACGGCACGTGGGATCTGAAAATAGAAAGACGGGGGCATTGTCGGAGCGTTCGTCCGATTTGAATCGGATGGATGTTCGCGATTTAGCTGCGCCGAGTGGCATCTGATTGTCCACCCGTGATAAAAAGCTTCAATGAAGGATCATTATTGAAGCTTATGGACAAATAGTCCGAGAGATCATGGCATAACACACATGCACATAATTTAGTAAGGAGTAATATTTATGATAGTATAGGAAGACATGTGTGGCTGCTTAGACCGCTTGAAGGCGTTTGTATCCTAGAAACTATTATCCTTTAATTGAAAAGGAAGTTTCTCAAAAAAAAAAAAAACACTTGCACCTGGTGTCTTAACACGGCTCAGAGCCACGTTATACATGCTATGTTGGCTGAAAAACATAAACAGAAGGTACGAATGTGTGATGCACTACTTCAAAAATTGATGGACCTGAAAATCAAATTTTAGAGTTGATGGACCAATGAAATAGGATAAAAATTAATAGGCCTTTGATATATTTAACTCCTGTTTTTTATTCACCATGAGTCAACTGTAGATCTTGCATTAGTTCTTCTCCATTTCGATCGTCATTTCGTCTGTCTCCATGCACGCGAGCATGCGACTTGTGGCGCGCGGTGGGGAGCTATTTGAGCGCGAACCCAGGACAGGAACTCGCGCGAAAAATGATCCGCGCGCATGGGAGGCCCACCGCCGTGTGAGAATAAGCGCATTATATGTGACGATGATTAGAGTATACTAAATTAAAGGCTACATGTGTATCTGATTATTGTAAGAATTTCTGTGATATTTTTTCTTGGCGTATCGGGTGAGAATTAATGTGGTGTCTTCGTTAGGGCCTTAGTAATAGTAAGATAGGGCACCATCCAAAATGTCCTCTGCATAAATCATGACTGTATGGATGCATGTAGTTTCTTGAAAAAAATTTAATTCACATCTTCCTTCGAAGGATGCAAGAGATCCCATACTAACTGTCGGGGAAATGAAGATTAGCCTCTATATGTTGCCGATCTCTGGGAGAGGGGGGGGGGGGTGCATTCACCTTGAGAGAACCGGTGCTGGTCCATTTCAAGCGAAGCTGCCAATCAGCATGTTGTCCCCCAACGAGAGCCACACTAGAGATCTGCAAGCCTTTAGTCCTTGACGAATATTACCGACGAGGCGGTTCGATCCAATATATATGCAAGGACATGAGCTTCTGGTGCTTGCAGAGGTGCGGAGGGATGCTCCCCGTCAACTGGATTTCTGACAAATCAAGCGACGAGAGCTTGCGGTTGGCTCCCAACAATATAATGGAAGGATGGTGCTAGGGAGTTGGTTGAGGAAGAGTAGTCATGAGCTTGTTCTTCGAGAAGTCAATCTCTAGGACACTCTGCCGGTTTCCTAGCTCCGGTGGAATGGCACCCTCAAGCGTTTCTGGTATATGTGTAGCGTTAAAAGTGACGACAGTACCCCAAGCTCCCTAGGCACGCCGCCAGTGATGGCGTTGTCGTAGAAGGTGAGCACCTGGAGGATGGTGTGGACTGTGGAGTCGCCAAGCTCTGGCGGTACCTCATCAGAGAGGGCGTTCTCCCAGAGCATCAATGCAGTGAGGTTCTTGAAGCGTGAGAACTCCCTGGGTATAGCTTTTTAAATTACAAAATTTTAAATCTTAAAGTAAAAGTTTTAAATATTCTAGTATAAATTTGTTGAATTTAAAATGTAAAGTTTAAAACAACAAAATTTTGAATCTTGAAACACATAGTTCTAAATGTGCTAGCATAAAGCTTCTGAAATTTAAAAATTAAGTTTGAAATTATAAAATTTTTAATTTTAAAGTACAAATTTTGAAATGTGCTCTTATAAACTTTGTAAATTTAAAATGTATTGAAATACAAAGTTTATTGCGCGCTAGTAGGAAGTTATTTTTAAATTCATCTACTGGCCGGTAGCAGCATGAAAAAAATATATACATAGGCAAATGGGGAAAAAAAAAACTAGTCTATTGTTATCTAACCCACTCAAGATGCACTCCCAACGTGCTGCAAGTGATACTCGCTCTCCGACGCGTGCGTTGCTACCTATCCCAACACCCGCGGGGAGTGCTATTTGCCGTGCCTACCTTAGGATTCTAACCATGAACGGAAACTCACGTAACTGGTCAGACCATCAGAGGTATTACAGGTGTGCTTCTTCAGTAATATAACAATGGAGACAATAGAAAACCAATATTTTTTTTGAAAGGCGGCAAAAGCTTTGCCGTATTTTTATTAGACGAAAAAAGAGAAAAAACAAACTTTAAGTACACTTTAAAAATGAAAATAAAAGAGAAAACAAAACCCCACAACTCCGCTAAGCTAGCACTCATGCAAACTGTAATAAAACAACCACCAGAACAGATAGACCACTTCTACTTCTAGTTTGAAAAACCAATATGATTGCATCATTGCACCCAACCACGATTCATACATACCCTAATGGGTACGAACTAGATTGAAACAAGTATAGCAATATTGTAGTTTGGACATATTCAGCTCAATAAGTTAATGGGAGCGCTGGTCCAATAAGATTATTGAAGACATGTTGCACTCTAACAGTTCTAAAAGGTTGATGAATGATTAGGGAATTCCCCCTTCAAGCTCATTATTGTTCAAGCGCAGTTGCCTCAAGGTGCCCAAGTTTGCTACCTGTGGAGGGATCTGCCCAACGAGATTGTTGTAAGACAGGTCGCACACAGAGAGGCTAAAAAGGTTGCCTAATAACGAGGGAATCTCCTTGGAGCTCATTGTTGTTCAACAGCAGCTGGTCCATGAACACCACATTCAGCGAAGTTCGGACGGAGAGCGCGGAAGCAGCTTGATGCTTAGTCATTGAGCCTTTCATTGGAGTCTTGGTGATAACGTTGTCGTTATTTTATCTTCTTTTTTTTCTTATTTCGTTTTTTATTTTTAAGTCTATGGCTTAGTTGAACGCTTGTATCGCAGCTGTGTACCATCCCTGGATGGTAGAGGCTGGAACCTTTTGCTCCCTTATTAAAAAAAAAATGAACGCCACATTCGCTAACTGTGCTGGAATCTCACCTGACAGCATGTTGTGGCTGAGATTTAGTCTATGAATCCAAGCATTCAGCTGGCCAATCTCAAGTGGGATATGACCCGACAGACGGTTGCCTCCGAGCTGCAACTCAATGACACCGAACAGCCCAACAAGACTCTTCGGAATGGTGCCACTCAAGCTGTTATCAGACAGGCTCAGCGTGTTCAGGTTCACCAGTGTTCCGAGCTCCTCAGGAATTTTGCCGGTGAGCAAGTTTCTACTGAGATCAAGATTAGAAAGCTTTGTGCACCGTGCTAGCTCTCGAGGAATCGGCCCGCTGAGCTGGTTCGATGAAATGTCTAGCTGGCTGAGCCCTGTCAGGTTGCCGATGCTGGCAGGGATCTGTCCGACAAAGAAATTGGAGGACAGAACTAGCCTCTCTATGTTCCTCAAGCTGCCGATCTCAGGCGGGATCGGTCCAGATAAGCGGTTACGGTCAACTTCAAGCCACGTCAGATTCTGCATCAGCGGCATATCCAGGGGCAGGCTTCCGCTCAGCATGTTATCCGACAACCAGAGCTGCTCTAGACTAGCGCAGACCATCAATCCTGGAGGAATGTTGCCATCAAGGAGGTTGCAGCTGAGATCCAATAATCTGAGCTTCTGGTACTTGCAGAGGTGAAGAGGGATGCTCCCCGTCAGCTGGTTGTCGACAAGTCAAGCTCCGTGAGATTGCTGTTGGCCCCCAGCAATGGAGGGATGGCGCCATGGAGTTGGTTGGCAGAGAGGTCCAAGTACTCCAAGCGTCTCAGGTTCTGAAACTCCATTGGAATGGTGCCCGTGAGGTTGTTCATGTTCATGCCAATCCTCCTTATGTTGCTCAGCTGGCCGAGCATGCCAGGGATGGCGCCGGTGAAATAGTTGTAGCTCAAGGCTAAGGTATGCAGGGTGGTGAAGTTACCAAGCTCCGGCTGAATGTTGCCGTTGAGGCTGTTGAAGGACAGGTCAATCACCCTAATGTTGCTTAGCTGGCCGAGCTCCGGTGGGATGGTGCTGTTGAGGCTGTTCCCGGACAGGTCAATCTCCCTTATGTTGCTCAGCTGGCCGAGCTCTGGTGGGATAGAGCCGTAAAGATGGTTGGCGCTGAGATCGAGGACCTCGAGGGAGCGACAGGCAGCGAGGCCTACAGGGATGCTGCCCGGGAGCGCGTTGTTGGACAAGCTGAGGATGGCGAGGCGCGGCAGCGCGCAGACGGCGGCGGAGAGGCGGCCTTGGAGGTTGAGCCCTTGGAGCGTGACGCCGGTCACCTCGCCGCTACTGGAGCAGGCAACGCCGGTCCACCGGCACGGGTCGGCGCCCGTGGCAGCACTGCCCCAGGTCGAGAGGTGGTTGTCCACGTCCCCAAGGTTGCCCTTGAACTCCAGCAGGGCCGCCGCCGCGCCGTCCTCCACCACCTTCTCCACCACCGCCCCCGGCGTCGGCAATAAGTTAAGAGCTAAGAAGAGCGCCGCTGCCGAAAGCAAGAACCGCAGCCTGGACATCATTGCCCAATCACGGCAAAGAACCGAACTCAGTTGGAGGAAGCTATCCTTGACCCGACAGCCACTAGGATGCATGGAGAGGACGATGAGTCGACGATGGTTTGCTTGGCCGCGAGCTTAATTTAAGGGGGCGAGGAGTAGGCGGAAAGGCTCGCGCCCGTCGTGGGGTGAGGTTTCGGAAATCAGAAGCGGTGGCGCTGGCACTCCGTCGAGCAGGTGGTGCGCGGGGCCGGGAGTTGACGGAAAGGGAGTCGTGGAGGGAAGTGCAACGGAAACCAGGATGGAGCATATATTATATTATTCCCACCACCGGTGACCTGTCTGGGCACGCGTGCTGTGTTGGTCTCCCTCTCTCACGCCTTGCTTTCGTTGTGGTCAGGTCAGGTGACTCGAGAGTCAAGACTTAACGACAAAGCGGAGAGGCCGATACATGATGCATCCACCAAATGACAATACTTCTTTTTAGAAAAAATCTAAAAAAAATATTTTCCTTTCTTGCAACGACTACGATCAAAGATCAGCGGTATGTCGTTGGCGTAATTTAGTTTAAGGATACTCGCACCAAACTTACCACTTCTTTATGACTTATATGGAATTGAATGATATGGGATTTGCAAAAAATTAGGTATCTAAATTGTAGTCATTTATTTATACTAAAAAATTGTAGATTTCGTTCTTGTAATTTCTATGGCATAATCTGCAACTTTTAGTACCGAGATTGTAAAACCCGTTAAACAAAACTACAAACCTAATAAATTTTGATTTGTGATGCCACAAAAATAATTAACAATTATTTTCATAGGTAGACAAGAGCAAAATCTTAAGATATTATGACACAAAGACAAATAACAAATCATAAAAGTAACAATATATTTGTATTAGTTGGTGTACAAGACTGTTGCCTGAAATTATTTTAAAATTAAGCACCTGAAATATATATTATTCGTCCACCGACCTACGGAGATGTTCACAATGAGCACACACTCAACCCTATAAAAGTAAGAATAAATATGAAATATTCGCTCTCAGAAGCGGTCGAACCTGGAATTTGAGGTGCTACTCATATAACCATTAGGCTATAGGATCTTAATTACTTTTTTTTTTCAAGTTTCACCTTGCTTAATATGAATCTGGCCGGAGCCTAATGGGCTACTTACTTTGGCAATCCGTTTTTTAGAACTGATTTTAATCATTTATATAACATAGGTGTACCACATAAACTGTCCACTCTGTAAATAATGATCGTATGGATGCACGTAGTTTGTATAAAATGCACTTAACAGTTCTTTCTTAATTTGTAAATGTATTTCACTTTGTTTACAAGCAAAGGCTCAAATTTAATTCACATCTTGCCTCAGAGGACGCAAGAGAGGATGCAAGATACCCCAAAGTGATCGTCAGGGAAATGAAAATCAGTCTATACTAGCATATGCCCGTGCGTTGCTACGGAAACTTTATAATTTTTCAATGCAATTCAATACGATAAAAATAAGAAAAAAATACATTATGAGCCTCAGATTTTCAACAAAGTACTCCCTCCATCCACGAAAGAATGCAATTCTCCTTTTTCAAGAAGTCAAACTATTTAAATTTTGATTAAATTTATATAAAAAATATAAACATTCGTGATACAAAATAAGTACCATTAGATTAGTTATTAAATATATTTTCATTATACATTTATTTTAAGACATAAATCCTCATAATATTTACTATAAATTTAGTCAAACTTGAGCTAATTTGACCGGCACACATTCCATAATTGCGCTCTTTTGCGGACGGAGGGAGTAAAATGATATAGAATATCCAACTTGTAACAACCAATCTGTGAATAAGAATAGAATATCTTCGGCTAGACCACAGGAGCTTGAGAAGATTTTCTTTTTTTTTTTTGAAAGGAGATTAACTCGGCTTTTAAGAAAGCCAATAACGGTTTTGATATAGACTGGGGAAGCCAGTTTTCAACGCACGTAGAGAAGAGCTAAAAGCAAAAAAACAAAGCTGCTAAACTACAGCTCCCACCACAGAAAGGCCGACTACACAACAGGAGAACAGAGAACAGGTCGGCAGAAACCGCAAGCCGCTCAACCGGACAAGCAGAATACTCCCCAACAAATCCACCTTCAGCCTTAACGCACTCCTTCTGAAGAGCTACCCAAATGAAGGCCTCCAAACAAGGTCAGAGGAGGGAACAGAATAAAAAACATTCTCGCTAAAGAGACAGGCATAGCCATCAGCCCGAATTACAGAAAAACAATGTCAGAGAGGGTGTGTTTGGTTTGAGGACAAGGGTAGATAGGATATACTCATCCATGGATTTCGGGATATAGATATCCATGTTACTTGTTTGGTTGGATGGATAGGATGAACTATTTTTCTGTTTGGTTGGATGGATGAGATTGCCTAAGATGAGAATACTTGACTAATTATATCTATTATTTAGAAATAATAACAACTAATTACAATCTAATAAATATACATCTTGTCATTATAATAACTAATTTAAAATAAAATATGTTAATTAGCACTAAACTACTCTAATTGTCACCTAAACATGTGCTAATCAATATGTGGATATCCTCATCCGCCAGATTTCTGAGGACCAGGATATCCAGCATCTACATAGAATATTCCCTATCGTGGATATCCAGATTCAGCTGGTCCATGCAACCAAACACCCTGTGTTCAGGTATATCTATGTCCCATCCATGGATATCCATCCAACCAAACACAACCTAAAAGGCCTGAGGCTGAGAACGCTAGCTAGCCCAAGACTTCAGTTTCTCCAGCATTGCTACCAAACGGATTTTGTATAACCATATCAGGATTGAGAGGGAAAGCTTTCTCAATAGCCATCTTGTTTCTATTTTTCCAAATCGTCCAAGTCAACCATGCAAAAAACAAGATAAGTCTTTGAGGGGCTCCCAGCCTCCTAGAAAGCCAATTATGAACAGAGTCGTGTTTTGATGTTGGGAATTCTTTCCACCCATAAGCATCACGAATACAACACCAGAGGTATTGAGAAAATACATAGTGAAAGGATATGATCACCCGTTTCTGGTTTTCCACAAAGGCAGCAAAGCGGGCTCCCCTGCCAATTTCTTTTTTTCAAAGCTGTTGCATTCTGTAGCTTGTCATGAAACAGTTGCCAAAGAAAGACTTTAATTCTGAGAGGAATTTTACTATTCCAAATTCTATTATTCAGACTGTCCCTGACTCCCCCCTGAGTCAAACAATGGTACAGAGATTTAGTAGTAAACTTATTAGATTTTTCAATGACCCATTTCACCTCATCCTACCTGGAAGCATCAGGATATACCCTCTCCAACAACTGTTGTAGAGATTCCCAGTCCTCAATCAGCTCTCCCTGCAGATTTCTCCTGAAGGTCAAATTCCAATCTCAGCTCTGCTCGTCCCATGCTTCATTCACTAAAGCCATCGTAAGCTACCTTTCTGACTTCCCAGCTTGGATGTCAAAGTAGATACATGAAACATCCTCGATTTTCCATGATGGGAAAATCCACAGAATGAGATATAATGTGATAAAACCAAAGATTGATCTTATCGCATTATCATATATCAGTTGATATAAAAGTCATACATCGAGATTACTTACAAAATATTACATCAACTGAGGAGACACCTATTACAGGGTTAATCTAGCGGAAGCATATCTAGTCGTCATCAGAGTTGGCGAAATATGTCATCGAGTGAAGGCTCCTCCTTCACGGGTACCATCAGAGTTATTCTTGGCGCAGCATAGTCTTCATCTCCTGAACCAAACTTGAGCGTAGGCACGAGACCTTCTAATGCTTCTTATCTCAATATCTCTGTTACTCAGGTAATCTGCACACCGCCAGATATGTGCAGGCCATGGTCAGCACCGATGAGCTTTAGTGGAAAAGAGAAACAAAGGATCTGGCGATCCTAATATTTGGCTGTGGTTTGCATCCTAAGCGCATGCAAGGTAGTATCAAGTAATAATATCATAATAGTTTGTCAAGTTTTAACCCATATCACACCATCCATCAGTCCATCCCATTTCCATTATCCCACTCATACACCACCTCACACACACACCTCACGCTCAGTCGACAGGCCCAACTCCCTCTCGGGTCCTGCCTCAACGGCACACTGCCGCATCAGGCACACTGCCGGACAATCATCAACCAGGGAAAGAAAAGAATATCGCTCTCTACACTAGACAGAGCCTCACAGGAAAGGTCCATAGCCGACGAATCGGCATATGTAGCGATCGATCAACCATAACACTCTGCAGAGGTTTTACCACTCACAAGATTAGCCATCATCGATGCTGTACAATCATCTAGGCAGAATTCCGGGTGCTTGCTTGCCTAGGTCGATGCCACCCTACCACTCAGCCCTGGGTAACTTCGGCCCTACGCCGAAATGCTGAGACTGGGAGACGCAGTACCGGGCGCAATCAGTGGTACAGCGCATCTAGAACGGTGCGGGAACTTCCTGCATCCGCCACCGCCCACCCTATCACCTTACAACCTAGCAGTAGTGGCACCGCCCTACCAAGTAGTCCAGCCGTCTCCCGCCCATCAGAAGCGAGTGAGCAGTAAGGGATTCCCATGAACCTGGGCTAGTCCTTCCTAGGTTTGACCAAGCAGGCATCTTCTCTTAGGGGATACTCTCCCCGTGCCACCATGGCACCTCCATTCACGGGACTTCAATGCACATCCCGGAACCACCACATAAGTCATTACCCGCCACAGGTATCTCTCGAGGGAATGCCAAGATGCAACTCCCGGCAAGACTTGCTTACACAGCTCGTCGTGTATCCCACTTGGTCGACTCGACCCTCACCACAAACCCAAGACACACGCAGCACGCTCACATACCACCAGTCCGGCATCCCAAGCCAAACCATTCCCAGGGGTTCACCACCAGCATCACATCATAGATACAATGCGAGTGGAGTTAATAGATAAATATAGTGATGTAACATGCAAGCAAACAGGTAGATAGAAATATGTATAAAAGAGCGTGAGCGCGAAGCCGGGTGGTATAGTAGAGTGGTTGCAAGCGGGGTAGTAACGGCTTAGGTAGTAACATGCATCATATACTAGAAAAGGAGTAAATATAAAGCGCTAGCAATTCTAGATTTGCAATGTCTAATAGGATTCTCTAAAAGGAGGTGCTGCCATGACACCTGCGTTGTCGAGGAAGTAGTGGTATGAGCACTCCTCAGTTAGTGTAGTCATTCTGCTGGATCACCTCCTCCAGGGTGACTCCATTCCGCGGGTCCTTGCGCCGTCCAAGTTCTCTTCCAGCGGGTCTTGATCCGATCGTCGCTAATCCGGAAACGGCTACTCCGCGAAGCAATACAATAAAACACCCAATTCACCAAAAGATGACGAGACGCGGGAAGACCCATTAACAGCAAAGAAATAATAAAAGGTACACGGCTTAGCCCTCTCGGCGTATGTCCGATTTCATCAGGCCAAAGAAACATGAGTGGTGGTTTGCTAAGCACAAGCATAAGTCACAGCCAAGCCAATATGGCTTTATAATAAATGGTTTTAGGCCAAAGCTTATCCATAGCAAACACCACGGCACACGATCTTCCGACCCGAACGCTTTGGAGGAGACGGGGGTCGGAGGACGAGCCAAGCAAGAGGGGAACAAGGGATTTATTGACAAAAAATGTTGCACGAGAAAGAGCGAGTGTTTAATCCACTTGTAGGGCACCAAGGCTGTGATTCAAACGGGTACAATCATACAAGCGTTTAAACACCAAGAATCAAAAGAGAGAGAGAAGTTAGCTAGGCATATCCATATTATATTCTCAGTCACATCTTCGGTGAAGATGGTTTTAAGCGGTCGACCGAGTCGATCTACATAGGTGAAGCTTGGACGGGGCGTCGGTGCGCGTCGGGGCGACCAGGCAGAACTTCCAGTGACCTTCTCCTTTCTCGATCGGCGTCCATCGTGTCCTTCGGTGACATGAGCAGAGTGGCGGCAGTCTCGGAGTCCAAAGGCATAAGGTAATTCCGGAACGTGATCAAGGTGGTGGTTTGGGTAGTCCTCGGCCACGCCGACGTTCTTGGAACGCCGGTGGTTCGATTTGGCTGAAAAGGTCTCGTGCCGTGTGTGCGAGTGTCCTGAGCCGGGAGAGGCTTAGCCTACGCATCCCTGAGGTGGGACGCCATGGCCCAAATGGCGGGTCCAGCAAGGTGACGGTGCTCACCATGGCGGAGAGGGTTGTGGCTCACCGAGGGCTTGCGGATGGAAGGTTGCTTGACGCGGGTCGAGCTTGTTGCCTGCAGAGCTGCTGCGTTCGTGGTCGGGCGAGGTGGCCGCGATGTGGTTTCTGCAGAACGGCGTCGTTGGTGGTCGCGAACAGGGTCATGGCCGGTCGGTGTGGTTTGTCGCTTCCCTGGGCAGTGAAACAACGCGGCACGAAGGCCGGTCTCAGTCCAATTTCATCGACAGGGCATAAACAGGGAGAAAGGGCAAAGCCTTAGGCTTCCAGTGCTCACCGGGGAGCTTCTGTGCATGGTGGGGTGGTGCTGTTCGACTGGAGGTGGCGTGCACAGCTTGGGAGCGCAGGGCGGAGACGGGGTGGCCGCGACACGGCTGGTGGACGATGATCAGGCGAGGTGGAGATGCTGTAGGTGCTCGGCGTAGCTCCCGACGGTGCGTACACAGCAGTGGAGTTTGACGTGGACGCGGGCTTCAACGACGATGCCGACGAGGCCACGCTTGGTGCGGCAGTTCGACCGGCAAGCATCATGGCCACGCTCTGGCGCGCGGCGGCTGGCAGGGGTGTGGTCGCACGGGGCTCCGCACGGTGGCAGCCTAGTGCAGAGGTCCGGCGTCCAGGTCGCCGGTACTTGGGGTGTGATGCCGCACGACGACGAGGTCGCGGTTGCTCAATGCTGGGATCACAGAGCCGTGGCGAGGATGAGGCGTGGCACGGGGCGCGGCTGGACATGAGGCGCGGCTGCCGCGGTCGCCGGTGCGGACGACGCTGTTCCGGCAAGCTGGACGACACCGTGGGCGACGTCGTGTTCTGGTGTGGGGACGGCTCGACGGTGCTGCACCGGTGCGTCGAGAAGGTGGCGGAGCACGGCGAGACGCTGCTGTTGCCGCTGCGAAGTCGTGGATGGCGACGTCGTGCACAGGGCGCCATGGCCATGGCGCGAGCGGGCGTGGCAGGGGCTTGCGGCGGCGTGAACGCGGCGCTGCGGTGTAGGCAGCGCGGAGATGCGGCCGGCGTTGGCCGGTGGCGAGGCGAGCACGGCGGGTGAGGCGGCGTGGCAGGTGAAGAGAGCAGAGGCGGCGGCGGCGGCTTCTTGGGGAAGATGAACAGGAGCAAGGCGGCTGCAGCTCCTCTTATACGAGTGCGTGGCTAGGGTTCCGAGGGATGGACGGCGTCGATCTCCGGCTTCCGTGCCCGGGGCACGTGGCGTGCATCGTGTGGAGGGGGCACAGACGTCGGTGCCGCGAGCGTGGCTTCGCCATCGCGCTGTGGCGGCGGCGGCTTCCTAGGAGAGGGCATGCTGCCCTGCTAGGGTTAGGGCGCGGGCGTGGGCCAACTGGGCCGCGAGAGAGAAGACACGAGTGGGCCGGCTTGCTGGGCTAGGTGGCCGTGCGCGCGAGTTGGGCCAAAGTGGTGTGGGAGGAAAGGAGGCCGGCTGGAGGAGGGGGAGAGGGAGTTTTGGTCTTTTCCATTTTCTTGGATTTGATTCAAATGTTTTGGTGATGTAACTGAAATGAATTAGAAAGAATTCCATGAGGGAGAATCAATAAGAATTTAGTGGGAAATTTTTAGGTGATTAGAGAAAATCTAATTACGGAGTTTTGACTAGGTACGAGGGGATGGTTTGAGTGGATCTCGAGGAAAAAACTCCGAAGGTTGAGATGGAATCAAAAGTGGGTGATGTAACGAGAAAGGGTTCATTAAGATTTGCTATGGACATGTGCTCTCCGACACAAACACAGACTGACTCACGACTCAAGCACACATCTACAAACAGTTCTATATGAATGCAATGATTCATTAGTGGTTAGTCGCAGTTCGACCTAGAGGTTACATGCCTCGCACACATTGCAAGAAAAATTTTAGAAAGTTCGGATTTTTGGTTATCGGAAAAACCCGGGTTGTTACAGTCCACCCCCCTTACAGGAATCTCGTCCTCGAGATTTTTAGAAGTTAGTATCTGTGGATGGTATGTTCCTATGCATTGGTTTGCAAGCAAGGATTTTGAAAGAGGGTTTTTGGGAAAACAATTTCTGTGAAATCCGTTTTGGAAGGGAGTGAATGATGATATTAAAGATAGAGGTAATTTGTATAACTTACTTTAACAAAATATATATATATTTTTTGTAACTCAAATTAGAGTACGAGGTAGGGTTGTAATACCAATAATTCTTAATTAGAAGACAAACCCCTGTTGAATTTTATTTGCAGTGTTTTAGAAACTAAATAGCTTGTAAACTTTGTAAATCTTTTTCGAAGGCCTTCGTAGGTTTTCATAAACCTTTTGAAATCACCTTTTTAAATGGAAGTAGGCTTTCCCAAAACTTTTTGAAAACACACGCAAGAGGCTTTGATTGCTGTTTCACAAAACAATTCTCAAACAGAACTTTTGGGAACAAAGTTTTCATAAATCCTGGCTTTTTGAAAGAGTCGTAAGAGGGTAAGAATATTTTTCCAAAATTTAGAGAAGGAGGCCACGAAGTCTTTGAAAACTTTATTTTAAGCGATCTTTGAAAAGAGAGAGAGAGTTGTCGGGGTATTTCAAGGTAGAATTTGGGATTTTCGGTATCGAAAGGTTTTTGTAAATTCCATCAGATTTTGCTTTCCTTAAAACGTTGATTTTATTTTATAATATGAAAGGTTTGCATTTGTAATAATTTGAATTTGAAATCTATTTTCCTTCCTATGACAAGGCGGGGTGCTTGAAAAAGGAATTTCGAACCTTTTTAAATCAAATAGATTTCCAAAATGATCGCTTCTCAAAAACTCGATTTTGCTTTTGCAAGAAGAGTTTTAATAGAGTTAAACTTGGAAGTTCAATCGTACCCAGGTACCATTTGGGGGCAGTCACGATCATGCCACGTTACCTGCATACGCCCGGCGGCAAGCCATGTGGATGCATCACACATGGGGCCCCAAGTTTCGTACCGATATCGTAGGTCGGGAACGACTTATCCCATCGAGGTACTTGGATCGGCTTGATATCCGAAGCAAGAGGGAAGAAGAGGCTTTTTGAAAAGTCTGTTTTGAATGATTTAAAAGTTTATTCTTTGAAAACTTATTTTTAAATTCTTTTCATTTCACAAACTTGTGGAAGAGGAGCTACAACCCAAAATTTTGAAATCAACACAAAATTGTTTGAAATTGGTGGTACCCCTTTCGCGCTTTGAAGCTTTGAAATATTGGTGACTTTTGAAAGGAAGAATTTAGAAATTAAACCATCTTATAATCCTTTTTGCAATGAACTTTTGGTCAAGGTACTTTAAAGTGGCGGTATGCGTAGTTGAAATTATTTTGAAGAAGACGTTTCGCAATTACCCAAAAGTCTTTCAAGCGAGGTCGTTTTGGAAACTTGTCTGGAAATTGGAGACTCATTTTGAAAACTTGCTTGGAATCATGAAAATATGAAAAGAGTTTCAAAATCGATGCAAGTTTCGGAAAGCAAAAATATTTTGAATGACTTATTTTCTGAAACGGTTTTCAAAACTTAGTTCAGATTTCAAATCAATGCATCGCTTCCTTTTGTTTACTTTAAATAAAACCGGTTTTTGGATAAGGAGTTAGAAATCATTTCCCATTTTGAAAAGCACGACTTTCGCAATCAAATTGATTTTCGAAAACCGTCTTTTTCCAAAGTAGTACTTTTTGAAAACAGGTTTGAAAGAAAGGCTCATTTTGGTTTGCTAAATTCCTTTCACAAGAGTTGAAAATACCCTTTTCACAAGCGTTTATTTTGAAAACGGAGTTTGCTTGAAAATAAATTGGAGGGTTGGGTCAAATCAAAAAGCTTTTACACAAAATTTTGAGTCTGTTTGGAAACATTTGGGTGAAGAGTAAAACGTCTTTCGAAAACATTTGTAACACCTTATGAAAGACCGCATGTTTTCAAATCATTTTGCAAGTAGCTTTTTAATATACAGTAGGTAGAGGAAGAGCTGATATCGAGACTCAGAAAGTTTTGAATTCATTTTCTTTTGAAATGGAGTTGCTTTAAAAATGGAGAAACGAATCTTTTCAACTCAAAGTGGGGAGGAAATTTTGAATATGCATGGAGTTAAAAATCTGAAATCCATTTTTGAAATGGAGTGGTAAAAATATGCTGGTTTGGTCTTGCATGTCCAACTGGTGGTCAGGGTTGCTCGTTTGAGCTTATAGTGGCCTTGGTTTTCAGCTAGCTAGGTTTCGATTCTCGGACCTGTGGGTCGTGGGCGGTTCCTGGAGTCTCACGTATATAAAATAATTCTATAGCCTACACTCAGGCAATATAAACACAAGAGCCATAAGACGCATAAGATCCAGGCACTCAAGCAGCATTGCAACTCCTATATGCATGGTGTTGACATAAGGCGACTCCTAAACCTTTATAGTCTTACACATCTATCGATCTAACGTGGGCAACAAAAAGGCAGTCCATTTGCTATGGATCAACTTTTGGATTAGGTAAGATCAGTTAGTGAAAGAATTCAAGGCGGGGATAAGGAATCTAGTGTTAGCATCAAAACTCAAGGCAGAGGGGAAAAGTGTTTTCGCAAATAGTTTTTAGATAGAGTTGTCAGCTCTTATTCTAGTATCTGGTCCTAATGGTCTCGTCCTAAGGTCAAGTATGGCTCTGATACCAACTGAAACGTCCTCGATTTTCCACGATGGGAAAATCCACAGAATGAGATATAATGTGATAAAACCAAATATTGATCTTATCGCATTATCATATATCAGTTGATATAAAAGTCATACATCGAGATTACTTACAAAATATTACATCAACTGAGGGGACAACTATTACAGGGTTAATCTAGCGGAAGCATATCTAGTCGTCATTAGAGTTGGCGGAATATGTCATCGAGTGAAGGCTCCTCCTTCACGGGTACCATCAGAGTTATTCTTGGCGCAGCATAGTCTTCATCTCCTGAACCAAACTTGAGCGTAGGCACGAGACCTTCTAATGCTTCTTATCTCAATATCTCTATTAGTCAGGTAATCTGCACACCGCCAGATATGTGCAGGCCATGGTCAGCACCGATGAGCTTTAGTGGAAAAGAGAAACAAAGGATCTGGCGATCCTAATATTTGGCTGTGGTTTGCATCCTAAGCGCATGCAAGGTAGTATCAAGTAATAATATCATAATAGTTTGTCAAGTTTTAACCCATATCACACCATCCATCAGTCCATCCCATTTCCATTATCCCACCCATACACCACCTCACACACACACCTCACGCTCAGTCGACAGGCCCAACTCCCTCTCGGGTCCTGCCTCAACGGCACACTGCCGCATCGGGCACACTGCCGGACAATCATCAACCAGGGAAAGAAAAGAATATCGCTCTCTACACTAGACAGAGCCTCACAGGAAAGGTCCATAGCCGACGAATCGGCATATGTAGCGATCGATCAACCATAACACTCTGCAGAGGTTTTACCACTCACAAGATTAGCCATCATCGATGCTGTACAATCATCTAGGCAGAATTCCGGGTGCTTGCTTGCCTAGGTCGATGCCACCCTACCACTCAGCCCTGGGTAACTTCGGCCCTACGCCGAAATGCTGAGACTGGGAGACGCAGTACCGGGCGCAATCAGTGGTACAGCGCATCTAGAACGGTGCGGGAACTTCCTGCATCCGCCACCGCCCACCCTATCACCTTACAACCTAGCAGTAGTGGCACCGCCCTACCAAGTAGTCCAGCCGTCTCCCGCCCATCAGAAGCGAGTGAGCAGTAAGGGATTCCCATGAACCTGGGCTAGTCCTTCCTAGGTTTGACCAAGCAGGCATCTTCTCTTAGGGGATACTCTCCCCGTGCCACCATGGCACCTCCATTCACGGGACTTCAATGCACATCCCGGAACCACCACATAAGTCATTACCCGCCACAGGTATCTCTCGAGGGAATGCCAAGATGCAACTCCCGGCAAGACTTGCTTACACAGCTCGTCGTGTATCCCACTTGGTCGACTCGACCCTCACCACAAACCCAAGACACACGCAGCACGCTCACATACCACCAGTCCGGCATCCCAAGCCAAACCATTCCCAGGGGTTCACCACCAGCATCACATCATAGATACAATGCGAGTGGAGTTAATAGATAAATATAGTGATGTAACATGCAAGCAAACAGGTAGATAGAAATATGTATAAAAGAGCGTGAGCGCGAAGCCGGGTGGTATAGTAGAGTGGTTGCAAGCGGGGTAGTAACGGCTTAGGTAGTAACATGCATCATATACTAGAAAAGGAGTAAATATAAAGCGCTAGCAATTCTAGATTTGCAATGTCTAATAGGATTCTCTAAAAGGAGGTGCTGCCATGACACCTGCGTTGTCGAGGAAGTAGTGGTATGAGCACTCCTCAGTTAGTGTAGTCGTTCTGCTGGATCACCTCCTTCAGGGTGACTCCATTCCGCGGGTCCTTGCGCCGTCCATGTTCTCTTCCAGCGGGTCTTGATCCGATCGTCGCTAATCCAGAAACGGCTACTCCGCGAAGCAATACAATAAAACACCCAATTCACCAAAAGATGACGGGACGCGGGAAGACCCATTAACAGCAAAGAAATAATAAAAGGTACACAGCTTAGCCCTCTCGGCGTATGTCCGATTTCATCAGGCCAAAGAAACAGGAGTGGTGGTTTGCTAAGCACAAGCATAAGTCACAGCCAAACCAATATGGCTTTATAATAAATGGTTTTAGGCCAAAGCTTATCCATAGCAAACACCACGGCACACGATCTTTCGACCCGAACGCTATGGAGGAGACGGGGGTCGGAGGACGAGCCAAGCAAGAGGGGAACAAGGGATTTATTGACAAGAAATGTTGCACGAGAAAGAGCGAGTGTTTAATCCACTTGTAGGGCACCAAGGCTGTGATTCAAACGGGTACAATCATACAAGCGTTTAAACACCAAGAATCAAAAGAGAGAGAAGTTAGCTAGGCATATCCATATTATATTCTCAGTCACATCTTCGGTGAAGATGGTTTTAAGCGGTCGA